>OX359274.1:43039563-43559563 GCA_947179155.2 Hedera helix
ATAACAATTTACTATGAGAAGACAAAAAAGATAAACAAACAACTAGTTAATGTTTTGATCGATATCAAAATTTTCATTTTTCAGAAGTTTGTGCCAATTAAAAATCAGAGACGAATGATCGTTCTTGCGAGTTGTTTGTTGCTACGTAGCATCAGCTATAATCCTATATGAAGAAAAAAAAAAAAAAACAACCAAAGCACTTGGTTAACAATAACACCATAAACACCTTGTATATACTTCAGTTACACAATTCATAATCAACTTGTATTTTCATTTTTGTAAGAGAGTAGAGAGCTGCAGAGTTATATATATATATATATATATATATATATATATATATATATATATATATATATTTAAATAATTTTATACAAATATTATCAAGAGCTTCTTTATTCTTCTTCCTTCCACAGAAAACAACACAATTAGATTGCAATCAAAGCGTTAATTTTAAGCGCATTAACATCAAGTTTGCCAAGACAAATTATGAGCAACTGTGTCGACTAGCGGTTTGTGTCCAACCTCCTAAAGAGGTACGTAGTACTATATATAGCCTCAAGGAGTAAGACTTGAAATATCTAGCAGAGTGGTAAACTGTACTCAGAGAGCTTCTGGGCTAAACCTAATTGTATATGGATAGAACTCCATATTTAACTATAGTCGTTGCATGTGTCTTGAAAACTTGGATATTACTCTTTTGGGTTTTGGTTGCAAATTTGAGAAAAACAAAGTTTAATGTATTTTGTTAAAATGTACTTCTAATTAATTAGTTTTGGTCATTTTTGGGTTTAATTTTGACCCATTAATTGATAGAAGTTAATTGAAATTGGAGGAGCATTTGTGGAGATTAAGAGAGAACATTATATGATTTAATTAGGAATTATATATTATGTTTTAATTATATCCAAAATGGGGTATGTGAAAATGTGTACTGTTGTTTGCAAAACTATCTTCTTTGAAGTCTCACATTGAAAACGAATAAAACTACTTTATAAAAATAAGTGAAATGATATAGGTTACTTGTAGTACTAAAGGGAATGCTTGAAAATGGTCATAATTATGTGGTGTCACATGCCAGCACACTTCTAATTCTTTTTACAAAATTATATTTTGAATATATGATGAAGTTCAGTTTTGTTTTTTAATATAGAACAGTTCTCTCTCTGAGTATCTTTTTTTTTAAACTTCGTAGAGATTTCACTAGTGAATTTCTTTCACTGTATATTGCCTGAAACCCTTAACAAATCATTGTGATAAAGAGTAATAAACACCTTGATTAAGGATAGGAACTATTCGTGTCTATCCATTCTGTTGCATCTTTTTCTTTGTGTTATTCTTACATATTTTACAGTATAATATTGTTTTCGAGATGACATTTAATCAAAGAGGAAGAAGGAATGGAGCAGGTTTTCTCTAAAGCTTTAACTGTTTATTTTGTAGACTATTTATCACTATATGTATGGCTTCTCATTATACATGCTTTCTAGTAGTATTAGTATCATGGCTTTTTCTCTTTCTTTATACTGTTTGTATCCAAATTTTGTGGATATGTTACGTGTTTTACTTTGGGTTTTTGACGAAATTATTTTTCGCAGATAAAAAAAATGTACCAATATGTGCTACAATTGGTATTTACTATAATTAGAAATCTCTTATTTAGATTACTATGTCTTCTAAGTTCTGCATAAATCCTCGAAACGGTAGAAAGAATTTTGTGGAGCATTTTTAACCACCCATTATACTAGTAACGTTTTATATTCCTTTTTCTTTTCCTTTCCACCACCATATATTTCTTGTTCCAAATATGCCCCCCCCCCCCACACACACACACACACACACACACACACACACACACATATATATATATATATATATATATATATATATATATATATATATATATAGGGAGTTAGTTAATCCACAACAATCGATTACTGTTGGCGTTGTCGTTAGAATCTCTAGCGGTATAGACTTTCATAATTAATTTGTCCTTTGTATTGATTGCTACAATAATATTCTTAACAACTGATTACTGTAAATATAATCTCACATATATATGTGCGTGAGCGCACGTGACATGCCTTCTTAAAATTCCTTGAATAGTATTGGGCACGTAACAGGTATCCGTTAGGTTAGCTTTTAATCTAATTAATTACAGATTATGTAGAATCATGCAACGTTTTTTAAGCTTAGGCTTCTCGCACTCGGCCTAACTAAAGTTAAAGAATTAAGTTGCTAAATGTAACGCACTCATTGTTCACAATAAATTAGAAGGCTATATATATATATATATATATATATATATATATACTTCGATTTGTTCCTTCACGTCTTGTTTGGAGGTTTAAAGAATCGTATTCTCATTTTCTGGATCCCACCTTTGATCAAAGTGAGACACTTTTCACTTTACATCATACCCTTGCTTGCCAAACTAAAATACCTATCGATTAGTTATTATAGGACTCGCAATTACTAAAGAAAAAAAAGATATTCTTGAGATGAGATCTAGAGCAAATCTTTCTTTACTCCAATGGGAATTTAACACGACTTAATTAGTACGGATATATATGGGACCTTGCATATTTGAATCCTTTAGTCATAGTTGATGTTTGCTCAAGTTTTATACTCCTTTCTATTATGATTGAACAAGTCTACCTACATAATATCTAAATATAAAATTAAATATTATATTTATCTTAATTATTAAAAAATTAAGTATAATACGAATTTTAATGCCATACCTTACTTTTTAATAGTTAAAATAAATATAGTGTTTGAATATTATATTTGGATATTGTGCACTTATACTTATTCATTATGATTTCACTTAGGTTATGTTTGTTTACAAAAAATATACTTGAGATTGGATTATTTGTATTAATTTAACACTACTTTGGACTATTTTATCTCATGATTAATGATTATTAGTCCCTTAATGTTGGACTACTAATCTCATAAAGCCATTTAATAATTTAAAATGAGGGACACAATTAATTCTAAATTTATCATGGGATTATATAATATCTCATAAATAGTCTTAAGGTGTTAAATTAATACAAATAATCAAATCTCAAATATAATTTTTAAAAACAAACATAATTTTAGTGCGTTAGTATTACAAGTGAGTTGCAGGGTTGGAGGTGGATATGGGAGAAAAAAATTGAAAGATTATATATGATTAGGTGCAAACAGTAATGGTTTAAGATTTTAGGTTTAGTTGAATTACAAACATATGTATTAATGTACTCTAAACTCTCATGTAATTGACTCTTTATTTCTCTCCCTAACAAATTTATAAAAGATACGAAAAAGTAATCCCGAGCTGCTAACAATCATTTAACATCCTTCAAATGAAGGGGGACTTCTAGTGTTATTAACTACTTGTGTGCAATATATTGTTAAAAATTTAAAATTGAGTTTGAAGTCCCACATGAATAAATCTAAAGATTAAATTTTTGAGTTAAATTAGATTCTAAACATGTGTATTTATGGTTTTATGTGTGCACATAAAACACGTGAATCCAATACTTTCATCTTAAATTTAAAACTCATTTTTAAAATTAATATATCACGTTTCATTATATTTAAGTTGTAGCATTGACCATTGATTATGTTACGTTCAAGCAATTCTTAACAGAGGAAAGTTACACCAAAAGTTTGACAGTTTGGGTCGTCGGAGGATAGTTTCGATGTGAGAATAAGTGCAGGTCAAAAAACGTAAACAATGAAGAGATGTAAAACTGCTGAAATAACAAGAACATACTGCTATTTGATGTGTGAATAGATGTCCCGTGATTCTCTACTTATAACTGTATTTATACTTTTGTCAGTTGCCTTAATATCACGCACATGTGGCAATTAGGATTTGGAAGCCCTAATTAAAATCTAATTGTGAATATGATATTGATCGGTCAATTTTTATCACCCCAAAATTCGAAATCATAATCTGATTTGAAATTTCAAGTCAATATAAAATTTGACCCTCCTAACTTGACAAGTCGTTAAAGGACACTGTAATGGGTCTGTCCCCAACACCGATCACTGTAATGTGTAAAAAATAAACCAGTTCCTGCACCGGGTCGTGAATAAATATGGGTCAACACCAGATTCGGGTCCCAATTAATTTCATCTCAACATTACCCCCACTCTCTTATTATAAAGAAGACTAATAGACTTTTTGCATATCAAAATTTATATGTTAGGCATCTGTCATACTTCAGACTTTAAAAAGTCCACATTTGCACTTCAAACTTATAATTTCTGTTTTAAATTACACTATCCGAAACTTTAACAGGTCATTTTTGACCGAAAGTCCCGGTAATCAACTCCTGCAGAACCTTTCTTGAGGGTAAAATTGTCTAAAGAGTATATGCATTCATCTTTCCATGTTCTCTCTCATCACACACATCACCTTCCTCCTCACGAAGGAATTGTTCGTAGGGAAAGGCTACATCTGATCTTGGCCCAGTCACAACAAAATGTGAGGTAGGGGTGCACACGGTCGGTTTGGTCGGTTTTTGGGGAAAAAAAATAACCAAACCATTTAAGTCGGTTATAAAAAATTAAAAACCAAAACCGTCCAAATTTTTACATCGTAATCGGTTATCGGTTTATTCGGTTTCGGTTAAATCGGTCGGTTTATTCGGTTATTCGGTTTCGTAATTGATAATTTGATATTTATTATATTGCCAATTTTTCATAATAATTAATAAATCACTAACTCAATAACTACTAATTATAATAGAAGTTCTCTAAATCCGAAAAACAAAAATCACCTAACTCACTCACTAGGATATAAGTTTTGCAAATTCGTCACAATAAAAACATATAATAAATATATAAAATAAATATTTATTAGAAAAGTATATAAATTATATTATAATTTTAAATTATTCGGTCGGTTTTGGTTTTTTGAGAAGCCAAACCAAACCGGCCGAACTAGTTTCGGTTTTTTAGTTTTATAGTGTTCGGTTTTTCGATTTTATATTTTTCGGTTTGAAATAGTAACGGTTTGGTTCGGTCCGGTCGTTTTTTCGGTTTTGGTCGGTTTTGTGTGCACCCCTAATGTGAGGAATCAACTTTGAGGAAAGGAAAAACTCATGGTGAATCTATTGTAGACTTTCAGGAAAATATGAAACATTGTTTTTGGTTTGTTCCGCATAAAAGGAAGAGGCAGGGTTCATATATTCAAAGCTGAAGATCGATCCAATGACAAAAAATATGTTCAAAAGGTAAACAAGCTTTTTTAATTTTCTTAATCAATCAAGAGGAAAGAAACAGAGTGGAGAATCATGGAATTGCGAAGGCGATTAATAGACATTACACATATGGATCCAACCATTATTAATTCCGGAGTTGCTTGGTCGAGAGTTGATGGATGGTAATTCAAGCCTGGTCCACGAATTCTTTTAGAATTATTGCCAATCTTTGGAGTGTGTGATTTAATTTAAGTTGATGCTTCCACTATGAATATTATAGCCGCCAAATGTTTGGGGAAATACCTGCCAGAGATTGAAGTAAATATTTAAAGCCAGGAAGCTGCTTGGAATTTGTTTCCAGAGAGTGCAGGCAATGTCTTAGCATTAGAAGGTATAAAATCTCTGGCAAGAGAGATTGCGAAACAATGTTGTGGTCTACCATTGGCAATCAAGACCATTGGGATGTCCATGAGGGATACAACAAAGATTGTTGCTTATCATTATTGCCATTATTATCTTCTCCATCAGGCCCTGCAGAAGTGAATATATTCACTTCTATGTAAACAATGGTTCAACTTGATATAAACATCTGGCAATTGGTTTATAACTTAATGTCCACAATGATGCTTTTGGTTTAACTTTTTTCAATGAATGTGTTCAACTTTTGGTTGTTTGTAGTAAATGTATTTTACTCATTATATTGTTAATTAAAGTAGAACAGAAATCAAGAGCAATGAAGAGCAACAATTTTTTGTTTGGAGTCAACAAATGACAGAAAAAATACCATTCATAAAAGCACTACAAAGCCATTTGCAATACATAATAATGGTGCTTTGATTTTTGCTTCAATAGCACCTATACATAATATGTCCTAAGATGACATTATAAAGCATATCATACCAAGAAAACCCACCAGTAGAAAACAAAGAACCGATACATTTTGCAATTATTTCTCATCTTCATCTCCATACTCTGCAACTTCATTTTCAAATGCAATTTTTTTCCCTTCAATTTTCAGGACCACTTGAACTGCCGTATGTTGGACATAAATCCTACCGAAATTAGACTTTGAAATCCTCCCAAAATCAGATTGTAATCCATTGGTTTCCTGCCGTGAAGAGAAGACTTAAATAGCCGCAAGATTTGCTTGAATTTCCTGCCGATTCTAGGAGTTTAGTTTACCGCAAGTTGGATCCTCTTTAGACTTGCCGCAAACTGACCCAATTGGCGATTATCAATTCTACCGAGAACAGGAATGATGCTGTGATGAATTGAAATTAACTAAGCTGCCGTTAATTAGAATTTTAAGTTGCCACAGACTTCTATTTGGAATTGGAATTGGAATTGGAATTGGAATTGGGTTAAGTATGCCCAAATTGGAATTGAAGTGGGATTGTTTTTGCCGTGTTTTGCTTCAATTGCTCTATATCAACTCCAAGAAGTTCACATAGAGGATGAGACTCCACAATTGCAAGCTTGATACTGATAAGATGCAGTACTCCTTGCTGAATCGCCACTGCCTTCACTTTGATTCGACATGGGTAAGTTTCAATTCTTAATTCAATTCACGGAGGAGAGAGAAAGTAATGGCGAAAGAGATAGAATTAGAAGAAAATGAATATATAACAAATGGAGAGAAATGAATTGAATTGACATGTTTGCCCCTAAAAAAAGCACGTCACTTCCGGTCATGAATGACCGGTTAAAATTCCGGAAAATGCAATTTAAAACTAGAATTAAAAGTTTGGAGTGCAAGTGTGAGGTGTAACAGGTTTTTCACATGTAAATTTTAAGATGCAAAAAGTATATTAATTTATAAAAAAATTATAATAAGACAGTAATGCCAGAAAAATGATCAAATCAATTAACATTACCTCAACAATATATGTCGAACCCACCGAACCGAACTTCAAAACGTAAGAATCTCTAACACTCCCCAACCCCAAAGCATAATAACCTAAACACTCCCGAACCTCATATACTTTTGTTCTTATACTACTTTTAAGATAAATGTTCGAACTTAGGGAAATGCTTTATACATCTTTAGGAACTTGGTGAGAAATCTCCCTTCCCTTCCCATTTGAGTGTTTAACGCCAACAAGCAACGTACAACTTTCTTTCTCCAAACCAAACATTGTTAATTTTGGGGTGGCCATAATTTGCGCCACAAATAAAAACTTGTAATATTATTTTATTACATGATTAATCATAAATATATAATGATTTTTCATTTAAAATCTCAAATTAATGAATTAAGACCCTTGATTCAGAAAATATATAATTTACAAAACTCAGTATGAACAATATGGTTCAATTCCTAGGAAAGAAAGTACTTGGTTGTGACATGGCTTCGCGCACACGTATAGAGATAGCTTAGCGTGAGAGAAAGATGATTCTCTCTTATCAAGGACGAGTTGAATTAGGATAGGAGTATCTGATCACACAGCTGGTCACCAATTAAGAATTTAGGCCATTTGCATGTACTCCCCCTTCCAGAATGACAAGTATTTAAATTGTTAATTAATAACAAATTTTAATTCTAAAATTTTAATATTAACATATATAATACACATTAAAAGTTATGAGTGTCAGAAATAGCTAGAAAAATGTTTATATCCGTAAAATATATAAAATTAACAAGTTAAATAAGACTCTTATTTCCAAAAAAGATGAAGTTTTGCTTTACAAAATTCATTTTTATTATGATGTGTGGATCATTTTTTGAGAGAGAGTCCATCTCAGTAGCTTGGTACCGGAGCTCTCGAGTGTCGCATTGGTTTTGCAATATAGCCTGCGCACCCCACTAAAAATAATGAAAAAAAGAAAGAAGAGAAATAAATAAAAATAAAAGGTGGCTTAAGCCATGTGCTTTATCTACAATTTACTTTATTTTAGACTTATATATATATATCCTAACCAGAATCTTCATAGCTTTCTATTAACCTATGAAATGCTTTTATATAAGAGCATCATATTCCTAGTCCACACACAGAAAAAGAGAGAACAAATAAAAATCTCAATTAGTTGAAGCAAAACCTGATTTTCATGGCTTCTTCAACTTCTTCTTCTTCCTCCTTCCCTGATATATGGACATGGATTCAGAACCTTCCACCAATAACTCAATGGACAACTAATTCCATATCCATATATTTCTCATCCCATCCATCTCTCAAGCTCTCTTTATCCAAAAATCATCAATCCACCTCCATCTTTTTCTCTCTTCTTGCAGATTATAATCTCCCCATCTCCCTTTGGACCTCAAAACCAATCAAAATAACCACCAAATCCACATCCTTATTGGACCATGAAGAAACAATCTCAAAAATCTTCATAACTTTTATTGAAGTTGTCCTTCAATACTGTCCAAACAAAAACATCTCCTTGCTTAAACTTCCAAATCTAAATACGATTACAAACTTGAAAGAAATCTTCAATTTTTTATTTTTAACTCTCTCCTTCATTATTTGTATATATGAAGCTCCCACTGATCTTCGATCCGAATTCCTTGTCAAGCTCAAGAACCAGTTAGCTTGCGCGCAATCAAGAGAAGTCTCAAAAATGCTCATGAGAATAGTGGGATTAAATATTGAAGAGCAATGGATGAGGGCCGTTAACCTTGCAATTACTAACTGGATTTTGGAAATGCAAGCGGCTAATCATGTCCTTAAAACGCCGTCGCCTTTGTTTTCTTATGCAAATTCGACGTTTGGGATGTGGAAAGTTCAGTTGTATTGTCCTTTGATAGCCATGGATATGGAGAAATTTAGCAGTCCCTTGCCAGACGAGAAGTTGGCGTTTTCTCTAAATTACCATCAAGTCGAGGGAGTGATTCAACTTAATTACAAGGTGATGGTTCAAGAGAGATGGATTGACGTGATTGTGAATGTTGATAACATAAGGTACGTACCATGGTTTCTTTATATTATTCCCTAAAGATAAATTAAATAGCGACATGAATTTTTATCTTTAAGTGTTAAAGTGATTAAAGGTAGTTTTTCTTTAATATCAAATTAGAATAAGTACAAGTACATAACAACATTCAAACACTATATATATTTTAATCATTAAAAAGTAAGATATGACATTAAAATCCGTGTCATGTCTCACTTTTTAATGATTAAAATAGATGTAGTGTTTAATTTTATATTTAGATATTATGTATATAAATTTATTCTTTTTTAATTTAATGGAGTTACAAAGTTGGACGAAAAATAAATGACTTTCTCAAAATGCATATTTTATTGTAAAATGATCAGACTCTCATTGTGACACGAATGGAGTAAATTTGTTGATCTCTATGCAAAGATATTAGCTTCTTTTTGTTGTTGTTGCTAATTTGTATAAATATTAAAATGCAAAAAAAAACTTTAAATATTACATTGAAGCTCAAGACACTAATCTCATTTCCCGTTGAGATTAAAAATACTTAGACTAACTAGGAGACAAATACCTAGCCGCAAAAGAAACCTCATATAACCCATTAGGTTATGCCAACTACAGCATCGCCTAGCCTACATTGCAAGGGAAACAAGCCAAAGACCCAAACATATGATAAAATAAAAACGTATAATGTAATTTAATTATAATTATGCAATTCTACAAGTAATACAAAATAAAAACGTATAATGTAAGTAATATGACTTACCTCCAACATTACAACATATTACTTCAAATTAGGTCAAACTGGCTCGTTTCGATTCAAATTCCTAATTCAAAGTCCACAACTATATTTTAATGATATATTAATGGTAAACATTATATTATACTAAAAAATAGTATAACCAAACTCTCACAGTCACTCTTGTCCGTGAAAAGACTGTTACACCCATTAATTAGTCAATTACACGATTCTTCAGTGATCCAGCCGGTTTTTTTAGCGAGTTTTCTTCGTTTTTTTACCATAAATTATCTACTACATCTCAAAGTCTCGTAAGTATAATTATTTCTTAAAACTAAGTTCGTTTGGCCCTCCAAAATTCAACCCGAAATTTGTTCGCCAGCGATAGTTTTCTTCGCCATTTACCGCTGTTACGCCGTCGTCTCGCCTCTGTTTTTCTTTAAAATTACTACTGAGATAATTCCAAATAGTTTGCTATGAGTTTTGTCCTTTAAAACCATCTCAAACACATCTTTAAAATTACTACAACTATAGCGTTGGCCATGGTGGATGAAACAAAACGGGTGGGTTTTTGCCACTGTTTTCTACTACAAAGCTCACTCACAAATAGTCAAATATATTTAGGAGAGAAAGAGAGACTTAAAAGGGAAGAAAACCTCACCTTTTCTCTTCTTTACCCACCTCCCGCCGGTTGTTACGCTCCTCTTCTCTCTCTCTCTCCCCCCCCCCCCCCCCCCCCCCCCCCCAACCCACACGCTATGATACATACGGAATAGATAGGAATCAATTTTTTTGTTCTAAGAAATTTTCAAAATTTAGAATTAAAATAATATTTTATTATTTTCTTCCAAAAATTCCCTCATAGCATTTACTATCGTTTTTTTTTATTAAAATCGTTGTCCCAATCATCATGGTGATATCGGTTTTATCAAATTCATCTTCAAATAATAAGTTTGACTTTTTAATTCTAAAAGTCATGCATTTATTGTCTTTTGACCATAAAAGTCACCCCTTATCCCAAAGTATTTACAATAATTTTTTATTAAATTTGATAGTTTTGACTTAATGGTAAAGTCTGCATCTCAATATTCCATCCTGAACTCAAAATTAAGGAACACCAAAGTAACGGTGTATTTGAAATATGGCTTTCAAATTAAGTTAATAATTAATAGATGCCGACAAAAGGGGCCTTTTCAATAAGGCTCTCACGCTAGGTGCTCACGTTTTCAAGAACTAAGAGTGATTGCTATCAGACTTCAACTACACTCCGTGAATAACTAAGACATTGAAGAATATCCAAAAAGGCATTTCAACTTCTTTGTTATCGGAGTCGACCCCAAAGCCATAATGTCTCAAAACCCCTATGCGCACGGAAATGGAAAGCTATAGTCTGATAGTCCTATGATAACGAAGAGCTTAAACACACCAAAGCAAATTCAACTTTCGAAGAAAAATCCGTGCAAGCCCTCTATTTGACTAGTATACCCCCTTTTGATCTCCCCTCCCCCATATACCTTCATATCCTTATTAATTCAGCTGTCCTTTCAAGTAAGAGTTGTATTAGATAAGGAAGAGAGTGAATAGAGCACATTGACACATATTGCTTGGTCGCTTGACGAATGGCTTTCTAATGCTAATGCCTCTTTATCCTCCCCTATCTACTTCTTCCTCTTTCTAGGAATGAACAATTGGATCAAGTGCTCCCCTCCTCCCAAAAGAAATAATTTCATCCTCAGCCCTACAGAGAGAGGGGAATCAGAGGGAAATCAGATACATATAAATCATTTCTTTATCTTTATGAGAATCGACTATCTGGACGCAAAACCCTAATCATTAGTTAATCTAGGGTTTTTTTTATCCACAATTCAATTGTCAATTCACGTACTCTATTTATGATTATAATTATCGTTCTTTATCATTATTACATCATAGTTATGTAATACAGGCAATTTGGGGCAAATATATTACATTTGAGTACTAAAAAGAAATCAAGTAAGAAAATAACTTTTTACCAGCACTAATAAAAGACAGGAAATTTTATAATAGCAATATTATTATTTCTTGTTTGAGCATCTCTTAGTTAGGAATGGGAAGTGCTGATCATCTTCCCTCATATTTAAAAGTTGAAAAGTTATTTTCGTAAGATCATTCTCACATGAATAATAAATGAATCTTACATATATGAGTGAGTAAAACTTTCTAAAAATATCAATTTTTACCAGTAGAAATAATAATTCCCTTACATGAGCCAAGTAGTTTCTAACTTAAAATTGGTTAGTACTCTCCTAATGACATTGTGAACTTCAATCAATTTTGGAGTAATTTTAGGCATCAATTGTCAATCAAGACGAGACTGTTTTGCATTTCAAAAACTATTATCCAACCCTTTTGGACAAACTTTATTTGTTTAGAAATAAAATTTATTTTCTGATAATTAAAATTAAAAATTAAAAAAAAAAAAGTCGTATTCTGCACATACATTTTATTATTAATATCTTTCTTATGAAACGAAAGAAATATTTTGTAAAATTATTAAATTAGGATGATCTAGATTGTTGAAACAGCTGAACAAATAGCCCAATTCCCCCATACCGATCGCTCCTGTTTTCTCATCTAAGTTGAGAAGCTATAATTAACAGAATTTTTAATTTGCAATGATGTGATAATTGATAAGCCATGCGCCAGGGTGTGTATAAATTAGGTATCATTATCAATGATGTTTTGTATAAAAGGATTTAGAATATACATGTCTTCATTTTGTCTGCTCATTTTGTGCAGGTGTGATGTTGTCAAACTCGTAAACGATACACTGATGAGAGAGAGAGGAGCTGGAAAAGCCGAAAAACATTTCCCTTCTAGAATTTCCCTACAACTAACTCCCATCCACCAAATGAATGTCTTAAGTATATCCGTCAGCAAATCCTCGGAAAATCCCGTTAGAGACATTAGCCAAGAAAAAACTATCCAAGGCTCATTGAATCCGCCAAACCCCTACATAGGACTCAGCGTGTCGGCTGGAGAGACCGTGACAATGAGCTTAAAGCCATGGAAATTCGAGCAATCCGTTTATGGAAATAGCGGCAACTTGAATTGGTTTCTTCATGATAGTGTAAATGGAAGAGAGGTTTTTTCTTCGAACCCATCGATATTTTCGTTGCTAAAACCTAGGGCTTGGTTCAAGAACCGATACTCGAATGTTTACCGGCCTTTTACTAGGCAAGGAGGGGTTATTTTTGCTGGTGATGAGTATGGAGAAAGTGTGTGCTGGAAAGTGGACAAAGGTGCAATAGGGAAGGTGTTGGAGTGGGAGATAAGAGGGTACATTTGGTTGACATATTGGCCTAATAAGCATAGAACATTCTATACTGAGACTAGGAGGTTGGAGTTCAAAGAAATTGTGCATCTTGTGCTTAATTAGCTGACTTTTTTTATATGGATATGGATTTTATAAGTGTGAGCTGGAAATATTGAAGGTGTATTTCTTAAATATATTGGAGTGGATCGATATATGTTGAATTTTGTATAAGAAACTTAGAACGTATGACTCTCCCTTCCTTTTTTAGACATTAAATGTAACGAGTTAAGTACACTTGTGATCATTAACTGAAAGTATTGGTTTGTATTACTTACTTTATTTTCTTTCGAACATAAATCATTTATATTTTATTTCAGTCCTTTGATGCATGTATTGCAAAAAAAAATTTAGTTGAATTATAATTGCGAGGTGCATACCCAATGGGATATGTAGGAATTAAAATTAACCCCACCCTAATTAATTTATTATGTGTTATTATATAAGTTTTCACGTTGGTTGCAATTCAACTTTGTCCCATATTTGTCAAGATATATAACATTTCCCATTTTATTTTGAGAATGGTTGCTAACTTACTAAATTGTGTGACGGTTGAAAGTGGAACCATGTCAAATGTTTGGTCAAATTACAACCAATAATGCTACCTTTATGTTGTATCCCTTTGTATTTATCTTGTTTATATTTGGAATTTAAAATAACATGAGAAAATATGTAAAGGAAAAGAAAAAAACAAGATACTCAATGGTGAGAACGAGAAAGGCAAAACGGAAGAAATAGAAAACGGGAATAAGAATCATTTTACATATTGAATTTAAATAATAATGACATTGAATTTAAAGAAATATTCATTATACTCATGTATAAATATTGAATGAAAGTATGTAGTTAAAAATTTATAAATTTTATAAATAAAACTCAATCTAAATCTTATAAAGGAACGTAGCCAAAATGGGTCGGATTAAAATTAGGTCAGGTTAAAACGGCTCAATTTTAAGTGAATTAAAAAATATGATTCCAAAGTCTATTTTTTTGTGAGTGGACTGGGCCGCACTTGGATTGATTTTGCCGGGTCTAATTGAAGTGAAGTGGATTAGTGTCTGTACTTCCATATATAATACCCTGGTTTTCAATTTCGAATTGCATCAATTTTGTCTTTTTAGATAATAAGTAAATATAGAAAGAGTAAATATGTCATTTAATGAGATTCATTAATATATAAAAAAATATTATTTTATGTAATTTTGTGAGACCAATAAGAACAAACTTAGATTTTTTTGTATTTTTTTTATCAATTTTTTTCCCCTTATTTGTATTATAAAAAAAAGTACTTAGAATATGGGGGAACAATGTTTAATGGGAATTTCCTTTTTTTTCCCCTTAACTGTACTTAAATTACAAGGATATGATTCCCGAAAAAAATAATAAGGATATTAGGAGGAGCATTATAGAGTCACCTAGACAAACAGGGGCGCAAGTTAGCAAATTCCCGGAGAAATTATTTAATATTCTTAAAATATTATCAAATGATATTTTAAAATAATCATATATTATTTTAATATATATATATATATAATAAATTTTTTATATCTAAATTCACTGCACGTCTACCCCTACTAAAATAACAGCATTGGCTTGAGGCACGCCCAAGAGCCACGAATAATTTTTCCAAATTCGGATAGCAGAAACGGTAACAGTGGGCGGAGAAACCGATGAGAAGGGGTCGAACATTTCAATGCAAGTAATCAAGTATAAACACAACACCACCCCCAACTTCACAACAACTACTCCATACTGTGTTAACCATACTCAATTCACAACTACTCCATAAATTTCTCATTTCTCTCTCTACAATAAAATCAGAGAGATCTCCATCAATCACCTGCAATTTCACCTTTCCATGGAGTCCGCCGCTGTTCTCCGATCCTTCCATTGTAAGCTTCTCTCTCCTCTCCTCTCCCCTGTCTCTCTCTCTCTCTCTATATATAGAGGTATTTGAATCTAAAAATGTGATATCTATTAATTTTGGAGCTTTGATTCTCTCTCTTCATCTGTAGTTTGCATTTGCTTTTCTCTGATACGACTTCTAGCTTCGATTTTTATTTTTATATTGGCGAATTATTCAATGTTCAGCTGTGTTTAGCATTTTTATCTTCATGTCGTCAATCCGGATGTAACTATCTCTTATTTCGTCAGTACATTTGATAATTTATATAAAAACACTGACGTTTGTCATGGAAATTTATACCCGCCAGCCGGCTATGTGCTGTTGGCGGCAGAAGCAAGACTTCTAGTTAGCCTCCCAAGATCAAATACCATGTTAGAAATAAAATAGATGTATTGAATATTATTGTTATGTTATTAGTACTAAAAGTTTATGCTAGTTGAATACTAGCCAAGTATGTATGGACACCAAGTATAACTGAGTTCTAACAATTTCTTACCTTCTAATGGATTCGAGAATAATCTTCTAACAATTTCTTACCTTTTTTTTAACATACGAAATGCACTTATATCTTCACTTCATTCAGCAAGTAAATATTAACTACCTTTTTTGGTGAGGAGAAATGTTGAATGACACTTTCAATCATTTCAAAAATAAAGACTTTCTTAATCTCATACATTTAACTTTAACAAAAAATTTAGGGCATAGGAATATGTGAAAAAGAGAGGAAAACCAGAAGTTTCAGATTTGGAGTTGTGCAGAGAGAAGATGAATTTATTATTTTGTAAACAAAGAGTATAGAGCTCTCTCTAGCATTTGAGATGGAATATAGAATCGTAGATTGAACACGAGAAAAATAGAGGGTTTTTAGAAGCCTATCATAGAGAAAAAGAAACTAATGTAAAGGAAGGTCTTTTTGGTTCTAAAGCTGGACATGCTACGATTTTTTGTTGCCAAAGTATGAGCATGTAATTATTAATAGATTATGTAGACTTATTACAATATGAAATTATGTTTCAGCCTACCACCAGTTCATATAGAAAGGGGATGAATCGTGAGTCGGAGGGGATCATAAAATGAAACTTCGATTTCATTTTCCCCCATATCTTAGATTCAGTTTTATGGCGACTTGGAAAATATATATTAGCATATCTTTCATGTTTGATCTTCCTAACATTATATGTTATGTCAAATTTTTGAGTGTCACTATCTGTTCATAGTTATTTCATAAGGTGTTTATATAGCATATAATTAATAACAATATAGCATGACCAAAAAGTTGATGCTGATATGTTATGTATGTAATCCAGATTCTGTTGGCACTGTTTCAAACCTTCAGTCTTCCCTTGAGAAACCTGGCATACTTCCTGTGCATAATGCCACATGGTCCACCTCAAGTAAATGTCCCATCCAAGGCTTGACAGTTGGTCAGAAGTTTCATTCGCCTCTTGTGAAGCGAGAAGGAACAATAGTGTCATGTGTTAAGATATCTGACTCTACTGTGATGGCCAAATCTGATGGTGAGTTTCTTTTCTTGCCTGAGATTACGCATTAGCTTCTTTTGGCAAAAGAATGTTCTCAAGCCGCCATAAAACTTATGATTAAACAACTGTTTTATGTTTACTTTATTTTTTCTATTCATGACTTAGCAAGGCATTTTGAAGAATATATCCCTTTCGACCTCCCTGTAGCACATATTTAATTACTAAAAAAATCTACTTGCTTAGAAAAAGTTAATGTCGTTGACATGTTGAAATCCTTTCTTGCACCAAGACAAAGTGTTGGCTCACACATCCTTTATTCTTGCTAATACTCTACATTGGTGAATAAATGATACTCCGTTGGACTCTTTGATATACATAAATCAGTGTCCAATTTCTTGACATGTGATATCTCTGATCTTTTTATATGGCCTTGTACTTGTCTACCAAAAATTTGTAATAATAAGGAAGCAATTTTATCAGATAGCTGTCCGCCAAAATCATTGGAAAAGAGTTCTCTACAGAGTGCAACATTTCCAAGCGGGTTTGAGGTGAGTTGAATATCACTCTCTTTCAGTATACCCAAAAAATTGCATGAATCCACCAGTTTACAAGCCAATTTTGATGAACTACGAGTTAACTGGATTTGTTAATGACTTCACAGACATTAGATGTCAGTATAGATCTCAAATGTTGATGTCCAAATTGTGTATTTCTTCATCTCATATACATAGAGGCAGCACCAGTAATAATAGTGTTGGTGTAAAGTATTGGTATATAATATATGTCTTGCTGAGTCTTACTTTCTTGTTCACAAAAGTCACGTAACACTTCGATCTTTGCTTCTTTCGCCTTAAAAATGTAGTTTTCTCCACCCCATTATAACTTCCATCATTACTAGCATGCTGTTTTCACTTTTCATTTCAGGCGCTGGTACTGAAAGTCTGTGATGATACACAGATTGCTGAGTTGAAACTAAAGGTAAACTCTAACGTGCCCACAAAATTATGTATTCACATTTGAAATTGAACAAAACCTGTTATTGCATTATCTTCTTTTAAGAAAATGCGGAAGTTGTAGAAAAAGAAGTTTGGTCTTGACTAGAAACAATAACCTGGCGCCTGGCGTAAACTGAATTTCTTTAAAATAATAATTATAAAAAAAATTATCGTAGGCCTCAAACTATCTACACTAACAGGCACAATTATTGAAATAACTTGAATTTTTTTATTGTTTTGTACATAATTGATGCATGTGTAATTTTCAAATAGGTTGGGGACTTTGAAATGAATCTTAAGAGGAACATTGAAGCTCCAGTTTCTGTTGTTTATCCTGTAACACCACCACCTGTTCCAAGTAAACCAATGATTGAATCTTCCCCTGCTGCTCCTGCACCCTCTCCTCCAAAAACCTCGTCAGGGAAGATCAATCCATTCACAAATGTCCCTGTAGAGAAGTCAAGGAAATTAGCAGTTTTGGAAGCTTCTGGAGCTAGTGGATATGTTCTAGTAGCTTCTCCTACGGTATGTGTTGCAGAACCCATTGTCCCTATCATTTTTATGGTGTTTGGTTCTTATTTGGTTATACTTCTCATACCAGGTTGGATCATTCCGGAAGGGCAGGACATTGAAAGGAAAGCAGCAACCTCCTAGTTGTAAAGAAGTATGTTGCAACTTATGTTTTTTTATTTTTTTATTTTTGGTTCAATCTAGTGCCTCTGCCTATTTTTTTGTGCTCCCTGAAATACTTGATGTTTCAGCAATAATTAGATTTTCTTTTGTAGTGTAAATTGAAATATATTGCAATCATGTGGCAAGTTTGATTGGATCTAGCTGGGTTTTTAGTCAGTGCAGTACTTTACGGGATTACAGTATCATAATCAGCTTTGATCTATTGTTGACATAATTATCTTAATCTTATTGCTTAAATTGGCATTTCTTTTAATTTGAGTACTACCATGTCTGTATAATTTGTAATCTGCATTTTCAAATTAAACAGGGAGATCTAATCAAAGAAGGACAAGTGATAGGCTTTCTGGATCAGTTCGGCACTGAACTTCCTGTTAAGGTGAGCATTTAGCTTTAGCTCCTTCATTGTGCCTTTGCTTTTATGATAAATGTTTCTCATGCTCCTTTTTTTCCCCATGCTTCAGTCAGATGTAGCTGGAGAAGTCTTAAAACTTCTCTTTGATGATGGAGGTAAGTTGTCTGATTTTCTTTAATTCATTCGTAGTTTCTTATCCTTTTTTCTCTACATTCACACATGTTCTTCTAGGGGTATGCGAGTTATTTCTATATTGGGGAAGAGGATGCTATAGGTTTGATGCAACTAATCAGATGATAATATTTGAAAAAACATAAATTTATGACCCAGTCTAGTTCATCAACTTTGTCATCAAATGTGGTGGGTATGAGTTATATTCATTGTTCGTAATGGTTGTAAGCTCTCAACCACGGTGTGAGTAAGTCCGCTAGTTATGTACTTGGAATTTCAAAGCCCAAGTCAGTTTTTTTTGGGTGAGAAAATCTAATGAAAACTATGTTTCAACTGTCAATATCTCCTGCTTTACACTTTAACTTCTTATAGATTCCTACATTGTCAGAAACAATGCAATTAGCATTTTTGTGATTTCAAAATGATTCAGTGTGCACAACTTGAATATTTTTTTTCAATCATACTTGCAGAAGTTGATGCATGTTTCTAATTTGTTTGGATATTAATAGACTTCTTTTTTGTTGTTGTTGATGGTGGTGTGTGTTTTGCCATCTGCAGAAGCTGTTGGTTATGGAGATCCCCTAATTGCTGTCTTGCCATCATTCCATGATATCAGGTAAATATAGTATGCTCTCTGCGTAGACTTTTCATCTTCACTAGAGAGAGATTCGCAGTTTGCTCCTTCATATTCTTCCCATGTTTGGTTTTGTTGCCTCATTCTAATTGTGGGGCACGTGCAGTTTGTGATGTGTACCTTTTTTACTCATCTGTAAAATTGACTAGATATTGAAATAAGTGATTGGGTAGGAAGTTACGTTTGTAAGATGTTATAGATAATGATTTTGTACACGGGCCTATATATTTATATTTTTTTTTCTTGCTATGGACCCAATAAATAAAATGATAATTGCTCCGAATAGGTGCCGCCCTTGTGGATAGATATGTTTCACAACTACAACTCGCAATGGCAATTACATCCAAATTTTCAAGGATGATAAATTACTGCAAATTTTCTCATCAATATTTATCTCATGATTCTCGTTGCCTTGTCCAAAACTAAAATCTTAAACTTGTCTCATCAAGTGTATATCTAGATATGCCTTTTCTCCTGCGTCATATAGGAGAGGCAGGAGGCAGGAATGAACTTAGTGAAGAGTTGTGAAATGCACGGTTGACCAAGGATAGATATTAGCAAAATGGCAAGAATAATTTGTTTGCCTCAAAAACTTTCTGCCACCATATCTGCACATGCATTTGAAGCACTAAAAATAGTCCCATATAGAACTTTGAAAGGAAACTATATGGTAATATAGCAATTTGATTTTCCAATCTCTAGTGTGCTTTACCAGCTTATATGCATGTTCAATTTTTTGGTAAGGTTTACCAAGCCATGCCTGCTGAATTTGGTTGTGTTTCCTAGATTTCCCCCCGTAAGTGTTGGCTATCTATCAGTTAAACGTCACTCGATCTCCTTCCTGTTATACTTTCTGATGAAAATTCACCCGGACCAAAGAAGAACCCAAGGAGAGAGAATCATAGAAATGGGAGGGTATAGAGGAACCAAACTTTTTAAAAAATTGATCTACGTACGAAACAAGTTAAGTAGCTGTCCTAGAGCACCACCCAAAGGCATTGAACTGATCATAGCAACCTATGTCGGTCATGCTGTCGTAGAACACCAACCAAAGCATTGAACCGGTCATAGCAAAATATGTCTCATGACCGCCATATCCTGCAATGATCATGCCAAAATACCAATGGCATGTTCTTTAAACATTAAGCACCATTAGCTCACGTCTTTACATTTTAATAGCTTCTAGTTACTGCACGGTGCATTTTACATATTACATTTGCCTAGAGGGCAACCTCGTATTGAATTTGTCAGCATTTACAATAGCTTTAAATTAACCGTAAAATTATAATAAAACTCCCACTACTAGGGCAGAGAAAAAGCATCTTTTTTCTGATTGCATTCACGTTGGTCACCTCCCAACCATATCCCTCTTAACATTCAATCTGTCAATGTTATAATAAATAAATATAAAAATGAGAGATAAAAATGGATGTAATGGAACACAATGAATGAGTTTGAAAAATAGAAGCGACCTCGAAAGATAGTCACTGAGCCGAAGTAAACAACAGAAATGGAAACTAAATATTACAAAAAATAAGTCATTCTCACAAAATTCTATCAAGTGTAAAATGGAAAGAAAAAAGAAACTTGCAAGTTTTCGTTAAGGATGATATTCCCGAGTCTAGTCCATGAATGTTCTCGAGGAAACCAGGAAATTATGCACCCCAACCCCTCCTAATAATACATTTAAGGCCGTGAGTACGAGAGTAAGGAGGTCTAAGCAAGCCAACTTACTTAATTGTAACTGAGCTGAAAACTCTAGTAGATGACTTGCAGGGAAAAGCTATTAGCACGAATGCTAAAAGGTCTTCTTTATTTTTAATTTTTTTTTTTGTTTTTTTTTATTTTGCTAAATTGTAAAGAAGTGTCTTCGAAATGTCTAAAATTAATAACTTGAATATTGATTCATATCAGAGGCATGTACCACATATCAAAGATATTCTATAGCCTTTCCTTTGAGTATCCAAGAAATCAGTGTCAACATTTATTTAATCTTAGAAGGGATACAAATATTATAGAACATAGAAAGACGATTCATATTTTCACACATGACAAACAATTAGTATATAGAATGAACAAAAAAAGCAGAAAACAAGAATAGGAGTATAATAACATTGATCTACAATAGCAAAACCTAATAATTCAATCCAAGGAAGAAAAAAAAATAGAGCAAAAGCAAAGCAACACACACTTGGCATCTGGTTGAACTTCTAAGAACAGGGCGGAACTTCAACACAAATTATGATTACCAAAACTGGTTCCAATTTTTTCAAACCCATGGTTAATTTTTTGAATTCTATATGGAAACATTTTTATGAAATTTTCGTCACAATATTCTCAAATTGTCAATTAGTTCTGAATGCAACAATACAAAAAAAAAAACCATGAACTGAGAGATAGTACCAGTTCCTTCTCCAAAGAACTACTTTTCATAATTTGTTTTAACTGAGACCCCTTCAATGAAATTAACTAGCTAGTTTGATCCCGATCTAGCTCAAACCAAAAAACCTTCTCTTCATAGTAGTTGACAGCAGTTATAGGTCTGAACTGATCTTTAGTCAAAACAATTTCACTAAAGACCGTCGTCTTCATCCTTAAGCTATGAACACATCAAAAATGCTATTATTTCATATTTTACACTTTCATTGGCGGGTAAAAGATAACAAAATGATACTAGTATGACGAGTATCCATACCTGTTGTGCAGGGTATGGTCTGTACAATCATCAATCCACCCATAAGGATTAATAATGTTCATCTGACCAGGGCTAGCTAGTAGCCTCAAATATACCATGGAGCTTCCTATCACTACAGTTGAATAGGAAGAGTGTTAAGCCGGGAGTGATGTTCTTCACATATGCAAAATGAAGAGATGGCAAGCCTGTTAAATGATTTGGGAAATATTTTGAGCCTTCAAATGTAAAACTTCGAAATTAAACGTAGGAATCTCTTATACTATTATACTACAGGGTTTGTGGTTCTTTGGGAATTCAATGTATAGGCTTCCCAATTTATAGAAAGAAATTAAAAGTAGGAATCTCTCATCTTTTTCCTGATTCTGGTAATGATATAATTTATTGTAAGAGAGTAAAGTAGAAATGTGAAGACCTTTGGGTCGGTGCAGTTTGACATGATGATAGTAATTCATCAGTATAAATGAAATTATAAGAGAAAAAGTGAGTATCAATTGTTTATTGACGAATGAGGTTTTGACACGGTACTAGTTTAGATTGTAGTGAGTGAGTTTGGTTGTATAATCGGAAGAAAATCATGAAATTCCAAAGAAAATCTTTCAGAGAAAGAGAGAATACACACAGAGGCCAGAGCAAGCGATAGGTAATCAGGAAATTGATAAAGGAGCAGGTGGCTGTCAAGATACAAGTTCAGAGGAATTAAGTTCTGCAACTGGAGAAGGGGATTATAGCGTTAATGGGAGCTTTAATAAAACGAGGCCGTTTAGTACTCAAGCTTGCTAAGCCAGTCTTTTAGTCAATTGTAGGAAGTGACACGTGTTGAGGATGCATTGGGTCAGTTTTAACAGATCCAGTTAGTATAAAATTAACTTAATGGTAAGTAGGACAATAGACCAATACAATGTTGACACGCTGGCCGGGGGTGTTCTCTCTCTCTCTGCGTGTCAGCACTATATTGGTCAATTGTTTAACTTATCATGAAGTTAACTTCATACTAACCGGATCCAAATTTATTAGGCAGATGAGTATATAGAAGCAGCATCAGTGTAATAGAGAGGCATCGATTGAATGAAAAGCTTTTTCCGTTCTTAGTTTTTTCCTTCCTGCAAGTTTCATTTATCTGTAATTTTCTTCTTCTGTATTTTCTTTGAATTCCTGCCAGTGGCTTCACCACCGCTACCCGCCAGTCAACTACCAATTATAACACCATAAAGCAGTGCAGCAGTTGTGTGTCTACAAAGAGAAGATCTCTCTTCTCATCATTTCGGCAAGAAGAACCCAATTCCAAGACACCCAACCTCCGCCCTCAACCACCCATCGCCACCAATCATTATCACCATCTTTTCGACGGGTTTAAGAAACTTCAAATTTCAACAACCTGTAAGGAATCAACTGATGCAACTAATTTCTTACAGGTTAACAGACTTTTCGAAGAAATTTAGAACAAAATTGTGAGAGAAGAATTAACAGATTAGGGAGGAAAATGAGAAGAGAGAGAAATAAGAGGGAAAACACTTCATTCATAACATAAATCTTATTAGAAGCACTCATTTATACTCCCAATTCACGCACAATACAGTACAACACACTTAGTCGAACAATTGCAAACAAACTGTTAACAAACACTACTTAAGCACATTTACTCTTTTACCCTTAATGACCAACTAACTAACTCAACAACTGCTACTAATACTATTGTTCCTTACAATTCCTCCCCCTAAAAGAATCCTTTTCCTCAAGGATTAAAAGTAGGAAATCGAGCATGAATATCAGACCACTAGACCAATATTTTAGCTACTGCAGCATTATTCTTCTTTACCATTCTGCAAGCAAGTGCTAAAATGGGTTTGATAACAAATTGTCCATGGTCATCCACAGAAGGTAAAACCTGAGACACCTGAGTTGCAGCTCCAATCTTCTTCTTTAATAATGAAACATGGAAAATAAGATGGATTTTGGCCTGTACTAGTAACAGCAATTTATAGGCAACAGATCCAACTCTTGCAAGCACCTGAAATGGACCATAATACTTGGAATCCAATTTAGAATATCTGGATTGGGTCATAGAAACCTACTTATAAGGTCTAACTTTTAAGTAGGCCATATCACCCACATTAAAGAACATGTCCTGTCTATTAGCATCAGCGTAAGTTTTAATCTGGCATTGAGTCTTAATTAAATTATCCTTCAAGAGTTGTAAGAGTTGATCCCTAGAAGCACAGAACTGCCTTGCTGCAGGACGAAAAATTGTTCGTATTGATGGAAAGAAATGTGAGGAGCTACATAGCCATATAAAGCTTGAAAAGGTGTAATCTGAGCACTACTATGATAGTGGGTATTATACCACCACTCACAGCAAGAGACAACCACTCACTCCAAGATTTTGGTCTTTGGCTACACATACACCTCAAATAAGCTTCCAAGCACTGGTTCAATCTTTCGGACTGACCATCACTTTGAGGATGGTAAGTTGTAGCTGAGTACCTAAAGACTTAAACAAGGATTGCCAGAAAATGCCCAATAAAAATCTTATCCCTGTCGGAAATGATTGAAGAAGGCAGACCATGTAGCTTATAAATATGATTAAGGAATAAAGTAGTTACATCAGCAGCTATGAATGGATGCTTCAATCCCAAGAAGTGAGCACATTTAGTAAGTCGATTTATTACTACCAAAATGGAAGTATATCTATGAGAATTTGATAGCCCTTCGTTAAAATCCATTGCAATATATTTCCAGTGTACATCAGGGACAGGCAAAGGTTGTAATAACCCAGGATTGGCACTTGTTTCATGCTTATTTAGTTGACAAACCTCACATTCTTTCACAAATTTAATTACATCAGCTCTAAGAGAAGGCCAATAGAAATATTTTGAGATTCTCTCCAAAGTTCCCCTTCTTCCAGAATGCCCTCCAATAGGAGAATTGTGAAATTTCTGTAAAAGCTTAAGTCTAACTACTGAGGAAGTCCCCAACACTAACTTTCCCTTATACCTTAACCTTTCATGCAAGAAAGAATAATCAGGGACTGAGACAGGATCTAACACCAACTGAGACACAATCTGCTGCAAATCTGTATCAATAGCCCAAGTTTCAGCTAACTCTTGAACCCATGCAGGTGTGTCTGTGGTTAGTGCTGAGTAATGCTAGCCATTAATGTCCATACTACATAGAAAATTAGTATGCTGTCTGGACAACCCATCTGCTGCCAAATTCTCCCTTCCCTTCTTGTAACAAATCTCATAATCTAATCACATGAGCTTAGTAATCCATCTTTGTTGATTAGTAGTAGTTATTCTTTGATCCAATAGGTACTTCAAGCTTTGATGGTCTGTTTGAATAATGAATTTATTCCCCATTAAGTAGTGTCTCCACTTTTGAACTGAATACACCACAACCATCAATTCTTTCTCATAAGTGGACAATCTTATCTGCCTGGAAGCAATAGACTTACTTAAGAAGGCTATTGGTCAACCCTTTTGCATCAACAATACGACAACCACTAGCATAAGTTTTCAACACAAATGGAATAGAGAAATCAAGCATTACCAAAACTAGCGCAATTATCATAGCTTGCTTGAGGTTGACAAATGCCAATTTAGCCTTATAATTCCATTAGAAGTGATCCTTTTTTAGCATACCAGTAAGAGGCTTACTAAGGAGGCTATAATGCCTGATATATTTTCTATAATAACCTGCTAAACCTAAGAATCCTCTTAAACTCGTAAGACTCATAGGTTTAGGCCACTGCACCATGCAATCTATCTTAGCAGAATCAGTATAGACCCCTTCAGGAGTGATTACATGACCAAGGTATTGAACCTTCTGTGTAGCAAATGTACATTTAGACAACTTTGCATATAATTCATGTTGCTTTAATAACTTAAGAGTCATCTCAATGTGCTGCAAATGAGTCTCATAAGTGGGATTATAGATTACAATATAATCAAAGAAAAACCAAAATAAATTTCCTTAAATAAGGAGCAAACACAGTGTTCATGAGACTTTGAAAAGTAGCTGGAGCATCAGCTAAGCCAAAAGGCATCACCTTAAATTTATAGTGCCCAGTGTGAATTCTAAAAGCAGTCTTAGGTATGTCTGGAGGATAAAATCTAATCTGGTGATAACCAGACCTCAAATCCAATTTAGAATACCAGTTGATACCAGTGAGTTCATTTAATAGTTCATCAATTGTAGGTATAGGAAACTTATCCTTAATAGTAGCATCATTCAAAGCCATGTAATCAATACACATTCTCCATGTGTTATCATGTTTTTTAACCAGCAAAACTGGAAAAACAAAAGTACTGCTACTGTTTTGAATAACTCCAGACTATAAAGTAACTCAACAACAATCTTTTCAATCTCAGATTTTTGAACATTCAAATTCATAGGCTGGTTACCATCTTTCAAATTAATATGATGATCATGTGTTCTTTCAAGGGGTAACCCCTTTGGTTCTGCAAATACATCAAAAAAAGAAGTCAGGAACTCCTGTAACTTGGGACATTCATGACTCTGTGAACTGCAGCCTCCACAATCCATGATTCCATAAAGGTAACCGAAAACCCCATGAGAGGTAGTTTGTAACACTTTCTTGAATTCACCCGACTCCATAAGATGTACAATAGGAGAAACATCTATCCTTTCCCCTTGGAGCACCATTGATTCGCCATTTTGATGAAATTGAAGTTATAACTTGTTGAAGTCAAAAGTAACTGGGCTAATTGTCCTCAACCATTGAACTCTAAGCACTGCATATACTCCCCTCAAAGGCAATATTCTCATATCAGTGTAGTAATCCCTTCCCTAAATCTGACATTGTAAATTAGTACAAACTTAAGTACTTTACACCTTAAAACCATCAGCTACAGACACCACCACTGGACTAGTATTTTCAATTTTGATTTTAAGTCTCTTAACAGCTTGAGGATCTAGAAAATTTCTAGTACTTCCACTGTCTATAAGTATGTTTACTAGTCTGTTATTCACTATTCATTTCACTTTAATTGTGTTATTGACATTGTGACCAGATAGAGCATGCAAAGTTATTTGAACATCATATTTTGTCTCATCAAATGACATCTTTTTTTGCTCTCCTTTACACAGCAATTCTGGTTCATTTACAATTTGTTCATCTTGATCCAGCTGGAATTCCTCTTCCTCATAAGGCACTATCATAAACAGATGAGGCTGTTTGCAGATATGTCCCAATACATAAAGTTCATCACATGAAAAACATAAGCCCTTCCTTCTTTTTTCAGAAATATGTTCTCTAGTTAAATTCTTAACAGGCAAAGTTTTTTTAGGTTCAACTGTTCCAGCTTCCATTCTACCTTCTGCAGAAACACTTCTAGAATTTCTCATCCCTGTGCTATTAGGAGTTCTGAATACTCCAGTAGTTATTATAGCACTCCTACTCACCAAACCACTACCACTGGAAGACTTAAAAATAGTTCTATTCCTTTTAATCCAAGCCTCCAATTTGGCTTCTTCCACTCTTGCCAATCGAATAACCTCTTTAAGAATGGTAAACCTTAACACATGAATTCCTAATTAAATTTCCTCTCGTAATCCTCTAACAAAGCAATCAATAAAAAATTCCTCATTCAACTTAGGATTCTTTATCAGTGCCCATCATTTGAGCTCCTCAAACTTAGCTTTGTATTCATCAACACTTCCTGTCAGCTGCAACTTTTTGAGCTCAGCTATATGATTGATTTTAGTCTCCGGATTAAATCTAGCTAATTACTCCTCAATTAGACCAGTCCACAAGACAATTCAACTCCATTTTCAATAAAATCAGAATACCAAATCTTAGCTTTACCTTCTAAATGCATAGTAGCTAAATACAACTTTTGATTCTCAGCAACATTATGATATGAAAACATTTTATTACACTTCCTAATCTACGATCTAGGGTTAGTACCATGGAATTTAGGAAATTTAAATTGAATCGTTCAAAAAATTCCTTCACAGATGTTAGAAGGAGGAACGCCTCGTTCATGTGATCCAAGGATTGATCCAGAAGAGTGTTGTGAAGATGAGGGATGAGCATTACCTGGAGGCTGTCCATCCATTCCAAAAGAATTATAACCTTGTTTATGATTCTGAGCTAACAGTATAGCTTCAAAACCTTTCAGCATTTGCTCTAATTTCTCATCGAATCATTTCTTCAATAATTCTACTGAAGAATGCAACTGGCTCTGCAAATCCTGGAGATTGCTCTCTAGGTTAGTCAATCGTTGATTATTGGTAGCTATGGCCTTCTATCGATCTAGCTTTGATACCAAATTGTAAGTAATCAACTGATGCAGCTAATTTCTTACAGGTTAACCAAATTTTCGAAGAAATTTAAAACAGAATTATGAGAAAAGAATTGACAGATTATGGAGGAAAATGAGAAGAGAGAGAAATAAGAGGAAAAACACTTCATTCATAACAGAAATATGATTACAAACACTCCTTTATACTTTCAATTCACGCACAATACAGTACAACACACTCTGTCGAACAATTGCTAACAAACATTGCTTAAGCACATTTACTCTTTTACCTTTAATAACCAACTAACTAACTCAATAACTGCTACTAATACTACTGTTCCTTACACAACCACTCTTCGCAACACAATCTCTGAACTAATCCCTCAATCAATGATGCATAATTCTTCAGCAGCGACGGCAACCCTTTTCTCGCCTGAATCTTTCTATGATAAAAACTCGTCGGTGAAGTTCTCTGTTCTGCCACCCATTCTTCACCGCACAATCTTCGAACCAATCCCATAATCAATAATGCCTAATTCTTCGGCAGCAACAACAGTTTTTAGTTGTTTCAATTTGTATCCTTCAACTCTACATAGTGTAAGCATCATATCATCTTCTGACTAGGACAGCAATTTGCAGGTTTTAAATTATGTTTAGTTTCAACTGATCATGACATTTCTTTGTTCTTTCGAGTTGTGTCACTAAACTAAAGATTTAAATTTGTCAAGCTGGTTTGCTCGCCCGCGCCCCCCCCCCCCCCCCCCCCGACCCAAACTCTGCCTTTTTTTTTCCATTGTGGTTGAAGAACCAAAATTTCCTATTTACAAGATATATACTAATATACACAACTGATTGCAAAAACTGATGAAACCAAAACAAAACTTCGATTTTTGAAACTACCATAAACTGTTAATCTTTATTCATCAATATTGCCCATGAATTATTAATACTATAATTATTATTACTATTATTGTTATTATTATTATTATTATTTGATGATGGTGATAGTGTAGTTCTAACCACCCGTGACACACCATGAAGGTGCTTATCAACAACAACCGGTTTTGTTGACCGGATAGTCAACTTTCCTCCCACCACTCTCTGTTGTTGCACCACCAGCACTGAAGTGGTGGTTGCTATATCCGACGAAGCCAACAAGTCTCCGATCACACCAAGCTCCGGACACTCGCTGCACTCGTCCAATCCAGCCAGGAGCGGCGAATCCTGATGATTTTTGCCTACTATCATAAAATCAAAACCATGTTCAAATTCCCTAATAGCCGAAGCTAACCCTACCCCATCTCTCACCGCCTCTTCTTGATACATAAAATGCTCATTCCCAACATGGGAATTCCGGATTTCATCTATCAAATTGTTGTTAAATTTTCGTTCCCTAGTGTTATTGGTTCTAAAAAGAAGGAATCGAATAACTTTTAGTATCACTTTTTCATGCTTTGCCATTCGGGCACCGTAACATAGTGACTCCACATCATCTAAGCCTCCAATGTAGATTATTGCGACATTGTAGATTGATTGAGCATTGAGAATCTTGAGCCATCCACTTGTGATCATTCCCCTGTCGATAAGGATCCAAACAGTGCAGGATACCTTTTCCATGACATTAAGGTTAAATTCTTTTATGGCATGGTTCGCTTGCCCAAATTTTCCATTAATGGCCCACGTTTTGTGGAATGGGATGATCGCGATGTTGGCGCACTGGTCGAGCGCTACTCTGCATACATCGTCGTGCATTGTCTCAAAATGGGATATGGATGTGTACGATTATACAATAACATGGCCTTGGTTGTGAGACTCATAGGCACGCAAGGCGTTGACAATGTGGCATGATCTTAATGTAGCAGGCTGTAGGGTTTGGCAATGAGCATGGGGGCAATCCAACCAATAAACTCGACGAGGATTACTGCAATGGCAGTGATGGGGCTCTCTTTAGTTGCATGTGAAGCTTCCAACAGGTTTACAATGGAAGGTACATTATCTTGGTTATCAATACATAACAATATTCTTAACTTTTCATCGCGCTTTGCATGTTAAATGGTCTTTTTCTTCAATGGAACTAGCTTTTTAGATGGATTGTATAGGTATTTTATTAACAGGGTTATGATCGTTGTGACTAATATGACCATCATAACCGTACTAGCAAACTCTTGTTGTACCAAGACCTGCCATTACAAAGAGAAATTTTTTTAGTATTGTTTCATGCACATTTCGTGACTTTTGACAATGAGCAGTTTGGGACATTTTATGATCAGGATTCAATGAAGTTAACGATGAATTCGACTATTTGTCAATTCAATTGCAAAAAGTTTCAACTAGTGCAGCATCTCCTTGGCCTCCAACGGAAATTGATAAAGAAAAAATGACCACACATAATAGTTTGATATATACATGTGTATGTTGGATTGACTAATAGTCAAGTACTCGTTAACGTCAGTGAATCTGAAGTCATTATTTATCATCATGAAAATGTACCTGATTATCCATCCACAAGTTGTACAAGATTAGCTCGCAAGCGCCTCTAGCATTCAACATGAGTCTGACCACGACAACATCTTGAACGGGCATACCGGTGAAGAACGTCAGTAACATTACAGTGCCAATTTTAGTGAGGCTAGAAAAGAGAAAGATAAACCCTACTATCCATAAACACTGCAAGTGGATGGTGAAGATGTTTGTTTTTAGACCACTAGCGATGAGGTAAGTCGAATAAAGTATTTTTGAAATAGGATAGTGAAGTTTATCCACCCAGGCGAATCCCAATGGCGGTCCTTCCGGCAATGCCAACCCTAGGACTAATGGTCCGAACACAAAATGTTGCCCTATGACCTCACTTGCAAGTCCAACAATCATAACAAATACAAAAACAGTAATATAATGTTTTTCTCCTAATGTCCCTTCTTGTGCACGTTTAAGAATATGCCCCGATATTATGGGTCGAATTATGCACAAAATGAGTAACACTAGCCCGAACAGCCTTATAACCACTAAAATGGCATCCAATGTACTCGTACTATTACTACAAACACTACTGTAATTAAAAGCATTCCCAACAGGTCACAAAACATGGACGATGAAACGGTGAGGCAGCCTAGGTCAGTGTTGAGGATTTTGAGTTCAGTTAGAATGCAAGCAATGTTAGGAAAAGCGGTTAGGCATTGTAATGCAGCTATTAAATAGGTGGAATTTGATAGGCTTGGTTCCATTGGGATGTAGTTCTTGATGAGAAATGTGAATGGAACGGTTAGGGTTAGGCTTAGGGAAACTGACATCACGGAGATCCCTATCAGCATGGCCTTTCATCCGGGTCGTAGCATCATACTTGCATCACTTTCAGGGGCGGAACCAGGAATTAAAATAAATTGGGCTGAGTTGGCAAGGCTATTCCAACTTAGGGCTAGGCTGGGTAATGCTATTTCAACTTAGGACTACTTAATTATAAAGTATATTTAATAAATAAATAAAATTTTGGGGCAAACTATAGTAAACGGAGCCAACTAGTAGCTTCGCCCTAATCACTTTTCACTTTTATTATGAAAATGAAGATCATTAGGCCGAACTCGAAAAAGTTTCGAATATGGTTAAACCTCTAGGTGGAAACAATTTTCTTCCCAGAAACTCGTGATACCCTAGAATTGAAGGGCCAAATAGTAAACCACCCCGGTAGGAATAATGTACATGTATAAATTAATTAGAATTTTAGTTAGTTATTCCTTCGTTCATTTTTCATTTTAGTCTATAAAATATTATAAAGTTCCTAATATTTCATTAATTATATTCTATGTTGACTGAATGCTGGCATGCCACCATTACTACATTTCTGACTAATCTTTGGATAATATTTTGAACAATAAAATGCTTTTAAAAATCGTCATTTTAAATTAGAACGGAGGGAGTAGTAATGGTTGGCTTACTAGCTTTGAAGAAAAACCATAATCCTATTTGATTTTTTGAATTTTCTTTCTCTACACATTAAAATTTATCGCCTCAATATGTTTTATGCAAACCCTAATACATGTAAAAATATTCAAGAAATCTAATATGACTAGGATAAAGTGAATATATATTATGTGCGCGTAGCTTACCAAAAGTTGGGAGACGATAGTAGATTGGCCAAGAGGCAAGAGGATGGAATCAAAGAACATGGTGGTCATGGTACTGACGTTGCAAAAAGAGAAGAGGGGTAGAGAAGTGCAAAGGGTTTTCGGGGCCAAAAGCCCTTCGAGTCGATTCTCCCCTCACTTAGGCACACAAGTGAATGGTTTCCTGCTTTGCCTTGCACTGTATTCTGCTGATGATCATATTTCCATGACTCTGATGCCATAGAAGAAGAAATTTATTTTTTTATTTTTTGTTTTTGGTAGGTAAGGTCAAGGATTTGAAGAAGAAAAGTTGAAAAGAACGTGGAGTCACCTATACACAGAAAGAGACACAGAGAAGTAATGGTTTGCCTAAGTTTTGGTCACCTTTTGACTAAAATGGTTAAAAGTAGATGGTCTAAATTAATTTAGGTACATGTCCACCTTATGCTTGATTTCAGTATCAGGTTTGGGCATGACAAATTAGATCTTTCACAAACAAACGAAAAATCTCTTGTACAATTTAAGTTTAGAGGATGATTACATATACCAACCTTTGTTGTATACTACTAACTCGGTTTTGAAGAGAGTAATGTATAAATTTTTATTTTTTTTATTTTAAGGTATGTATTTGACATAAATAGACATAAATTTTCTAAATAATTTGTATATATATGTCTGTGTTTATTACAAGAGGGTTTACCTAAAAAAACTATAAATATTCCTACTCGATCTATTTCTTTCATTCATTACTCACTTTTCTTCCCGATGGGATTTTTTTGACACAGATTTTAAAACGTTTGAAAATTACATTAAAAATACGTTGTGTATAGATGTAATTTATTTGTAAGCATGTAGTTTATTGGCTTGTTTTGTGCATATTTAAATATATAAATATTACCTTAACAACAACACTAGGACAGGATTATAATCAACAAATATTATCGTGTTACTAAATGTAACATTTTTATTACAAAATATATCAAGATGAATTAAGTAAAAATTGTAATGGAGAGTAATCTGGTCAAACACATAAAAAGATAAACATGTCAAAAATTCTTATTTAATTATCGCAAAAATTATTGTGCATATATGAATATTGCCACTAAATTCCATATATGCGTTTCACAGAGAGGTGCAACAGTGTTGCAAGTATGGCTAACCATAGAATTAGCAACAAAAAGGTTTCACGATCCATTGACCGCATTTGGAAAATTGAAAGAAGAGAGTAAATTACAAGTCTTGTGGAGTGAGATGAAGTTTAGCTGTAATCCTTCCTCTGTCCGAATTTAGTTGTCCTAGCATTATTTTGAAATACAAGTATTCTAAGGCCTTTGTTGAACTTCTACTTACCTCATTTATAATGTTTTCTTAAATTGTGTGCAAGTTAAATGGGGACATCTAAACCCGAACCAAAGGAGTATCAAATACATAATGGCACAGTAGATACAAGATACGTAATGAAAACAAACTCATGCATGCTGAGTGAGCTCAAGCTTGTTACTCCCTATGTTTCACAAAAGGAGTTCCATTAGCAAATAAATTTTGTACTACAAAAAAATTCCTCTTTTTGTTTGTGATGGTATAAAATGACATAATTTCATCAAGTATAACAACATAATTTTATTACCATGTCACAACTGCTAACCTAAACACACGTTATATTAATATTGGGATAAACATGGAAGAAAAACATGTCCTCAAAGTTTGCAAATTTCTTAAACTGCGAATTTTTTTGTGAAGCATATCAATAATCATGAAACAAATTAAGCTCCACTTGGCAAATTTGACAACGAAGCTTAAATTTATAAAAGTCATCTGAAATACTTCTTTTTCTTGATGAGCACACCAGGTGCGAATAACATGGTTGCCAGAGCTACAAAACATGCATATATAAATCACATGCTATTCAGGCTTCTGTGAAGCTTAGTAGAGGAGAGAAAAAATAAAGACAATACAATCTAAAATTTGTATATATTCGTGTATCCCTGGGTCTTTCTTTAATTATAAAGCAGTCATCATATCTTGCACCAGCACACTCTTTTTCATATTTTCGACTTAAATATTCTAGTACTTTACATAAATAAACTACACCAACAAAAACAAAGCAAATGAGGGATGGGGAAAGAGGAATAGAGTACCAGGGATTTCGGAGAGGATTCGAGGCAAACTGAAGCGCCTGAGCAATAGATGAAGGGACTGAGTAAGGAGAAATATTAGTGCCAACTGCAATTGGATCCATTTATTCCTCCTGCAAAGAAGCCTGTGAATAAAGTTTGCCAATAAACTTGCAGTTTTCATCATTTTAGCCGGGGACTTCTCCTCCTGAGATGAATTCAGACAGGTCCATCAGCAGGAACACCGTCTCTTAATTATGATTAATTAAAGGATAAATGACAATCGCAATTCATCGAGAAGTATTATCAAAATTGGAGGACGATTGAGAATGAAGTTGTTTAAATATGTATAAAATTGAAAGAGCAACCAAAAAATGTTGGCAAGTTGGTTGACTAATCTAGCTGTGTACATATATCGTTTTGTTAAAACATTCATTTCAACGGTGATAACTGCCTTCGATGCATTAATCTATTAAATACACGGATTGTCATTGTTGACTCTGGGTTTTTTCTTTCTAGAAAAATATCACCTTTTTTTGTCTTTCTTTCCAAACTTGAAATCCCTTTCTTTTTTCGTTTCGTAAAAGGGTGATTTTGGGAAAAGGTCGGCTTAAGTGTTAATGGAATTTGAAAAATCGATTTTATGATAAGCCAATTGACTAGAGTCGCCAGTTAGTATATTTGCAATGGATGTACCAACTCATCCAAGTTTTAATTTTCGTAATCGTAATGGCTCATATGTGACTCCTAATTAATTGGTCTGCGAACCGAGATTCATAAAGTTCGGGGCTTGCTTAAGCGAGAGGAAGGTGTTAGGCACCCCCCCGACTTCCGTGAAACACGATTACCGCTATCCTAATGCTTTTCTTTTCTTTAAATCCTAAAATGTGTGTGTGCTCGTGTGTGTGCTCGTGAGTGTGCGTGCGTGCATATAAAAATCGTTGGAATGCTTTATTTCTGAAAGTACTTCTGAAATCTCGTTAACCCTATGCACGAAGAATTCGATTCGTTTTGAAAAGTTCATTTTTAAGCTTTCGTTTTTTGATAACAAAATCTTTAATGATGACATTTGTGAAATAGGGTTTTCAAATCCTTCGTCAAATAGGAATGAAGCTCATCCGATACTTCCAATTTCATCTTCGAAGACAATTAATTTAGTGCGTGCTTTATTTTGAAAGTGCTTCAGAATCTCGTTAACCCTATGCACGAAAGAATTGAATTAATCAAAAAGTTCATTTTTATTGTTTTTATTTTGATAATAAAACCGATTATATTTTGTAAAACATATGTTTCAAACCATTCGTCAAATAGGAATAGAGTTCATTCGACAATTATAATTTTAGCCTACGGATGATCTAATATCCTAGTTTACTTGATTTTATGAAAAACTTTATCATTTCATTTTAAAATCATTTTCTCGTGTCGAAAGGGAAAATCAAGCATTAAAATGACGTTGGAGCTATTTGTGGGCATGTAATCCGTCTAAATAGCCCCAAACACCCACAATCGCATATTTCACTATTGCGGGATCTTAAACCCGATTTTTGTATCGATATCGTTTTAAGGCCCAAAATTTACATATTTATAATAAAGGCGCATCGTTACATCCAAAAGTAGGTTATAAAATAATTAAAAGGATATCATCGAGAGGTTAGGAGGAGATTTCATCAACAATAAATCCTCCCTAACCGTCCCTAATCCATAGATCTAAAACATATATCGACTACATCGGATTTAACTTCAAAATACATAAAATCAAAATATTTAAATCGCAATGCACCAAACACTTCGGATCTACAGTATATCCACTCAACAAATGCACAAATATTAGATTTATAACAACTTAAACAATAAAATGAAATAAGAACTAGTTCTAACTAGATTAAAACCACAAATGCTATAAACTCGAATTTTCGTATTTCAAATGATGAAATAAATACTTTAACACTTGGAGATCACATAGGATACAATATATGGTGTAAAGATTGAACAAAAGGCGGAAGAACTCTCACTTCTCTCAAACTCATAGCTCTCTCTCTCTCTCTCCTTTCTCTCGCTTCCGCCATCTTTTTCTTTTTCTCTCCTTTTTCTTTCTCTCAGATGAGAAACTGGACGCTGTATAGTGTTCTGAAGGCAACCGCAGGTGCATCTGCGGCTGGCCGCAGATTCATCTGCGGCTGCCTATTGTCGCCGTCTGAGCCACCGCCTCGGCTGCCGTGTGTCTCGTCGAGCCACGAAAACGCCCAAATATCGTTGGTCGCAGATAATGTCAGTCGTTCGTTTCTCGCTAGAACGCTCGTATTTTGTAATTCGAGAATCACTGGGAGCGAGACCCCCAACTACCGTAAGCGTAGTAGCAATTATCGTCTTTAGTGATTAAATCAGGTTTTTCTAGATCAACTGTTTGTCTTGCCTCAAGTAACCTGATACTCGTTGTTCGTTGTGGCAGCTTTGACCGTAAGTCGTTATGGGGGCTTCGTGTTGAGGTCCACCTTCCTTTTCGTATGTCGGGTCAAATGACGATTTTGCCCTCCTATCAGGGTTAGTGCAAAAGTGCAAAATTTAGGTGTCTACAGTCATGTTATAACTGGCAAACGAAAATTTTCAATTAAAATTGGGCATCCCATCTAGAGACTATTATGGGGCGCTAACTTTAACTGGTCAAATACAATCTATATCTAGTCGTATGGCCTGAATCATGATCCAAACTTATAAATTGAATTCAATGGATCTCAGGTTGTGTTTGCTTGGGACTAAATGGAACTGAATGACTGAATCGGTCAACCATTCAGTGAGTTTATTCTGAATAAAAATGATATGAATCGGTCAGTATAAGTCTAATTTTTTTGACTGAATGAATAAGTCTTAAGTGAATGAAGTAATTAATAAATAAATAAAATATTAGCTATTATAGTAAGTAACATTAAATAAATTTACAACAACTTTAAATTTTTTCAGAGGAGTAAAATAGTAAAAATCTTTTATTCAGATATGTTAATTATCAAATAACTTTTTTTATTCAATATTCAAAATTCTACTTCATTCATCTCATTTAAATTATTTAAACATTCAAAATTGTTTCATTCAGTTTTAAACAAACACTCCCTCAGACAATCATACTTAAGTTAAATAGGATATCAAATTTGGATAATGTCCAATTTTGTGTCTGATCCAAATAAACTATAATACTTCTTATTTATAGTTTATTTATAAATTTACAACTTTTAAAAATCTACTTTTGTTCAGTTTTTAACCGTTAATCTAATGAATGTTTAGTTTTAAAAAAGCTACTTGATAATAAAATTTGCAATGGTAAACTTACGAAATATTGTGTCATTTATACTACCATCAACGTAATGCAACTCCTGTTTTTAACCAAAAAAAAAATTGAATAAAACAAGTAAATCTCTTTGGTAAAACGAAAGGAGTACCATATTGCATTTACTTATACAATCAATTCATTAAATAAATAAAAAGATAGGAGATGAAAGGAAAGTAAATGTATCACTTTCCCAGTTGATAATGTAAATCATACTTCTTCAAGAGTAATGATATGTAGACAAAATATATACAAAAAATTATGCACAATCGTTATAAAAAATAGAGAAAATAAGAAGCAAACCTACTATTAGATATTTTACATAATTTAATAGTATGCAATGCATGATTCGATCCTACTGCTGCTGTACAGCTTTTTGTTTGTAGTTTGCATATAATATTATTTTTTCTTCCGTTCTATATTATTTGATCATTATATTATTAATTTTTTAAAGTCAACTTAAGAAATTTTTAAATTTAAAATTGACATAAAAATTTTTAATTTTAATAAATATAATGATATAAACTATTTAAAAAGTATTATTATTTATAGCAAGTTTTACTATTTTATACAATAATTTTTAATGAGTCATCTATTTTATTATTTTATATTTTTAATAAATTATCTCAAATTTTAAATTTAAAAATATTTTAAATTGATTCTTAAAATTTAATAATAATTATATAACTTAAAACAGACATCTAAATATACATTTAAAAACACGTCCCCATATAAAATAATAATAAACTATTTTTTTCTTTACAATATTTTCTCTCCCTTTTTATTACTATTTTATATTAGGTGTACATGAATGAATATATTATGTGAAAGGGATGGTGTTGGTATCTGATATCAAATATCAAAGCTAGTTCTAGAATTGGCGCGGCTTGGACGGATATGAAAAAGTATTCAATCTGTCAGAAAATTTAATAGACAGTGGACCCCGGAAAAACTAGGTGCGCACCTAGACTTGACTTTGCTTCAACATGGTATTCCCCTCCCTGTCACGATGTAAATTTTATTTGCTATTTTTATTTTATTGTTTTAAAAGAGAAAAAAAATACATTTTTTTACGATAATATAAATTAATTTATTATCCTATTATCGATATTAAAATTTAAAATTTTTTAAATAAACATAACATAAAGATATACGATTTTTCTACGAAAATATGATAATTAAATAAAAATATTTTATAATTTTATTTATTTTTATTTTTATTTTTAATTAAGAATCAAAAAATAAATAAATAAAATTATAAAATACTCTAAAATTTTTCAAAGATATATAAATAAAATATCAACAAAAACTTACCAAGCAGGAGGAGTCCTATTTCCGTAATATCATCGGACTTCGTGTCTCTTTCCTTTTTATCACTTTATTTATATCACTTTATATAAACCAACGATCAGAGCGGATAAGCTTCACTATTCGCAGTACCAACAGCTCGAAGCTCGATAAATATGGCGATGAACGTAATTTCGCGTAACATTTCATCAGCATCAACTCTGAATCCCAACGCTCCGATGTTCGTGCCGTCGGCTTATCGCGCGGTGGAGGATTTCTCTGATCAGTGGTGGGCCTTGGTTCAGTCCTCCCCTTGGTTTCGTGATTACTGGCTCCAAGAGTGCTTCTCTGATTCTCAAATTTACGATCCTGTCCTCTCGGAAATCGACGCCCTGTTCGACGCCGACGTCCAGTCCCACACCGTCAAAGGTGAGTCAAATGCTCGACTCTATGGTCCCGAGCCACCGAACTCTTTTGTTAAGTCACTCTTTTGATTTGATTTGTTTGCAGATGAAGAAAAAGAGGGCCAAAAGGATCTGATCTCATTGGGATTGTTGAAGTGGCGCAAGCCGCATCTCGCGGCGGAGACGCCGAGGTACAGCCAGAAAGCTCCGAAGATCGTTAACGTGAAAGTGAGTCCTAGGCCGATTCAGCAGCCGAGGTAGAGCGAATGGGGGATCTGTAGCGCAGAGAGTTTCAGAATGACCGATTTAGAGTTTATTTGTGGTGCCTTAATCTAAATTTAAACTTCTTGTGTTGTTTAATAATGTATAATGTATGTGCTTTTTCTATCTCCTAGTCTAGGGTAATGTTCATGTACAGTGGCTCTTTTAATGTGATGTGATATTCTGCTGGTCAGTGGATATGTCTACTTTGTACTTTTCGCTTGACTAGATATTAATAAATAGAAATTAAAAATGTTAATTTGGTTCAATTTTCTCGATTAATTGATTTCATCATAACACCCATGAAATGAAAATTGGATTTGATTTGAGATGGGGAAAAGATATTTCCATCAAATGGGAATTGGATTTGACCTTCAATGCTTTTAGCAGGAAATATTAAGATATAGTTGGATTTTTTTGATGTGAAATGGATTACTTGGAAGATTATACAAGTCAATTTTCTAATGTTATTTTTGTTCAGGGGTCGTCTGTTATGCAAAAAATTTTGATTTTTTTGAGTTCGGTCCAAATCGATCCAAATCGATCGGTTCGGAACAAAAAATACGGTGTTCATCGCCGTGGTGGCCTTTTGGGTAGTAAGACATTGTTGATTGCTTTGTTGCTGTTTAGTTCCTGGTAACAGAAATGGCAGAAACTGTGTGATGATTTCAAATCATTGATTTGTAATGAAATCTCGTGGTGTAACCGAGTGACGGTCCAAGTAAACGATGTCGTTGCATGTCGGTCAAATTGAGACACAACTGGGAAAAGCCCCAAATCAGTAAAGCAAGGTTCAGAAGAAAAATCCCGTCAACGAAAACCCAAATTAAGTGAAGTAAACAAACCACGCTACTGGTAGTGAAAACTGAGCTCATTTCCTCATAAAATTAGGGAATTTGTAAATGATCAAAGAAAGAACTGAAATTTGAGTGGAAAAAGAAAACAATAACTTACACAGAGAGGGTGATGGGATTGGCTATGAATTCCTCTTTTTCAGCCCCTAATGACATGTTTCTTCTCGAGACTCGAGCTCATATGGAAGGTAAATTTCTTTGTTTTGGGTTGTTATTGGTGAAACTGAAGAGACAAGTGGCAGACTTGAGGTTGGTATGGATAATATTCACGTTTGACTTGAGGAGTTGAGGATGCAAAATGGCCTTGGATCTGCCCAAAATTACATGTAAGGGACTAATGGAGTTCTTCGGGTTTTTTTTTGGGTAATAACGGTTACCGGACCGACTCATCGGTTTGATATACCGTTCGAAATTTTAAATAAATTTGATAATCGATCCGGTCCGATTCAATTTTTTAGCGATGGATAAATCTAGGTACATTGGTTACATTTATTTAAGTAAATATTTTTTCAAATATAATGTCAATATGGGTATTGTAAAATAAATTAATTTAAAATATTTTTAGATATAAAATTAATGTGATTCATTTAAAGAGTAATATTTTGTATTGCTTGAAACTAAATAAATTAATATTAATTTTACATATTTAAAATTAACTTCCAAATGTTAAACTTATTCTATATGTTGGGACGGAGAGATATTTTCAGTTTCAAATCTTGTTTTCTCGAAATACAAGAGAGAATTCCATAGATTTCAATTCCATTTTCTTCCAAAACTTTCGCTTTAATAACATTTCCACTAATTTATAAAAGAAAATTTTGATAATAAATGATTTATATGTTGACACTGATTTTATCTCAAAATGTAAATTGGGGACAGACTGACCTGCACCACCAAGAGCACTCATCCGGACTAACGTGAAATTATAAATGTTAAAGTAGAACAATAATATATGAGTATGTGAAATTATAAATGTCAAAGTAGAACAATAATATATGACTTGTATGTTTAATATCGATACAATAAAAATTTGTCGTTATATATAACAACTCTCGATACTGATGCCGGTCAAGGGTGATGATTATGGTAATGGCTACACAGTCTGACCTGGGAACATTTTGTTTTTAAAATGTGAAAGATAAAATTGGGAATGGTAGTACAGATAGTTGAACTTCCATTTTTTGCCATGACCAAAATAATGAACTGTGAAAGGGTCCTCTGTAATATTGATTGGCTAGTCTCCAATCTGCTGAACATTAAAGGATGAAGCTTCCTCCCAATTAGTCGATTGCTTCCCAATCTTTTGAAGAGCTCTCATGACTTCTTCAGTCGTAACGCTGCCCGTCACAGTGACCTTATTCAGCTGTGTATCAACATCATATGTTTCTATATCTGTTTCTCAAAAATATCAAAAGCACCAATTAGTGAAAATAAATCAAACAACACTATTACATTACGTTTGACAACTCTATTCTAAAGTTTGGAGTTGGCTTTAAATTCCATGAATACAAATTAGTCAAAATATAGCCTAGCAATCCTATGAAAGTAGGTTACCTTGTGAGATTAGGGTGGTGGTAGATCCACCCACCCACCCACCCACCCTCCCTCCCTCCCTCCCTCCCTCCAATTTTGATATTGGAGATGAGACTCGAAAGCTCATTTGAGCTTGGAATGGTAGACCAGAGAGCATATATCCACCCCAGGTCCCCCGGTCTAGGGATTTTATGATGATCAGACTTGAGAACCATAAAAACTCGAGTCTATATCAAAATTTTAAGAATTTGATGTTAAAGATGAGTCTCGAGAGCTCATTTGAGCTTTCGATACTCGAGTGCTCATTTGAGCTTTCGATACTCGAGTGGTAGCTCAAAAGAGCAAATATTCAGACTTGAGAGCCATAGGGCCATGTTTGTCATCAAGTATTATAATTCTAAAATTATAATCTTGAAGTATAGATTATAATTTTAATGTTATATTTTATTAGTAAGAATTACACTTGGGATAAGTTTATTAATCTCAAGTGTTTTATTTGTTTTTAAATTTAAACTTTAGACTATTAGTCCGAGTTTATAAAATGACTTAATATGGAAGACTATTTAATACTATATTCAACCAAGTATTATAATCCCAAAAGTATTTAATTCTAAGATTAATAATCTTGGGATTATAATCTCATTAATTATAATACCATAAATTATAATTTTGAGATTATAATTCTTGTAAATAAATATGGCCCTAGGGATTTGATGACAATGATGATGCACATAATGTAAACGAGTGAATGTTCTTAATGGTATATATAAGAAAAGAGAAGGGGGTGGGGTTACCTTCAATCTTCTTGATGGCCTTCAAAATCTTCTTAATGCATTCATCGCAGTGTAATCCTACCTTCAATTCTACCACCTAATTCAAAGAAAAAATTTCACATCAAATTTATGAAGAAATTGAGGGATGCATAAAGATACTACTTACTTACATTAGTCATCCCGTTGTATATTGAACAAGTGTGGTTGAGTTTATTTGGTAGAAGAGAAAAAAGAGACCAAGAGGCAGGAGGAGAAAGGAGTAGTTTATAAATGATTGCTCCGGAGAATAATTGAAAGCATACATTTAAAGACGAAATGGTGGGGTGAGTGAGTGAGGTATATGATTCTTATCTTTTAACCTTTTGGAATTCACTTTGATAAAGCTGAAAGCTTTATTGACTTTTGTGATATTAGACACCCACCCGTCCACATTACATGTTTGGTTTTCATGGGACGCATAAATGGAATTTTGTCTTTATGTGGACAGCAATTTTCCACTGAATTTGTAATAACTCAGTTTCAAACTCTTCATATTTCGAAGAAATTGATCTCATCTTCTCAACAGTGGAATGATAGTTTGTTCAAATACAACTGTAGTTTCTTTGAATAAGTTTACACATGTCATATTTAATTACAATATTAAATATTATATCTCATTTTATTATTAAAAAATGGGCCTGATACGAAAATTCGTATCAAAATTTACTTTTAAATAGTGAGATAAAATATAGCGTTTAGATGTTATGTGTATAAAGTAATTCAATTTCTTTTAGGTGAAAAAGTTGGCGGAAAAAAAAGAAATGTAAAAGTTTAGAAAATAACAAATTTTTTATCAGTTTACTATATATATATATATATATATTATTTTTGAGGAAATCGGGGGATTTTATTAAAAAATAATCGAATTGCATGATGGTAAGGTTAAGGAGCAACCTCATCTACCCAACAGTAAATTCAAGAACAAAAAGTCTAGAAAAACGACAAAGAAATGAAAAAATAAAAAAAGACGGCACAAATCCTTGCTAAGAAAATGACCAAAAACCCGGGGAATAAAATTGAACACCCTTGTGAAGAGCAGCTATACATACTGTTGGTCTGTGCAATGGAAAATTAACACATCACGTAACATAGATGAAAGGAAATATATGCCACAAAGAAGAAACTACAACTTTAGTCGAGGATTTCCTTTATTTCTACTTCTATTTTCTTTCTCTTTCCCTTCTCTCTTTTCACGATGGAGCATTAAACCTTTCAACTGATACGAGACTTTTATTTTGGTACAAAGGAACTTTAAGTTTTTATGAATTGTCAAATTTTATCACGCTATATGAAACAACTTTAAATATATAAGTAGGGAACTGATATTTTCATAAAAAAAATTAATATTTTCATAAAATTCTATTCATATAAAGGTAAAGTCTACTCATTATTTATGAAAATAGTCTTATAAAAATATCAATTTCTCCTACAAAAATATCAATTTCCTATAAGTAATTGAGGTTGGATTTTAAATTAAATCCAGCCATTTTATGATGCGAAACCAAAATAGGCTGGCAAGATGAATGAGTTGGGGGATGGTGGATGGGAGAAGAGACACCTTTCGCTTGGATCACATTCTTTTAGGACTGAAGATGCTTTAGCCTAGGGGCTGTTTGATTAGAATTTAATAGAACTTAATGGTTGAATCGATCAGTCATTCAATACGTTTGTTTAGAGTTGAATAGATCAGATTTTTGGGCTGAATAACTAAGTCTAATTTTTTTGACTGAATAGTTAAGTTCCGACTAAATGAAGTAAAAAAAAATTAAATTTAAAAAACATATTAAATATTGTATTAAGTAATATTAAATAAATTTACAACAACTTTGAATTTTTTCAGATGGATAAAATAGTAAAAATATATTATTCAAATATTTCAGACATGTCACTTATCAAACAATTTTTTTCATTCAATATTCAGAAATCTACTTCATTCAGCTCATTTAGATTACTTAAATATTCAGAACTATTTTATTCAGTTTTTATCAAACACCCCCTTAGACAGCCTACCAATTTATTTTAATCTTACAAAAAAGACCTTTGGGTTAGGTCCAATAAATTACAACAAACTCTTTATTTAGTTGAGTCATGAATTTTATTTTTTACTATTTACCAAAATTTATGTCTTTCATCTCCTTAACACTATGACTCTGCATTCGTCCCATAAAAGGAAAAAAATCACATTTTAACATTTTGGTGTCAATTTGTAAAATTTTAAAATTTAAAATTAGTATAAATTCATTTTATTCAAACTAATAAATTAACAAATTATGAATATTATAATTTATTTTAAAATTACTAGTAAATGCAAATGCGGTTTTAAAATTTAAATGATTTTTCGTCAATTTAAAATTTAGAACTTTGCTAATTAGTTAAATGAGACAAATTTTTTGTAAAATGAGAGTAACAATTTATCATAGTCCCCCTCCCTCCTCCCTCCTCCCTCCTCCCTTTGTTTTTCTATTTTTCTTGTAAAGGTAATTGCAATTCCTATCTCTCCATATTCGATATAAAATTAGTCCAAACTATTTTCAAATATTTTGATATTTGTCTTAACAAATTTAGCTAAATATTTGATTGCAAAGGTCCATCTAATTATTCGTCGTGTTCAACAATACTCCCGGTTAGAAGTGGGAGAGTATAATCTTGGCCCAAGTTGGGAAGGTACATCAAATTATTCTTGGCATCCATCCAACAATAATACTCCCAAACAGATTTAACATGAATAGGGATATATTTAATCCACTTTAAGTTGTTTTATTCTTCAGATCGTGACTCTCAATTCCTCCATATATTAATTATGCTCTGTTTATTTATTTATTTATTTATCAATATGTTATTTAATCCTAAGCAGATGATGATGATGATAATATACATGATCATATCGCTATATTATACTGATAAGAAGACCAAAAATGGAATCAAATTTATAAGCAAAGAATACAACCAAGTCATTCTCCGATATTCTTCATCGGAATCGACCATGACACTTCCATTTATTCCACAAGGAACATTCTGTTTCATTATGCCAATGCCAAATTTATTTTATTTTATGCGTTGTTACACAATTATTTAGGGTTATTATATTTAGATCTCTTATTTATATCTTTCTATCCCATGTATTTATATCCATCGGAATTTAATATGGACATAAATTTATTATTATAGATAGCAACATTTAGAATATTTTGGCAAATTATGCTGTTTTTCCTTTAAAATGTCATTTGCTTTCAACTTAATTAATTACTACTATTTTTAAACAAGATAAAGTTTATTTCCTATAGTAAAAATTATTTTCTTAACTATATTTATTCAATTAATTTATATCCAAATTCTCAATGACGGCCTATATTATACTCCATTCATTTTAAATTATAAGATTAATATTAACCTTTAAAAAGTTAATATTATACTAATTATTGATGATCTTTTTTAAGCTGAATTTGTAATGTCTTGAATTTATATTTTTAAAATTTAATAAATACTTAATTACAAAATTATTTAAAGTCATTATTACAAGATTTTAATAGTATCACTAATCAATATATATAATGATGAATATTTAAACTGTATAAATATACTACTAATTAAAATCTTATTATTTCATAATTTTCAATATATTTTTATCATTTTTTAGATTAAAATATTTTAAATTAACTTTCAAAAGTCAATAATAATCTTTTAATTTGGGACAAATGAAGTACATAATTTTATTCAATATAAAGAAACAAATTAAACAAACACATAACTATCAATTAGTCGTAATTAAAAAAAATTGAGAAAACAATTCTCAAAGTGGAAAAAAATTAAAAGTTTAATTTCCAAATTAAAAAAAATTGATAAAATAATTCCCAAAGTAGAAAAAATTAAAATTTTAATCACTTAATTGAAAAAAATTAGAATTCAATCCCTAAACTGAAAAAAAAAAAAAGTTGAAGCCTAAAGAAAGAGAGGAAGAACCAAAGAAGTAGTTATTTTTTTGAGACTCTGTCATAATATATTAATACCTTATTTTCTATCCCTATTTTTTCTCATATCTTTTATCATTCATATTTTTTAAGTTTTATTTAAATATTTTTAATTTTTTTAATTGCACACACTATACATAGTATCTACCACATAAACTCGTACAGATAAGACAACTGGTTTGTTAGGACCACAAATAATAAATTACTAATTTTATAATATAAAAAATAATTTTATAAAAGTAATATTTTCATTTTAAAAAATTATTAAATATTTTTAAGACACTTATCATATAATACCTCACATTATTTATATAATGTCATGTAAATATTTAAAATAATACGTGACAATTATTACTTATACAATATATAACATGACTTATTTGCTGAATTTTATTATATATAATAATTATTTATAAAATAATAGGTCTTATAAAATAATTAAAATATGCAACTTATTATTTTATAAAAAAATATTATATAAATTATTATAAAAATTAATTATGTATAACAAAATTCCTTCTTGGCTTATGATATACATAAATAGGAAATAACTTGTGCAGCACGCAAAATAGGGCTGCAGTCATTTGATAGTGGCTTGCAGTCTTGTCAAAATGGGTTGGCAATTAATTAATCGTATTGTCGATCTGGTCGGGTCTCATCTTCCGATAGTTCACATTTTTAACGATGTTGGGAATAAATAATAATACTCCGTTAAATAATAATAATAATCAAAACTAATGGGTTGACAGTTAATTAATTATAAGGTTGATCCAGTCTCACATTTCTAACGATGTTGGGAATAAATAATAATACTCCGTTAAATAATAATAATACTATTCAAAACTAATGGATTGACAATGTCGATCTAGACTGGTATTATCTTTTTATTAGGGATAACTAATACTTAAAAATACAGTACAATTAATATAATAATTGAGTATTATATTTAATATTTTTAGATTAAAAATTTTAAAATTATTATAGACTCTCAATTTCATAATAAAATTTAGAGTCTAACTATTAATGTAAAAAGATTAATACTTAATTTAGTCATAATTTATTTTTTAGACAAACATTAGTGTATTATTCATTCCCAACTTAAAATTAATTCTTGACATGTTTGAACAATTAATTGATTGATGATAGCGAACTCAAATTTATGTAATATAGTATTTTCGAATATCCCACATACCTTCCTTTTATTGACAAAACGAAATGAGAAGTTTGACAGCATTTATTTGTCTTCAATATCTCTAACAATCGATCAATATGATCCATGAACAATATTTTCTGTAAGAAAATGATAATACTGCAAGCCATTTGATGGGATCCAATGAGAAAAAGAAAAAAAAAAGTAAAAATCTAAAAGAAATACTTTTGCATATATACCCAAAAGTATAAAATGAGCTCTCAATGTCCAAACAAAAAAGTATTGTCATAACACCAACTAAATCGCATCATCATAACATTTTTTCCTCTATATTTTTCTTGAAATTAGACAAAAGATTCTCATACCATGAGTTAGAGCCTACTACAATAGTTACTCTCGATATAGCCCGCTAAAACACTAAAGAGATGACACGTAATTGTTCGTGCCTGAAAACACAACGTATAATAAAATTCTAAAAATACTCTATTACCTAAAGACTATTTGAAACCTAAAATAACTTACAAATCAATTACAATGAATCTGAACTGCCCCTGTGATTTCCTATCCAAATCAATTTGCACGTGGAAACATAACGACCGCCATATCCGAAAAATAAGAAAATGGCGTCAATATTAAAAAGATGACCCATGTTGTTTACGTACAATTTTTATTTTTATTTTTATAATAATAATAATAATTATTATTATTATTATTATTATTATTATTATTATTGTTATTATTATTACTATTATTATAATAATTATTGTTATTATTATTATTATTATTACTATATTATTATTATTATTACTATTATTATAATAATAATTTTTATTAATACTATTATTATAGCAGTAGCAGTAGTATTATTCTTATTATTACAATTATTATAATAATTACTCTTATTATTATAATTATTATAATAATTACTATTATTATTATTATTATTATTATTATGTAATTGTGAATTTAATTTGAGGAGAAATGTGAGTGAAATTTTTTTTTTAAAAAAAATATTAAATTAGGAAATAAAATGAGAGATAGATTAATGACCGTTGAATATTAAAATTCTAAATAATTTTAGAATGTTGAATGTTAAAACTTAAACTGATTTGAGATTATTAAATATTAAAGTCTTGAAATTTGAACCATTTTATTTTATATTATAGATATTTCATACATTTCTAATGATGTTAGGAATAAATAATAATAATAATAATATTCAAAACTAGTGGGTTGGCAATTAATTAATCATAAAGTCGATCTAGTCTGGTATTATCTTCTGATATTTCATACATTTCTAATGATGTTAATAATAATAATAATAATGATCAAAACTAGTGGGTTGGCAATTAATAATAATAATCTTTTTTTATTACTTTTGTGTTTTATATTAAAATCAAATAGTACCACCTATCTTCATAATTTTAAAGTAAAATATAAAGATTTCAACAATTTATTTTGTCTGAACTTTAAAATTAATCCCGTTATTTATATTACGTGTGAAAAATATAATAATAAATAATAAAATAATTCATTTTAATTTAAGTAAAATAAATTATTCTAAACTCTCATTAAAAAATAAAATTTTAAAATTTTAAAAAAATAAAAACAATCTCCTCTACCTGTAATTTTATTTTTTATTTTTTATAAGAGTGAGTCACGCTACATTAAAATATTAAAATAAAAGGAAATATTTAAAAATAAAAAAAGTTATTAAAGTAGTAGTCATCTCTAATTTTATTGAACAGCGGGAATGAAAAACATCATGAGAAACTAGTAACCAATTGGGCATCCCCATCATGGTAATTCCGGAAACACAACTCAAAAACCAAACCAAGTGCCAAAAGAAATTAAAACTAGTAGGAAAGACAAACCAAACTAAACTGAGAGAAACGAATCAGAACCTCCCTAGCCCATTCCCAAAAGGATTGGATTCTTTATTCAATACAACGATACTTGGTATGTTCTGATCAAGCCCTTACCTTATATCGCAAGTACAAGACCCGGAACAGATTTTCCCGCCTGATCCGACAGACTGCTCTCCCAAACACAAGGGCAATGGAGAGACGTAACTGAGCTCGACAAGTCCGACCCGTTTCCAAAACGGGTAACGGTCAGAGAAGTGTTGAAATACTCCCGGACCTGGGTAATTATCCCATCAGTGACGGTCCAGGCGTGAATCCACGAGATTGAACGGCCTTGATCGCAGCCCTCCACGAGGACGGTGGATCCGAAGGCGGCAACGGATTGTGGGACAAATTCGAACGATTCCGATGATGATGTGTCAGTGCCGGTGAGGAGGCGCATCATAAACTGGTGGGACGGCGGGCCATGGAACCACCACTCGAGGTCTGAGGCGAGGAGCTTGTGTACGGTGATGACGTCACGAGCGGTCAGCGCTTCATAGAGGGCGAGTACCACCCTTTGGTTTTTGGTTTCCTCCAGAGCTTCCTGAGAGTGAGCCAGTTCTGGCACAAATCAAACTTTTATCTTGTTCTAGGAGATTGAAAGTAAATAAGAACAAGGAGCGGTTAATGGTGAGAGATGTGGAGAGGGAAATGGAGGTGTTAATATAGGGGTAGGGGGGGAAGGGGTATTCTCGGTAAATTCTCAGTCAACAAAATCCTAGACTTTGAAAGCGTGGGGCTTTGTGCATGTGATGACGTGGAACGTGGCGATGAGTCGGATTTTTCGAAGGGCAACAACGAACATGAAGAATCCAGATCTCCTATTCATCTGCCTCCCTAACTCATATATTATTGTTATTAGTCCTCCGCAACACGCGGCAATCATATAGAATAAAATAAAATTTAATAAATTAAATAATAATATATATTATTAAAAAATAAATTAATAATATAATTAAAGCCATAAAAAAACACAAGCGTGATACAAAATTAACAACTGACGTCGTCTACTACCCAGAGCCACGAGATATATTATATATTATTGTCATACACTATATATTAATTAGTTATATATTATTGTCATGTGGCAATTATTTTATTTTACTCTTGTTTATACTAGTCATTTATCTGTGTGCAAAAAAATAAAAATAAAAAAATAAAGTAAAAATACTTGAAGGAAAAGAAATTATGTGAGAGTGAGAGAGTAAAAATAAAAATATTATTTGAACTATTATACCCTTACTAATAATAATATATTTTAAACTATAATTTAAACTTGTTTATACATAAAAATATAATAAACAATTAATTATAAAGTTTTAAATATCGCTGAAATAAGTTACTAAGTTCATACTACTTCACTATGTTTTTTCTTACGCGAAATATTTGAGAATCAAATTATCATAAATTAATAAATAAATATAATTAATTTATTATTATAAATAAGTCCAATATTTATGCCTAACGATATTTAAACTCATTATTTTATATTGGTATTATAAGTAGGCCCAATATTTAGAAATGACGACAGTTAAGCATATTATTTGTATCAATATATCCATATTTTTGTCACAGTAATTTCATCAATTTTTTATTTTAATTAATTTTCTAAAGCAATTTCGGATTAACAATACTAAAAAGTCAAAATCAAGCTGATGATTTTGTAGAAAGGATGGGATGTACAAGTAATGTTGAGCCACTAAATCGAGCAGGTGGTTTTGTAGATGCTAGATAGAATAGGATATTATGATAATTTAAAAAAAAAAAAGTGGAGTTTAATTTTATTTAAAAAAAATTAGTCCCAAATGATAGGATTATAATACGTAGTTGAATATGATATTAAACGATCCTTATATTAAATTATTTTAAAATTCCTGAATTAATAGTCCTACATCAAAAATAAAAAAAGAAAAAAGAAAAAATATGATACTTAGGCTATGTTTGTTTGTAAAAAATATATTTGGGATTGAACTATTTGTATTAATTTAATACTATTTCGGACTATTTTATCCCATGACAAGTGATTATTAGTCCCTTAATGTTGAACTATTAGTCTCATAAAATCATTTAATAGTTTAAAATGAAAGAGATTATTAATCCTAAATTCATCATAAAATTATATAATCCCTCATAAATAGCCTTAAAATGATTTATAAAAATAGTTCATAAGATTATTTAAAGAACTATTAATCTCTAATTATGGGATAAAATAGTTCAAAATAGTATTAAATTAATACAAATAGTTCAATTTCAAGTATAATTTTTGCAAACAAACATAGCCGTAGGATTATAATTCTATTTGAAGTGTAATACTTGTAAACAAATATAGATAAGGTTATGTTGTTTATAAAAAATATACTTGAGATTGAATTATTTGTATTAATTTAATACTATTTTAAATTATTTTATTCCATGATGAAGGATTATTAATCCCTTAATGTTGTACTATTAGACTCATAAAATCATTTAATAGCTTAAAATGAAAGAAATTATTAATCTCAAATTTATCATGAGATTATATAATCCCTCATAAATAGCCTTAAGAATAATATAAAAAAAAAATTGTCCATGGAACTATTTAAAGGACTGTTAATCCCTAATCATTGGATAAAATAGTTCGAAATAGTATTAAATTAATATAAATAGTCCAATCCCAAGCATAACTTTTGTGAACAAACACGACCTTAAGATTATAATTCTATTCAAAGTGTAATACTTGTAAACAAACATAAATAAGAGTTTTATTAATTTTTAAAGATAGAATAAAAAAAATTAAAAATAACAAAATTAAAAATAAAACTAAAAGAAATAAGTTACACGTGATACAACCTCAAGAATCAAGAAGACACTCTCGATACCTTTCCCTTTATAATATAAATAAAAAAATAATTTTTACAAACAAAAATTGGCATGGTCTAAATTATATAAGAACTATGTGTAAAATAATTAAGAAAATTAAGGACTTTATATGTATAGATAGAATTTGTAATTATCAATTATTATTGAAAAATTGATCAAGTAATCACACGAAATCTATTATTACAATTTAAATTTCTGGATTGCTTTATAAATAATTTATGCAATATATTATTGTTAAATAATATAAAATAATAATCTTATATAATTTATTATCTTTCTATAATCAAATAAGAATTACATGATACCGAATGTCACAGCAGATGATACCGCAGCCGAAACAGTTTATGTGGTCAATAGGCCAATAATATTTGTGGCAGTTTCAATCTCTCTCATGACTTGGAGTCTAGGATTAAGGTTTCAACTACTCCATCAGCTTTATAAAATGAATTTTATTTATATAATGTATTTAAAATAAAATATTAATTATTATTAATAGTATTAATATAAAATAATTATTTTTAAGTTTAATATCATAATTTTATTATCATGTTACTTTTATTTATTTAATTTACTTATGTTACATTTATATTGAAGAAATAGAATAGAGGAGTAAATGATTCATTCTATTCTAGTCAGAATGAGTCGTTTTATACTCTATTCTAAGAAATAAAATTTATAAATTTAAGAAGAATGAGAATGATTCATTTCATTCTAATGGAACTACTAAATAATTTTTTTTTATTTCATAAGAATGAGTCATTCTAATTTTACCTTAATTTATTCAATCCAAACATAATATTATTATTTTTAAATATTAACATAAAATATTATATCCAAATGAAATCATTTTTTTATAGAAAAAAATGAGCATAAATTTAATTACATGGGCACCGAGAGTTGGGACTACTTGAGAAACAAAATCTTATTATAAGAAAATTATTTATTTTCATAATCTTATGATTCTTTATCTCTTTTGTTTTTCCCCTTCTATTTTTGCTAATATTCTTATGGTCATCAATGATACTTGAAAGAGAAGTTGCGGGAACTAGGGGCGGGTCTAGTGATAGGCCAGCTATGGAAATTGTCGCTGTAATGTCCTAGAATTTTCACATCTTTATTAATTAAATTATTAATTTAATTTTCAACGAGTTAGTTTTATGAGATTATTTAAATCTTTTTATGTGATTAATTAATTATGTGATTAAATAATTATGTAATTAATTATTAAAATTAATTAAAGGGGGTCACTAATATGTTATTAAATTAGTGAACAAACCCTAAAGTTTTAATATCAAAATAATTGATAAGTTTCCTATTAATTAAATATTCAATTAAATTGAATATAATGAGTGAATTAAATATAATAAATTAATTAATATGATTATTAATTAATGTAAATAATGTGAAATATTAATAATAATATTTATTAGTCCATTTAGTAATTTAATACTAATGGGTTAGAATATTTAATTATTTATTCAATTTAATTATTTATTTAATCATGGATTGAATAATTAATGTATAAATTATTAAATTAGCCCAACATTGGTCAATTAGTAGCCCAAGTGTAGAATAATAAAATTTGACAATTTAGTAGCCAAAACAATTTAATAGAAGCCCAATTGGTATTTTAAATTAAACCCCAATGATTGGCCCACTTGAAAAATACTTAATTAAACTATTATTTATTTAAAAAGTAAATGTGACAATGAAATTGGGACTAAGGAAAAGAAGATCAGCCGACCAAGCATGCATGAAGGAGAGAGAAAATGAATTTTTGTTTTATTTTCTTTTATTTTTCATTTAATTAAATAAGGATTACTTGTTTTAATTTTTGTAGTACATGAAACCATGCTTCTTTTCACCAACTATGTATGGACTAAATTGCTTGTGTAAGTATCCAATAGCTAGCTTGTAGTGGTCAAAATTATTAGATACATTATGTGTATCTACTAATTTTTCAAGTATACTTGAAAAGTTGATAGATGTTATTTCATTTTGCTCCAAAAATCAAAAGAGAGAGTTTGAGAGCAAAATATTTTGAGAGAGAGCAAGAGAAGGAGAAGGAGTGCTAAGCTAGTTTATGCCTTCAAGATTCACAACATATTTTGGGAGAAAAAGAAGAATAACCATTAAATCAAGGTAATGGTTATTTTAAATGAAGTTTTGTTTTTAAATTAAATAAATTATCATGTTAGTATAAACATGTTAATATGGTTATTAATGTGTAGTGGTAATATATATGTCATGCTTGAGTTTAATATGCTTGGTTTGTATTTTGGTATATTTTATATGCTAAAATATGTATTTAATAGTGTGTAAACAAGTTTTGGAATTTATGTCCAAAAATATTTTTATAAAACTTAAGTTTGATGTTCTAATATTATAGAACATTGAATCATGAGAAAAACAAAGTTTGAATCACTCAAAATAGAGTTTTATACAAAAAGTTATGATTTATGGTAGTTTATGTGATGTAAAAATTTTTATAAAAAAATAATGATATTAAATCATGAAAAATTATTTTTTTCATGTTATAAATTAATATAAGGTGATTGGTAATTTTTTTGGATTTTTATTGAAGAGTTAAAGATTTATTGAAGGTATAATTTTAATTAAAGTGTGTATAGCCGGAACTGTTCACATTCTGCTTGGAAGAAAAAAAAATTTACTGGACGCGCAATGCGCGAGGTACTGTTCACCGAGGACGCGGAGCCAAACGACGTCGTTTGGCGTCCGTAGAAAATTCACTCCGCGCGTACGCGCGGAAGCCGTTTCCGGCTTTTCAAAAACGGCGTCGTTTTTACCCGTAAAAACTGCAACGCGCGCCATGCGCGGTAAGAAATTTTCGGCGGAATTACGATTCTGCCCCTCCGTGTTTTTCTTGGCAGAATTACCATTCTGCCCTCGGTTCAGTTTTCGAATTAATTACGAAAATGCCATCGGTCCGGTTTTTCAACTTATTTACGAAAATGCCATTCGGGTTAATTTTAATTAATTTAAATATTTAAAAATTAATTTAAAATTATAACAAAAATAATAATAATACAAAAATAATATTGGGGAGGATATTTTTCATTAAGTTTAATATTTAAATAATTTAAATATTAATCTAGTTAGCTAAACCATGGTTAAGTTAAATAAATTTATTATTTATTTATTATTTTAAATGTTAATAGTAAATAAAGATGATAAATTAGCAATTATTATTAAATGCCTATTAAATAATGCTTAAAGAGAGATAAAATTTATAAATTAATTATTTATTATTTAAAAATTATTAAATATTAAATAAGGATAAATAAGGATAATTAAGTAATTAATTATTATTTAATTAGCATTAAATAACGATTAATGGAAATTAAGTTATTAGAGTAATAATTTATTATTTAATTTAAATAATAAATAAGAATGATTTGATTATTATTTAACCTTAAATAATAATTAAAATTAATTAAATAATTAATTATTATTTAATTGACATTAAATAATAATTAAAGAGGATTAAGATTAGTAAACTATTATTTAATTTCCTTAATTAAATAATAAGTAAGGTTAATTACTTAGTTAATTATTGGTTGATTAACATTAAATTAAAGAAGGTTAAAACTAAGTTAATAATTATTTATTATTTAATTATAATTAAATAATAAGTAAGTACAATTAGTTATTATTTATTTTAAATAATAACTACAGTTAATTAATTAATTTCTATTTAATCAATATTAAATAGTAATTAAATAGAGATTGAGTTAATAAAATAAAATAAATTTAATTATGATTTAATTAAACAATTATAATAAGTTGTTTAAGGGTTTAATAAGTGTCCAACACTTAAAAAAAATATTTTCTAACTTATTAAATTATTAACCTAAAATGATTAAGTGTCTATAAGGTTAATAATATTGTTTTGACTAATGTAATTTATGTGTTAGTACTTATGTGGTAAATAAGTTCGTTATTAAGCGTATAATTATGCAAATACGTCGTACTAATTATTAGACCGACTTTATTAATGTTAGGTCTTTCAAAGCAAGTTAGTTAAAGCTAGACAATTATTGTAGCTGAGCAAACAGGCAAGTTCTCTAACCCTACTCATTTATTGTTGAACAAGTTTCTATACTTGTATTTATTGTCAAAGCTTGAAGTGGTTTAATTATTTAAAATTATTCCACATCCATACTGTTTATAAAATCGCACTTAGTGCACTTGAAGCTTATTAGTTCTTGATTCATGAACTGTATTAAAAATGTCTGAAGCTAATAGTTCAGTTAGACATTGCGTTTCTAAATTCAATAACTTGAATACTTTTAAAAGCTTATCCAAACCATTGTGGGTGCGGATTTCTTATATTAAGTCTGAGAATTGAACAACCCTAAATTAGGGGATTTTGTGTCGGGAAACCGACTTTGGGCGCCAGTGACTAAATGTAATGCATATACAGCGGGTTGAATAGGCTGATCCCCTTGAAAACCAAACAACTCAAAGGGTCAGAGGAAACTCTATTATACCCTAGTTAGTTCAGGGTCCTTAGTGACCACTCAGCATTTTAAGATTCAAATATTTTGTTTATTAAAATTTGAATCCTGTTTCATTCACAATTGTTATATCTATTGTTGAATCATTGATGATATTTCCCATTCATTCATGATATATTAAATCTATATGATTGTTCTAAACTTGCTGAGCAAACTAGTTGCTCATTCTTGCTATATCATGAACCATTTTTCAGATAATCCTGATTGCTCAAAGAAGGATAAAGGAAAAGGAAAAGTCAGAGCTTAAGTTAGCTTATGCATGCTAATTAGATCTTTAATTATGTATTTACGGTTGTTAAACCTTTTGAAATTCCTTGTGATAGGAACTGTTATTATGTTAAGGTTGATAGACCCTGGTATTGTAACCTTTTGAAGGGAACCAACATGTATTATTCCGCGATATTTAAATGCAATGTATGTATTTAATTGTTAGTAATATGTTGAATAGTGAGAACCAAACTCGAGGTTATGGAACCCGGATTTGGGGTCGTCACAGTCGCAGTTGGATTTTTGATTTTTTTTTAATATATATACTATATATTTTTCTAATTATAATTAATCTTTTTAAATAGAATAAATAGTAAGAACATATTTTTTATATAATAATATGGGAGTGTTTTATAAATATATGAAATATATTACAAATTTATAGAGTGGTTGATCCCAAAACCAGTGGCGGAACCAGAGGGGCGGGGGGGGGGGGGGGGGTCATATGACCCCGGTAGGCTGGTCCAGAAGCGGAACCAGGGGGGGATATGACCCCGGTAGGCTGGTCATATTGCAAGGCAGCCTACAGAGGCAAAAGAAACCAACAAAGGCAACAACACCACAACAAAGAAAGCAACCCGTAAAGAAAGCAACAAAGGCAACAACACCACAACAACCACCACCAAGACGAACCTTACAGAGGCATAAGGATGAGAAAGTGGGTAGCTGAAATTAGAGAACCCAACAAAAGATCCCGGATTTGGCTAGGCTCCTATTCTTCTCCGGTGGCCGCCGCCCGTGCCTACGACACCGCCGTCTTCTACCTCCGGGGTCCGTCCTTGATTTGTCGGCCGCTTCCATCAGAAAGAAAGCCACTGAAGTAGGAGCTAGGGTTGATACTCTTCAAGCAGCCCATCATATCAAGCCCAATTCAACTGACCGGGCTTTCGAAAAGCTTGATTTGAACGAATATCCAAGCTATGTTTATATTTGACTATTATTTGTACTTGCTGCTAAAAATAATAATAACAATTAGTTTTCACCAATTTCTCAATTTTTTTAAATTTAAATTTTTAAGGCTAAATATAAACATATTTAAAAACATATAAAGTAATAAAATTGAAGGTTATAAAAAATAGTTAAATTTAATTTTAATGATGAAGGTTATGATTTAAACCTTCAATTTATGTTAAAAAAAATATAATAAAATATAAAATCGGTTACACATTAAAATTGATTAAAAGTATTTTTTTTCTTAGAATAATGGGTTTAGAAAGGGATAACTTATTTTGTAAATACATGTAAGATGAATTTGGAGTTTAAATTTCAAAATTATTAACACATCTCCAGTGACAACACACATAAAATTTTATATAGACTAACGTGCAAATCATATTAAAACTATAAAGTCGTGTATAAATTTCAGTTGTTAGGTGACCTAGCTAATCATCAATAAGTATGTTCTAACAACCAAAAAATAATACGCAGAACATTATTATTATTATTGAACAAATTTTAAATTTTAAAATTATTATTATTATTATCGGACAAATTTTAATTTAAAAATTATTTTATCGGTCAAAATTTTTATTATTATAATAATAATAATGATAAATTAAAATTATTATTATTATTTGAAGATAAACAAAATCTTAACTAATACTCAACTTAACAATTGAAAAACGAATAAATTTTGAGACGTTTTCAAGCTATGCAGAGTCGCAGAATACAGTTGTCTTCTCTCAGTCGTACATCCGAAAAAAGCAGTTCAAGCGTCAATAATTAATTTTTTTTACTGAGAGATTTTGACCCCCCTACAAAATGGTCTTGGTTTCGCCACTGCCAAAAACTATAGATATGATTTAGTTTACATAGAAAAAAGATATGAATAATAATTTTTTACAATGAGTCATATAATAATTTTTGTAAAAAATAGTAAGGTCCACTATCCATGTAAATAATAGGTCATATTATTTTTTACAAAAATTATTACATAGATAAATATCAAAATCATTATTTATAATAAAATTGATTTAAAAAAAAAAACTTGATTGAGAGATTTGACATGAAAATGACAGGGGTCCACTCCTTAAATTATTCTCTCCTCCCACAATCTTTTGTGCATGAAAGGTACTGTTGATACAAATGACTGATCTTCTCTCACTCAGTCTATTCTCTTACCTTTTTCTCACTTTGACTCTATTTTAAAAACTTTCATTAGTTGTAGTATGATTTATGTAGTATGATATATATATATATATATATATATATATATATATATATGTATGTATTTTATTCTTCTTTAAAGATGTAAAAGTTCTTAATCTGGTGAAATTTTATATGGGATGATGCACGAATTTTGGACTGCTAGGCTCAGATATCACTTTTATTTTTTGTATTTAATAGCTTGCATTCTTAAGTATCTCTTCACAATTTTAATTTGACAAATTTATAAAAAAAATCTTAAATGAATTAGAATTATATGAATTTTTAATATGAGAAATTATGTTACGTTTGAATTGAAAGAATAGAATAAATGAATAAATGAATAAATAAAATAGAGACAAGAGGGAATAAAATAATTTATTTTATTATAACTAAAATGAGTCATTCTGTTATAAGGTTGATTTTGTGATAGAGTGAACAGTGTTAGAAAGTGATAAGAGCCAAAGATACTTCCTATCACGATCTGAGCTCTTTGTGATATTTTGAATGATTCATGCTTCCTATTTTTAATGAAAGAGTAAGATAGAGAATAGAGAAGAAGAATGATTTTTCGAGGTAAACCAACCTCCTACTTTAAAAGCATATATTGAATTAATTTTCAAATGATCCCAAAAGAAAACATAGGATGCTATTTTATAGACTACTGTACCAACAACTCCTACTAAAACACAACAACTAACAACTACTTCCTAAACAATAGCAGTTACTTGGAATAGAATTATACAACTACTACCGAAAGACTAGGATTTCACCCAACAACTAAAACTTAATCAGTTTTTTTATTATAACAGTAAAAATTAAATGACTCACAATACATTTTATATTATTTTCTAAAGAATAAAATTTATAAATTTAAGAAGAATAAAAATAATTTATTTCCACCCTGACATTTGTCACAATGGTTTAAATGAAACATCGGACAAGTCGTAAACTCGAACGTCTTGGGATCGAATTCCATTAATTGTAAATGTTAAGCCTGCAGAGATCATAGGACCACGGACCGCAGACGTAAGCCTGTTGAAAGCCTAGTTCGGGATAAAGAGATTAGTAAGACTGCAGTTAAAAATCATTCTACTTTAATAGATTAACCAAACATAAATTTTTTTTATTTTATAAAAATAAATCATTCTATTTTTATTTTTATTTTTTTTAATTTAAACGTAATATTATATTGTTATAAAATTCATTTAGTGATAAACTTGGAATCTATCATGTCATGTTGTAACATAAAGGAAAGAAGGGTCAAAGTAATATGATGAATAAACACAAATTATTAGCAATAATTATGAATAAAACAAAGTAATAGTAATGTGTTATTATTATTAGTGTCGTCCAAATTCATGCTAGAGTAGGTTTGGCCATGAGCCATTTATTATTTGCACGCCTTTCTCATGTCCTCAACTGATTGTCGTATACGACAAGACCCTCATTTCCAGGCTGGATAACTAACATTGTGTTTGCGCCTTTAGAGAGAAAATAAAAAGAAAAAATTATCCAAAAAAAAAAAAATGAGATAAAGGAGATTTATTTATCTTATTGTGTTTATAAGTTTTTTAAAAAAAAATAATAATTTCAAAGAATATATTATTATTTTATTCTTAAGAGATTATATTTAAAAATTATTATAAGAATAGTTTAATAGTTTAATATGTCAATTAAGTCTTTAATAAAAAAAAATCAAATTTTATCAAAGTTTGTAAAAAAAATCAGACTCTTATTTTTTTTTTTCCTTTTGTGCCCTTTATAAAACTAGAGACAAAGTTTAAAAATCCTTATAATAGCAAATAGCTAGCCACTTTACCATATGAAAATAATCCTTCCCTATCCTTATTGCCATAGCTAGCTAATTTATCATACGACACCTCTTAGGCCATATGATAATGTTGTGCATTATGATCTGAATTTGCAATTCTTCTATTATATTTTATCTTTTAAGATTTTAATATTAATCTATTATATTTTTTATATTACTTTGTATTTAGATTAAACCTAACACTTTTAACTCCTAATATCCTTTTACATTTCATAATTTTTTGAAGGATAATATAAAATTTATATTTTTGATTAATCTAATAAGTCTGATCCTTTAATCTTAGTCTAACCTTTTTGATATTGATCATCCTAATAAATTTGATCATCTACGTTCTTTTATATTGATTATTCTTTTAAGGATTTTTTAAAGATGAATAAATATTTATATACTCACATTTGTTCTTGTTAATCTTTTTTCTTTTGTTTTTATTTCTTTTAAATATAAATAGTGTTACCTTCAATGTAAACATATATAGCATAATATTGTATAATAGAATAACTTCTACAAACAGTAGAGTCGCATAACATATAATTGGATTATTTAATCGTTTTCATCGTTTTCTCATTATCAAATCTAAATGGGCATGCACATAAATTTGTCTAATAAAAATATAAGTTGATTTTTTAAAGTTAATTCAGTAAAAAAATTAAGATTAAGGCGAATAAGAAATTATTTAGTCTTAGTTAACTAACTATAATTATTGTAAGGTAGTTGAAAGGTATATATTTTTCAAAAACATAAGATCAATATTATTTTTTAAGAAAAATAATTTGACACTTTTTAAATTTAAATTTATATAATTTATTAGATTCTGAAAATTATAAATATCATTATTAATGGTATTTTTTTAGTAATAATAGTCATAATTTTATTAACAAAAATTAAATGAATTCGTATCAATTTAGTGTTTAAAATTATTTTACATTAACTTAAAGGCTCGATATTTATCTTATATTTTGAAAAGAAAGAGCGATTACTATAAACTATATTTGTTGTTTTTAAAAATTAAGTGAAATTTTATCACTATGAAGTTCAGAATTTCATAAATTAATTTTAAAATTAAAATTTAACTTTTATTTTAGAATAAAGATAATGTTTTTTTTAAAGTAACCCAAATAACTAAAATATATTGAAACAATAATTTATGATAAATAAACTAAAATGATAGAAAGAATCAAAATGATAACTCTATCAAATAAATTCATATTAGATTAATGAGCAATCGAAACAGCGATTGTGGACAATCTATTATCTATTATTATATATACTAAAATGTAGTACATAACACCGTTATTTGACAAGTGACTTTCTCACAATGAAACACATGTCTAACGTATTTAATACCCTCAATCCTTACTACGATTTTGAGAATTTACTCCACTTTTTGTAATTTTCTAATATTATACATTTTATATAATTATACCATAAATATAACTTACTTCCCAAATTACTAACCATAATTACCCATTAAATTCTGGCTTTTGAAATTTTAAAATATTATATACCATTTATAATATTATATTTTACATTATATCATACATATTATTTGTAAGACCCCGAATTTTATGAAATATAAAATTTAAATTTTTCTTCATATATATTTTCATGAAACGGTAAGTGGTTAAATTGATAAAGTTAAAAGTTAAGGATGTTATGTGTAAATTATATTATGTCGGACAATATTCTTTTGGTCGGGGAATATTCGTTCTGTCGGGGAATATTCGTACGACGGCGCCGTACGAACCAATCATTGGTGGACCCCACAAAGAATAATTGTCGGATATAGAAAATGACATAAACAGTTTTTAATTGGTCAATGGTACTATTACTTTTAATTGTTAAAATATCCGGTGGTAAAAGAATAGTAATATACGGTATTACAAGTAACATACGGTATTGCACAGTAGCACACGGTATTGAACAGTAGCATACGACATTGCACAGTGTTTCGTATTATTAAACTGATAAAGTGGTTATCGTACAATATTTGACTTTATTGTCACATGCACAATAATTCATGTTATTAAATTGATAATTACCACAGTAGCATATGCACAGTAATTCACATTATTGAATCAATAATTGTCATGACACAGTAACGTATTCCTTCCTTTACATGCTTTCTGCATTATTGTTCTCTCTACTATGATGGTATTTAAACAGTTGTATTTCATTAATTAATTGACTTGATATCTAACTCAGAAAACCAACTACACTGTATTTATAACAATTAGTCATAATAATGAATATGTATGAATTATTGTTGAATAATTGAATTGATAAAGTTATTTGTTTATAATATAAAGTTAGGTGATATGAAATGAATGATATAGATTAAAGATAATATAGAATTTGAAATGGATGATGTAGATTAAAAGATGATATTTAAATGAATGGTTTAGATTAAGAAAATCTTAAAAGATAAAATGAATGGTATAGATTAAAGATATTATAGAATTTGAAATGGATGATGTAGATTAAAAGATGATATTTAAATGAATGGTTTAGATTAAAGAAATCTTAAAAGATGAAATGAATGGTATAGATTAAACATTATCTTGAAATGAACGGTTTGGATTAAATTAGAAAATCTTGGTTATGATAAGATTTTTGGCTATAAATAGAGGCCTTAACTTAATGATTTTTCATAAACTTCCTTACTTGTTCTTTCTTTCTCTATCTAAATACTTCTTGTGAAAGTTCTCTCTAAGTGTGCTTAAGTCATCTTGAGTATTTGTGAAGATCTATAAGTGTACGTGTACTGTTCAAGTTAATCAACCTCATTTAAATCAATATTCAGTCACGTGTTAAGGTAAGGGATTATCATTATTTGATTCTCAAAAATAATATCGTTTTTTTCTTACTCATAAGATGTGCCTTTTATTTTCATGTATTAAATTATGGGAATAATCTTACGGCGCGGATTACCGCCTGTTGGTGAATAACCTTTCGTATTCATTCCTTATTAATTTCTGAGAATAACCTTATTGCGCGGATTACCGCCTGTTTGGTGAATGACTCTTCGTATTCAATTTTTATTAAATTGTGGGAATAACCTTACGGTGCGGATTACCACATGTTGGTGAATAACCTTTTGTATTCATTTCCTATTAATCTCTGAGAATAACCTGACTACGCGGATTACGGCATGTTTGGTGAATTACTCTTTGTATTCATTTCTTATTTGTCTCTTGTGGAAATAAGTTGTTTACACGAATTATCACATGACACTTTTATTCCATATTTGTTTGTAATATCATTTTCTTTCATATTCGTAAGTGATATTATTTTCCTTTGTATTCATAAAGGATACCATCTTTTTCATCTTCCATTATTCAAACTTACTATGGTAAATGATATTAATTTCCTTCACCTTTTGTTAATCAAACCTGCTACGGTAAGGGATATTATTTTCTTTCATACACTTAAATCGAAACTTATTATGGAACTATTGCTTCTATAATTCTTGAAAATATTATATGTTCCATAATAGTTGCACTTCATCATTTCAATTGAACCATCCTATTTACGTGAACATTTCTATTGAACTGTAACCGTTATTCTGAATTGTGGATCTTGAATATCATTTTTAAATTTCACTCCACATCATGTTGACAATTTGGACATTATTTGAATCTGTACAAAGTAAACTTCTGATACTTATTGTTTATCCTGTTTTTTTCTGTTCATCATTTATATCATTCTAATCATCCAAAAATCAAGTTGTTGTGAATATCTGTGGCCGGGGGCACATATGTGATATAATTGTTGAACAGATGATAGGTTAAAGGCGATATAATAAGTTAAAGGTGATACATCTGTTCGGTGTCTTTTATGGCACGTGGTGAATGTTCTCTTTGGCCCGTAGTGCAAAGATGAACTGTTGTTTGGTATGATTATGACCAAAGGCTGAATCTGGTATAATCATAACCGTTGGTATTATTTTGAATGTCTTTGGCCCGTAGTGCAAAGATGAACTGTTGATCTGCATGATTATGATCAGGAACTGTGAATTTGTATTATCCTGACTAATGGTATTTCAGATGATAAAAGATGATGATGTTTTTTTTCTAAAAAGAGAAGCGAGTGGACACTGTAGTCTGCATTATTCTTCTAATAGATTGCTTATTCCGCTGCTATTATTGATCTGAACATTGTTTAAGAATTTAACTGCAGTTTTTGATATAAACCTTGTAGTCTATTGTATTCTATCAAGAACTCAACTGTTGAAGGCTAATGATAATTTATTCGTCATTATCTTAGTTAAGATATTCTTTACTAGGCTATTTGAGCTCACCCTTTCTTTTGTTCCATTGTTTTTCAACAGGAGATGGAAACGTAACTGGGTCTAGCCGGGGAATAGAGTGAGAGTCTGAGGAATAGCTATCGTAGTCTTCACGCGTTGTAAAATAGTATGGTAATAATAGTGAATACTTAGTTGTATATTATTATACACTGTATTGTTGAACGTTGTTATACTTTATAGTAATTTTGTTGTAGTCTTTTGACGACTCAAGTTTGGGCTGTATGAGCCCAGATTTGGGGGCGTCACAGTTGGCATCAGAGCTTAGGGATATGGTCTTTAATGGAGATCTGGGTTTGAACTAGGAGGGGAGAGACGAATAGAATTAATCACTAGTGTGTCCTACCTAAATTAAATTTAGTTATCTAATGAATCGATTTGAATGTAGGTACATGAAGAGATGAATCAGTTTGTTTGAACTAACAATTATTTTGTGACAACAGTTTAGTATGACATCTGGAAATCAAGAGGTTAACTATGGAATACCTGAAGCGAATGTAGTAGCCGAGAATCAAGAGGCCCCGAACAATCCTCCTGCCAACTCAGGAAATAATGTTCCTGATAACATGATGAACGATGGATTCTTTAGGAATTTCATGCAGTTCATACAGAATCAAGCAAGAGGAAATCCAGTCAATAATAACGGTAGAAACGCTGGTAATTTGAGGATGGTCACTGTCAAGCAATTTAAAGAATTGGGACCACCTGAATTCCACCGGAAGCCTGACCCACTCAAAGCGGAGGCATGGCTGAAGCAGACGACAAAAATACTTGATGTCTTACAATGCGCTGATGATCAGAAGGTGCCATTCGCCACTTTTATGTTACGAGGTGAGGCGGACCATTGGTGGGAGGCGGACCATTGATGGGAAGCGGTAAAACGTATCAACCCTTCAGTACTCGAAATGTCTTGGACATAATTCGAAGAACTGTTTAACGAGAAGTATTTCTCAGAAAGCATCCGTCATATGAAAGAGGTGAAATTCATTAAGCTGGAGCAGGGAAACATGACAGTCTCCCAATATGAAGCTAAGTTTGCCGAGTTATCTCGTCTTGCCACCCATCTAGTGGATGACGAAGCACGAATGAGTCGGATGTTCCTAAGAGGTTTGAGATTCAAAATTCGTTAACAACTTAACTCTCATAAATTTAGTTTGTATTAAGATGTTGTGGATAGGGCTCAAAGGGTGGAGCAAACAGATGAAACATTGCAGCCAAGAGTTAATGATCAGCATAGAGAAAGGAATGACAACAACCACAGGAACGAGAACCATCGAGGAGGTAACCAACACTTCGGTGGTAATTCCACATCAAATAACAGAAGAGAAAAATCCAGTGGAAACAATTTCAAAAGAAAGAGATTCCATAATAATTATGGAAGGACACCAGCACCAGTACCAGCACCAGCACCAGCACCAGCACCATCACCAGCACCGACCCCAGTTTCAAGGGGAGAAGATCGACCACCAGATGCTATAGGTGTGGTCAGGAAGGTCACATCAGCCCAAACTGTACACAACAGTCCAAAAAGTGCTACAGTTGTGAGAAAAAGGGTCATCTTGCGCGGTTTTGTCCTGCCACAAAATCAAGTCCAGCTGCAATGATGATACCAAAAGCTAGCGCGGATAAAGGAAAATCTGTAGTTCAAGGGAGAGCTTTTGTTATGACATCCCAAATGGCACGAAACTCGAACGAGGTGATAACTGGTAAGCTATTCATAAATTCTCGTGAAGTCTACGCTTTGTTAGATACTGGCTCTACCCATTCTTTTATCTCACCTGCATGTGCTCAGCGTTTAAACTTAACTCCTGAAAATTTGGACTTTGACTTATCAGTTGAAACCCCATTAGGAGAAATGACCATTACATCTACTGTCTATAAATCTTACCTAGTTCAAATCAACAACCTCACATTACCCGTTGACCTTATTTATTTGGAGATGCATGAATTTGATGTGATTTTAGGAATTGATTGGTTGACTACCCATCATGCTAAAATTGATTATTTTCATAAGATTATTAGTTTTCATATTCCTAATCAACCTGTCATGCAAATTCAAGCAACTAAACCATTGAAATCTATAACTGTTATTTCTAGCCATAAAGTCATTCGTTTATTGAAAAACGGATGTCAAGCCTTTTTAGCTCATGTCACTGATTTGAACAAAAATACGTCAAACTTGAATAGTATTCCAATTGTTAATGAGTTTCGTGACGTTTTTCCTGAAGAACTTTATGGCTTACCCCCAAACCGTGAAATTGAATTTTGTATTGATCTTGAACCCGGCACCAAGCCCATTTCCAAAGCTCAATACCGAATGGCTCCCATTGAACATTAAGAGTTAAAAGTCCAACTACAGGAATTGTTGGATACCGATTTCATTCGTCCGAGTGCATCACCTTGGGTTGCTCCTGTTCTATTTGTGAAGAAAAAAGACGAGAGTATGAGATTGTGCATTGACTACCGAGAATTGAATCATGTCACCATCAAAAACAGGTACTCGTTACCTCGGATTGATGACATGTTTGATCAATTGCAAGGTGCTCAACATTTCTCAAAGATTGATCTCTGTTCTGGATATCATCAGTTAAAGGTTAAAGCCGAGGACATTCCAAAGACTGCTTTCAGAACTCGTTATGGGCATTATGAGTTCTTAGTCATGCCTTTTGGACTAACTAATGCTTCTGCAGCTTTCATGGACATGATGAACCGGATATTCAAGGAACATTTGGATCATTTTGTAGTTGTCTTTATTGATGACATTCTCATATACTCCAAGAGTCGTGAGGATCATGAACAACACCTGAGATTAATACTTCAAAAGCTACATGAGAACAAATTGTATGCCAAGCTAAAGAAGTGTGAGTTTTAGCTTGAGTAAGTCACGTTCCTTGGGCATGTGATTTCCAGTAAGGGAATATCAGTTGATCCTGCAAAGATCGAAGCGATATTAAATTGGGAGCAACCTCGGTCAGTAACTGAAGTCCGAAGTTTTCTGGGCTTAGCTGGTTATTATCGGAGATTCATTGAAGGATTTTCTCGAATCGCCACTCCATTAACTCAGTTGACTCGGAAATGTACAAAATTCGAATGGAACGAGGAATGTGAGAAAAGTTTTCAAGAACTCAAGAAGAGACTTATTTCAGCTCCTGTTCTGACCATACCATCAGGATCAGGAGAATTTGTTATCTACAACGACGCTTCAGGCAAAGGTCTAGGCTGTGTCCTTATGCAACATGGAAAGGTTATAGCCTATGCCTCTCGACAACTCAAAGATTATGAGAAAAATTATCCTACTCATGATCTAGAGTTGGCAGCAGTCGTTTTCGCGTTGAAGATCTGGAGACACTACTTGTACGGAGAAAAAGTGGATATCTATACGGATCATAAAAGTCTCAAGTATTTCTTCACCCAGAAGGGACTTAACATGCGACAACGACATTGGCTTGAGCTGTTGAAGGATTAGGACCACACAATCCAGTATCACCCAGTAAAGGCGAACGTTGTAGCTGACGCTTTGAGCAGAAGATCTTATGCGAGTACAAGTGCACTGCTGACAACACAAAAGCGTATTTTGTACGAATTGCAAAAGATGGGGATAGAGCTAAAAACGCCAATGATCCACTTGAAGATTGCGCACGTGTCGTTCTATGATGAAACATTACTGGAAATGTTACTCGCAGCTTGCACTTTCAGTGAAACCTTTATACACCCATTTTCTTAATTATTTCACATACACAGAATAATTCAACATATCTTAATTCGATATACATATCATATCTCACAATTGGATATTTCTATATTTTTTCGGCTTTCAAAAATCAAACCATACTTACCATAAAAATAATTATTTTTACATTCAGACTATTCTCACAGACAATAAAATTATTTTAACTCATACAATTCACGCCTATGTATTAAACTTTTAAAAATTAATTTTATCGCTAAAAAAAAATAATATTAATTCCACAATTACACAATAAAATTATAATATAACCAATAAATATGCCGCGATTACAAAATTGCATCAAATCCATGTTATGACTGTCATGCAACAATTTCTAATTTTTTTTTACATATAATATTAATTATCTGATAATATTATTAGATCCCCAACTTCTGACAACTCTCCCAACCAAAAATAAAACTTCTCCGCAAATATTGCAATTGGATTCGAAACTAAATCCATAATTACTTTATCCAATGCATTCGGATTTGTACATATAATATTATTGTTTTTTACATCCCAAAGTTGTTGCAAATAACTCTACCACAAAAAATATTGCATAATTTAAGCAATCTCGATTTGATCTTATCAAATTAATTCAGTTTAGAATATTATCCAATTAAAATCCCATTAATTTTAGCAATCTCAAATCCTTAAATCCCATTAATTTAATCTTAACAAATCAAACTACTATCATAAAAAATAGAATATAACCCATAAATATGACTGTCATTCAATAATTCTAAATTATTGCAAATAAATCTATCACCTAAAAATATTGCATAATTTAAGCAATATCAATTTGATCTTATCAAATTAATTCAGTTTTGAATATTATCCAATTAAAATCCCATTAATTTAAGCAGTCTCAAATTGAATATAACACAATCGAATATTATCCAATAAATTGAAAATTCAATATTATCCCATTAAAATATATAAGTATAGCACAAAAAAAAATATTAATTTTTTTTGGTCACAAATCATATAAAATTGCAAAATTAAAGAAATACAAAATAGATAATAATCCAATTTTATGTATGGTTGGTCTACACAATTTTTATAATAACCCTATAAATATATATCACCTATGTCATTTTAAATCACACCACATAACAGTTTTCTTCTTCATATATTTTGCTTCTATATGGTAAGCTTATTTTTCTTTTGTTATTGCTCTTTTTCTATTTCTATTACATTCTGTTTCTTTGCCTCATCATGAATTTGACTTCAAATTTTCTTTCTACTTCTACTTCATTCTGAACCTTTGTCTCACCACGAATCTGACTTCAACTTTTTTGTTGTTTAATTATTTAGCTGGCGCAACTACTAAATACAATTGTATTGCTAACATCAGTCCTGTAAAGAGAAACGTGAAAAATTAAGGCACAAATAACTAAACTCTGGAATATGCCTTGCTTCTATAAAGGTGACTACATAAACAGTATTAAAATGATATTGTTGAATAAGAAGATATATATACATACATAAACTTTACCTTTACTATAACATATTGACATCTACAAATTGTTTACCTTTATTATAATAACTTAACATCTATAAGTTATTCCTTCGTAGGATGGCAGAATACAAGCCAATATCAAAAGTACACTTTAAAATAAATTTCAACCATTGGTAAAGGAAAACAAAGTTTTTATTATCACAAATTTTGTTGTTAGTCAGAACGGTGGTTCTTTTAAAGCTACCAAACATCCATATAAGATTAATTTCGTATATTCCTCCTCATTGCAAGAGTCAGATGATGCTTCAATTCATACATATGGACTCCAATTCAGTCCATTTGATCAAATACTAGCTAGCGCGATTGATGATTTCTACTTAGTTGTTATGTTTTGCAAAAATTTTGGAGCCATCTTTTTCATACAAATTTTATTATTTAACTGTATAATTGTAATGTTTTGTGTTTAGATGTTATTGTTCAACTAACTGCAATTGGAGATTTACAACTCAGCACAAACAATGGGAAACAAAGTAAGAGAATTAATATTGAATTAACTGATAACATTTATTCATATGAATTTTTTGTTCTAATGTTGTATTCATATACCAGTCAAATTATATTGACTTGCCGCAATTTCAAGTTGATATTATCCAATAATTTAATTTTTGAATTATTTTATTATCTCATTTTTTGCTAATAACTCTGACACATAAATATATGATATTATCCAATAATTTGAATTTTTAATTTTTTTAAAAATAATTCTCAAGCAAAAAAATATGTAATATTATCCCATCATTGGGTTTTAGAACTTTATTTACAAAAATAATTCATGCATAATTTTTTTAATTTTTAAATTCCTTAATCAGACAATTTTTTTTAATATTATCTCATAAATACAAATCTAAACTGATATTATATCCCAAAATTGCATCAATTCTAAATTGATAGTATATTCCATAATTTTATTTTTATATTATCTCAAATTGATTGGTGATTAATCTAAACAATTTTTATTTTTTATTTTTTTTAACAAAACGAATAATCCCGCCGCAACGCGCGGGGTTGTATCTAGTAAAAATCTAAAATCTAGTCAAACTACTAAAAATAATAAAATAGCTTTATATTCTAATTTTAAAAGATTTGCTGTAATCAATCAAAACAATGAAAAATAATCGTTATAACTGAAAAAAAAAAAACTTCAAAATAAAGAAATATGATCTCAAAAGAAGTGATAATAAAATTTCCTAATAAAAAAAGCAAAAATTTATCTTCTAAAAAAAGAAAATTGCAAACAAAGGGAAATAAACTCAGTTTAACACATTTTAGTAGAATTAGATAGAGGTAGGGTATTGTGTAATGACCACGAATTTCATTAGTCATTGTAAATATACTTAATAAATATTTAGCAATGAATTTAAATTTTTCTCATTAATTAATTGTGCATTAGATAATTAAATAAATGTACTTATGTGCTTGTATATTTATTTAAAGAATTAAAGCAATGTGTATAATTAATTAAAGCAAATCTAATTGGATTATATTTTTAAATCCAAATGAGTTGATAAACTAGGTTAAAGATATTAACCTAGTAGCCCATGTAATTAATTTAATTACTAGCCCATGTAATTAATTAAACAAGCCCAATGCTTGATTTAATTAAATGTAACCTAGACTATTTAAAATAAGCCCAATGTGTTATTTAAATTGAGCCCAAACAATTTAATTGAATGAACCCAATAGAAGTTATTCCCAAGCCTAATGTGAAGTCCAATAAGGGTCAAACTTTGGTCAATATATATATATATATATGTATATATATATAGATGTATATATGCACATTTTTGCATTAAAAATAAAGGAAAAATGGCTTGGAAAAGCCATTTTGCTGAATTTTTGAGGGCCCCACTTGGATAACTTGATTTCCTAGATTGCTTGAAAATCCATCCATGTCATAAGTTGTTCAACCACCCTAGTCATTCCAAATGTCTATCACTTGGTCATTCAATGGAATAGTAAGCTTGATTAGGCTTTAATTTCACCAACATGGGTGAATTAGCAAGTTAATGAAGGGTTAGTTGTTGGCTATAAATAAGACATCCTACAACCTTGGTGATGTTGGTTAGTTCATTTGCAAGAATTCTAGAGAGAAAAATAGAGAGCATTTGGGAGAAAAATAGAAGAAACACTTAAGTGTTGAGTGATATAGCTAGAGGTTGAGCTTGGTGGATGACACAAAGCTTCACCACATACTTTGGTAGGAGAAGAAGAAGAGCCTTCAAATCACAAAGGTTTAAAAGTGCTCTCAACTTCATCTTATTTCATTTTTGTAGTTTAGAAAGCTTTTGATCGGTTAAAATCTATTTTTAACCGATCAAAACTCGTTTTGATGATCTAGAAGTATCTAACTATGTAATATATGTATATTCATAGATCTATGTGTTTATAACATGTTTTGGTATGTTAGAAATACATAAAAATGGTAGAAAAGTTCATAACACAATTTTACCGGTAAACCCTAACTATGCATGCTAGGTTTACGGTTGTATTTTGAAATGTACAAATCGGAAATTTGATTTATATGGCTAGAAAGCTAGATCTATGAGTTTTAAAGAAAAACCCTTTTTGAACCTTTCACAAATATTGAATAACAAAGAAGTTATAGCTTTAACCACAAAAGATGTCGTTTTTAAACCCTAAGTGGTTCGATCCGTAAATTTCGTGTAAAACGTTTTAAAAATGTGATTGAACCATGGAATATTGTAAAACAAGAAGTTACAAGGTTAACAAAACTGAGTTTGTGTCATTTGGAGATATAGATCACATTTTATTCAAGTTTGAACCAATAAAACCAAGGATTTGTAAAGTTAGTTTTCACCTTATCCTTGTGAGCAGTTTTTAGTCTAGTTACGTTTGGAATTTGAATTTGTGTTCTAAAGAGAAATTGTAGAGGGGGAAAGTCTGATGAGAATGGACTCAAGAATCACCCCAAAATGTTTTAAAATGAAGAAGTTATGGCTGTCGGAGCGTCGGAGGGTCGACCAGTCCTCAAATTCGGGTTTCAGAAAATTTGTACCACCGCCGCAGCGGTCAAACATTCTATTAAAAACCTGTTTTAGCCGTCCGGGTCGGGTCGGGTCGGTCCGGGTTGAGTTTTTAATGAAAATTTAAGTTGAAATACATGTAAAATGAGTGTATTTCAATACTAAACCATATATGTAAAGTTTATTAGTGACTTAATGGTATCTAAATGTATAAAATAAAGACTTAAGTTAACACAATTAAAAGGTTAACTAATGGTATTGTTTGAACAATATTAAAATATTATTAAATGATGAATAATATTAAGTATATGATTAAAAAGATATTAAATGATGAATAACATTGTAATTGTGTAAAATATTATCAAATGAGTAATAATATTAGATGGTGATTAAAATATTATTAAAATAATTAATAATATTAATAAGGGAATAAAATATTATTAAATGATTAATAATATTAAATAATGAATAAAATATTATTAAATGATTAATAATATTAGATACTTAATAAAATATTATTAAATGATTAATAATATTAGGTAATGAATAAAATATTATTAAATGATTAATAATATTAGATACTTAATAAAATATTATTAAATGATTAATAATATTAGATATTTATTTGAACTATATTAAATAATTAATATAAGTTTCTTGTGTTTGAAATATTATCAAGTAGTGATAATATTTCCTAAGTGTTTAGTTACCCATAATTAATCAATTATGTGGTTCGTAAGGTTTATAAAGGTCATTATACTTACAAGTATATGATACTAATTTAAGATCAAACTGATTTAATTGTTAGGTCCGTTCAAGGATTGTTAAATTAAGTTGGTTAGCAGTAAACGACGCACGAGGCAAGTCTTCTACCCTTAACTTGTACTTATTGTTGCAATTATTATTCAACTTTAATTACTTTGAGCAATTCAATTATTGTTGAGCAAGTATCTACACTCGTAGATATTTGACAGACCTTTGAGTGAATTAATTATCGAAAATTACTTCACATCGTTATTGATTATTGTATTCGCACATAGTGCTTTTGTAAACTGTTTAAGAACGTCTAAGCTAATTGTTTCGGCTAGACAAATGCATGTTAAATTCATTTAGTTGAATATTATAAAAGCTTATCCAAACCATTGGCTGGTGCGGATTCTTACAGTAAGACTGAGATAGAACAACCCTAGTTAAAGGGGATTTTTATTTATCGGAGACCCGACAGCGCGCAAGAAAACTAAATGTGATGCATATACATAGGACATGAGAGGACTGATCCCCTCAAGTGTCCCGTTATTTTAACAAGGAGTCAGACATTGTATGTCTGTTCTACCTTAGTAGCAGTTCAGGGTCATTAAAGACCACTCAGCAGTAAAGAGTCAATTCCTTCTTTTATTGAACATTGATTCTTGTTATCTTTCACAATTGCTATTGTTGAAACCTTGAAGTTATTTCCCTTCATCATGATATATCGTATGATTATTGTTTATAAACTTGCTGAGCCATTTAGTTGTTCATTCTTGCTATATCATGACTATATTTCAGCCATTCCCGAAAGCTCTAAATCGGACAAAGGCAAGGGGAAAGTGAATGCTTAGTTTTAGTAATTGCATGCTAGTTTATATTACTGTTATGTAATTACTGTTGTAAATCTTTTGTATTTCCCTTAAGATATGTAATGTTAAGATTAAGGTAATAGACCTTGGGAAGTGTAGCCTTTTGATTAAGGAACCTTTTGTATTATTCCGCAAAGTTTGAATACAATTTATGTATTTCATTATTGTTAAAGTATTGTACAGTGAGAACCAAACCCGGGGTTAAAGAACCTGGATTTGGGGTCGTCACATTTTGTGTAAGGCGAATTTGTATCATGTTAAATTATAAATATTGTAATAGTAATATTATCCGTTTAATTATTTGCGTAAAGATTTTCAACATTAATAATAATCCGTTTATTAACCGTTTTAAAAATGTCGACTCTTTTAACCCGTTTAGTGAATAAATTAAAAAATTTAAATAAAATAGGTGAATATCATTCGTTTATTTATTAAATAATAATATAATTTATTTATTAAAATAATTTATATTTAATAAAATACAAGATAATATTCTTAAAAAAGTAATTTAAAAAATTAAAATTCAATATTTAAGATAAATTATAATATTATATTATACTCATTCTGTTCCAGGATAAAAGTCATAGTTGAATTTTTACGCATATTAAGAAAAATAATTTGTGAATTTTTGTATAATTTGCTGCACATGACTAGTGATTCTCAATAAATATGTATAGAGAATAGAAACATGGTAATTAATACTTATGATATTATAAACAAATTATTATAAAAAATAAATTATTTAAGGTAAGTAGATATTTAACTTAGAAGTACTTAAAATAATAATAAAGACTTTTATCTTAAGACGAAGAAAGCATTTATTTTTAAATTATTTTAAATAAATATATTTAATTGTGTTAAACATATTAATTTGTGATTATATGTATGTAATCTATTTACATTTTATGTTAATCATGCCAAATTTTTTTATAAGACAAAAATTATTTATATTTAATATTAATTCTTTTATTTTATATTGTATTCGTTATAAATTATTAAAATTTGTCGTGGAGTCAAAGAAACATCACAATCCGAAACGGGGTGCGTGCTAGTGCTACAGCCTGCAGTTAAATGAATGGATCAATGAACACAAAACTGGTGTTGCTGAGGTAGGTACTACTGTCGAACGGTGCAGCCGGCCGGCCACAACTAAAAAAATAGATGATGCGCCATAAATCAATGTATTTAGACCCGAATCAATCATCCAATCAAAAAAAAGTATCAGATAAATAAATTATTAATTGAATTTAAATCGGTGATATCATAAATATATATAAAATTATTTTATTACTAGTTAATAAAAATTTAAAATATTTAATATTTTTTAGCTAAAATATAATAAAATTATATTATAATATTATTAAAAATATATAATTTTAAAAATAAACATATTTTTGTATAAAAAAGTATTTTAAAGCTAGTTCACTGAATCAATTAATTAGTTTTATCGATTAAAGATGTCAAATTTTTTATAATGTAAAAATTATTTAAATTTAATATTAATTCTTTTATTTTATATTGTATTTGCTTTAAATTATTAAAAATTGCCGCTGAGTCAAAGAAACTCCACAATCCAAAACGACGTGCGTGCTAGTGCTACAGCCTGCAGTTAATTGAATGGATCAAGGAAAACAAAACTGCTGTCGCTGAGGTAGGCACTACTGTCTGAACGGTGCCAGTCGGCAACAACTAAAAAAATAGTTGTACTACTGTCAAACAAAATTACGATGGTCGGCATGGAATCCACGAGCCACTTTCCAATAATTTAAATTAGGTCGCTTAATGTGTGTTCTAAGAATACATATTAAGTACAAAAAATAAAATATAAAATTTATTAAATATTATTTTTTTATATATTTATACTGAATTTAATATATGAAATTTATTAATATATTATTTTTTTATACATTCAATTTAATATAAATATATAAACAAATAATATTATTTATTGAATTCCGTACATAAGAGATTGATATTTTCGCAATAACTATCTATCAATCGTATTGAGCGTTTTCCAGAATTAATGACGTAAGCGGTATAAATTCAGGTCACATCATTTTTATTTTATTTTATTTTTATAATTTTAATAATATTATTATTATATTTTTTTTATATTAATTATTTTATCTTTTTATTTAATTTTTGAACTCCTTCATTTTTTCATTATAGCCGTGAAAGCTAAAATTTTAAAACTATTTGGCCTTATTAAAGATGGGAAATGAGAAAAGATAAATTACGAAGAAAACCTTATCCTTAAATAGTTAACCTTTATATTAATTTTAATTGTTATGATGTTAATTAGATTTTATAAAATTATGGATTATATATCATTTATTTTAAACTATTAAATTTTGTTAAAGTTATGAATTATTATAGTTGTTGATTATTATTAATTATTGATTAGAAGTTTTAATATTGAAATAAATTTTTTTATTTAATAAAAATAAAACTTAATTTTGATTATTAAATAAAATAATTAAATAAAAAAAACAATTATTCAATTTTTAATTACTTCATAATTTATATATTAAAATTACATAAATTATAATTTTAAATTATAATCTAATAATGAGGTGTATTGATGGTTGAGGCCATGTTTGTCTGTTTGACAATGACATTTGCTTTTAAAATTGGGCGCCATTGTATTATTTTGAAAGTGATAGCAGTTAAGTTATGCAACAACTCAGTAATTCGGTGATAGATAATATTTTTTTTAAAATATTGTTATGTATAATAATTTTGTCAATAATTTATATATTTATTTTTATAAAAAATAATATAACCTATCACTTATATAATAGGTTTAATTATTTTTTACAAAAATTATTATAAAATATTATTATTCATATCTGTTACTTAAAAAGAAAAATTATTGAATTACTGAATTTAAGTTAAACTTAGATAAATTACTGAATTGATAAAAGTTGAAGAGTTAGCTTATTAAGATAAATCAATGAGTTATTTATAGAGAATTGATAGTTTTACGAGAAAAATTAATATTTTCGTAGATTTTTATTTATATGAAAGTAAACCGTATTTATTATTAATATAAATAAAGTTTTATAAAAATATAAATTTTTAGGTAAAAATATCAGTTCTTTATCTATATAGTATTAAGATCGAAAGTAGTTAAGTACATTGTACATCACGTCATTTTATTGTGGAAAAAAACAACGAATCAAAATGTCCAAAGTCAATTGACGTATGCTAATGTTATTAGGAAAAATAAAATCTCTTTTGAATTTATGATTTTAAAAAAATGAAACTAATTGATTATTACAAAAATATATAAAAATTAATTAATTTTTAGCGTAAAAGAGAAAGAGTAGTAAGACTATAAATTTAATTTTTTTTTTCAAACAAATTAGTACTCCATAAAAGGCGCACACTTACTCATATCATGCTCCTGTTACAAAGACATGTGTGCCCCTCTTAAAAGGTGACACGCGTCTGTTATTGGGACTTAAGTCCACAAACTTTTGACGTCCGCTCCAAGCCCCACCGGCCTGCATGCCTACTGAGTACTGCCTACTGCCTAGCCATCGCCCAACACTATTGAGTTATAAATGACTTTTACATTATTGTCTCCCGTATTGTAAAAAGAAAAGTTTTAAATTATAAATTAATTTTTAATATTACTCAAAAGATACTTAATATTTTATTATTCTAAATTATACAATTATTATTAATTTTTAAAATTAATTTTAGATGTTTTAAAATTTTAAATTAAAATAATTTATTAAAAATGATAAAATAATAAAATTTATAATAAATAATATTTTTTAAATAATTTATAATATTTAATATTATATTAATTAAAATTTAAAAAAATTGTATTAACTTTGAGTTCAAATAATATAAAATGGAAGGAGTATATAAGTATATGATAAACTTAATAATAGCCATTTCTAATAGCATCCCAAAACATGTTCCTTTCTACCGGGCGGCAATATCACAATATGGACATTCTTTCCCTTCCTTTAGGGTTTAAACTAGACTTCACTTTCCCCACAATGAAGCAATTTGGCATATATATATATATATATATATATATATATATTGAATAATTCACATCCAATGCTGTAGAAATAAATTGTTATAAGAGAGCTGAGCATACTAGCCTAAATTTAGCCTTTGTTGCATGTACACTTACCTGTGTAGCAACTCGACTTTAAATCAGCAAAGCCAGCTATATGATCGGGAGCAAAAATCCCTTGTCTATTTTCTTAATAACAAGGTTACAGCCTATAGGCCGTATCCCTTTAAGAATTTCACGATTCAAATATGGACCATGAAAGAACATTGCACATTCGTGTTAAAATTTGTTTCTTCTAATAGCGTCTCAAGTACTTTTAATCTTTTACGCATATCTATACATGTTAATTTAGACATAATCCTATTTGAGAGATAGAATTCGATAATATTTTCGCAAGATTCTACTCCCATGAATAGTAAGTAAGGTTCACTTTCATATGAATAGAGTTTTGAAAAAATATAATTTTTTTATTTATGAAAATATCAATTCTCTTTGATGAATTTTAATAGGCTTATATATAACTTGAGGAAAAAGGGGCAAGTATAGAGTGAAAGATTCATGGATTTTGTGTCGGTTTTGTGGATATCGTCCAAGTTTAGAAGGGGGAATTTGTTGTCCGTCAGAAAAGTCTCATAGTCATAGTTGTGGCTTGAAGATAGAATAATTATTCAGTGGTCTTGAGACACCGTCACGTGGTGCTCAGGCCAATCACATCTTCTCATTTCAATAGTGTCTTATTACTTGTAGTTTTGAGTCCACTGAAATGGAGAGATGCGATTGACCTGAGACACCACATAGTGGTGTCCCAGAACTACTGAATAATGACTCTTGAATACAAGTTCATGTTTGAAATGTTGCAACTGTACTAAACTTTGAGATGTTTGAGAGTATTGTAATTGTTGCTATTACATAACCGCATAACATTTATACATTGTCATCAAGTACCGCATAACTATTATGTCATATTGTTTTTTTAGGTCTTTTGATCTCGTAACGGATGGATAAAATTGAGTTTAATGGATAAATACTCTGATTTAATTTTAAACCTGGATCATTTCCATATATATATATATATATATATATATATATATATTATTTAGAGTCATTTGGGAGAGAGTTTTCGAGTAGAGCGAAAAGTAATTTTTATTTAAATATGAAAATAGGTATTTAGTAATCTTTTAAAAACACTTTTAAAGAGTTGTGATTTAGGATCAAATAGTTGAAGTCGAAAATTTATACTTTTGACTTTAGCACTTTTGATAAAAGTAAAAAGTACAAAATTATTCTTAAATTGTTAACAATAAAACAATATCTATAACACACTTATTTTAAAATTGTCATTAATACTTTTTTAAAAAAATTCTTCTACAACTATGTAGCCTAACACTACTTTAAATTTTAAATGTATTAACTCAACGCATCATATCTCACCGCATCACACCACACAACTCTGCCAAAAAAACACTTAAAAGGAAGAAATAAATATTCGATCTTTCTTCCCTCAATTTAGATATCCCCAATATCCCTATTCAAAATGTGTAATAGAACTTCTTTTCCTCAAAAGGACCAACTAGTCCTCACACCATCGTTTTACCCCCTATAAACAAGAAATAAGTATAAACATACTATAATTAAATACTATATTAAACGTTATATTTATTTATACTATTAAAAGTGAGTCATGACTTAATAATTCGTGTCATGTCTCACTTTTTAATAACATAAATAAATGTAGTATTCGATGTAATATTTAGTTATTATATATATAAACTTAACAAAGGCCCTCCTTTCATTTTTAAGATAAGTTCTCTCATTTAAATATATATTTGTACTCCTAGGTCTCATAAATTTAAGCTATCAATAATTTCAGTATTACTGACTTAATCTTTTCCGAGCACCCCTTGTTAGTCTTTGCTAACCTTCATTCGTCTTGCTGTGCAGGTGACATTTCCTTACTCGTCTATACTCGTCCCCGCGACTCGCTCTCTCCAAACAAGTAAAACAACCATAGTCTAAAGTTCGTATTACGGCTCGTCCATTTATAAAAAAAGTCTTAACTAAATCAACTTTTATCTTTGCAATATTTGTAATGATTTTTATAAGAAAGTATAATCAATTTTTATAATTACCCACTTGACTTTTACAAATAAATATTTTAGTCACTAAATTCTAACTTATACCCTAAACTTTAACCTTAAAATCGATTTTTATCCTAAATTTTATTTGCAAAATAATAAAATGCACCATTTGCATTATTTTTAGACAAATATTCACAGGAACTCTTATTACGTCATTAAAATAGTGGTAATATCGTCTAAACACTAAAATTTTAAATAATTATTTTAAACATTTATTCATGCAGATTATCCTTCTAAAGTAATTATTAAAATTTTAATATTTAGACCATGTTATCCTTATTTTAATGACGTACTATGACTTCCAGTAAATATTTGTCAAAAAATAATGCAGAGAGTGCATTTTATTTTTCGCTAATATTATAGGGTGTGTTTAATTCAAAATAAAAAATTTAGGATGCAAATCAATTTTAGGATTAAAATTTAGGGTACAAATAGAAATTCAGTCTATTTTAGTTCTACAAAATAAATCACATTTGTAGAAATTTATCATTTTAAAAATGAACAAAGAATAACAAATAGGGCTCCTTATGTTGAGCCGAGAGAGTGTTATTTAAGATAAAATATTAAATTATGTTATTCTCGATCTGTTTCAAAAAAATAATTTCACTTATCAATTTATTTACTTCATTTTTTTAATACTTTTTTAATGATAATAATTTAAAAATATATAATATTTTAATTTTTTTATTATATTATATTACTAAACTAACAACTTAAGAGTAAATTAAACTATTATTTTGAATTGGAGAATAACTCTTTTTCTATACAAAAAAGAGTATTATCATCTCCTTCAACTTGGATGTTATTTTCAAAACAAAAAAATGGTACAATGGATGAAATATTAATATTTCAATTATGTAGTAAAAAACGCTCCCATCATTTGGACCGCCATTCCACTATCGTCCACAACCGGCCACCGCCAACAATTTGACTGCCTCCCTTGCAATCAATCACATACACGATATTTGTACTTTGGTAAAAATAAATACCCATTTCATTTTAAAATTAAAGATATATTTTTAAAATATAACTTTTAAGAAAAATTTTATACTCTCTAATATAGCCTTAATATTAATTAGAAATTCGATTGTAATTGTGTGATATTAAAAATGATAGTAAAAAAATAATGATAAATTAAAAATATCATATCACTTTTTATAAATATGACAATATTAGGCGAATTCGTGTCGTGTCAGGTTATAGACACTACACTAAATAGGTCAACACTATCCATTTAATTTTTCGTGTCAAGATACTCAATACTACTAACATGTTTATTAATCGTGTTAACGTGTTGACCCATTTACTAGATAAATTAAAAAATTTAAATAAAATAAATATATATCATTCATTTATTTATTGAATAATAATTTAATTTATTCATCACAATAACATTTATTTAACAAAATGTAAAATAACGTACTTAGAAAAGTAATTAAGAAAGTTTAAAACTCAGTATTTATGGTTAGTTATAACGTTATATTATATTTATTTTAAAATTATTTTAAATAAAAGTGTCCAACCGTGTTAAACTTACTAACTCATTGATTATACGTGTTTGACCTATTTAAATTTTGTGTTGAATATTTAGACCTATTTATGATACGAAAACTGTTTATATTCAACACTAATCCTTTTATTTTATGTCGTGTTCATATCAAAGTTATTCTCTCGTGTCAAAAATTATCACTATTAATTTTGTAATTTTAATATAGAAATATATCTCCAAATTTAAAGTAAATTAAGAAATATATATTTTTAATTTTAAAACAGGACGAATAAATAAAGCCATGAGCAGTAGATATGGTGATTAGAGAGATGGTCAATACGAAAATAAAATATAATGCATGGACGGTGCCGGTAGGGCTCAGATCTATCTATAGTTAGACTTTTAAGGGAGGGCCGGGAACCTACTTTGGTAAGTTTTTAAAGAAAAACTAAATTTTATTTATTTTTCCTGCATTTTTCAAAGTTCACTCATAGTTCAAAAGAAATTGTAATAATGCAACTTCGTGAGGTTTAAATTCTCTGTGTTTGAATTGGAGTAATAGAATTAATGCTAATAAATATTAATTTTGGATTAAAAAAATATAATTAGTGAAAAATAAAATAAAGAAGAGAATAAAATAATGAATAAATCAAATGATTCATTTTATTTATAATTGAAATGAGTTATTCTTCATCTTCACATGGCACACACAACGTGTATATAAAAAGAGGGAAAACAGAATGCTAAAACATAGAAAATGAGAGATAATGGGAGAGAGAAGAGAGTAAAAGTCCAAAAATAAAGCTTAAAGTCTAAAATAAAAAAGTCAAAAAAATTCAATTTTTTTGTTTATACCAAAAAAACTGCTATTACTTTCTCCTCCTTTATAATATAGATGTGTTATTTTATTTTCACCTTAATTCTTATAGTCTAAATATTGATTAGAACAATAAATATCGCTTAAACTTTAAATTATATGTGTGTGTGCGCGTGCGCACACACATACACTATAATGCGGTTCTTTTGAGCTGCTTGGTGAATTTGTGCCACACTTAATTTTCTTTTGTTATTTTATTCCTACATCTTTAATTATATTACTATTTTGTCTTTCTTAATTATTATTTTTTATCTTTTTATTTAGTCCTCTAAATTATATAAATTATTTATTTTATCTCATATAATTTACACACGTTTGACACCAAATGCTAGTATATATAATAAATTTGTTTTTTTTTGGTGAATGCTGCTAATATTGGATTAACTTGTCATCCACTTGAGAGATCACTGGTTCCATCAAACTTGTTCTAAGAACTATGCATCTTTCAAAATTAGTAAGAATCCACGATCAAATTAGAACATGCCATAGACTTCCCAAATAAATGTCATCCCACCATATATCTTTTTCGTCTTGAGAACGATTTGTTTTTCACCTTTTCAGTGCTATCTAATGGTTGAATGCATGCTTGCTTATGTTTATGCTCAGTAGATAAATGCCAATAATTATAGCGTTGAACTTTGAGGACGGTAGTAGTTGTATTTTCGTGTGCCATTTTGCAAACAATTACACGTGAATCTCGTAATATTAGCATGAAAATCTATCTTGCCATCTATCTATCTATTTATACTATACTGCAATTTGGCTCTTTCTTTTTCTTTTTCTTTTTTTTAATTCGACTTTTGATTTTTGACCTCTTTTTTTCTGAATCTACCTTTGACTTTCGTGGTTAATCTTTATTATTTATCGATTTAAATCAAAAATTGAAATTAGTATAATAATTTTATAAAAAAAACAAGAATTAGTAGTACAAGTTTATAAAAAAATAGTCAAATCTACCTATAGTTTATAATTTATAGTTTATAGTATAGTCTATCTATCTATACTATAATTCAATAGATAATTTATTTGTCCTTTTTTTGGTTTGGTATTTGAGATTTTTTTTTTACGTTAATTCAACTTTTATTATTTATTTATTCAAATTAGAAACTAAAATTAGCGCTAACACAACTTTATAAGGAAATTAGAATTAGTAGTATAGTTTTTATAAGGACACAATCATCTTACCTAATATTAATTTGTTTCTTTTATTGAGATATATGTACAATAATGCAAGTTTAAAATCATTATATTACTACTTGGATACTAGAGCTTGAAATTATTAAAATATAAGTATGATTATAATTTCAAGTATGAGTAATATTTTATTATATCACCTTACCATATATATATATATATATATATATATATATATATATATATATATATATATACACACGAATCTAATAATTAGACACTAAATGATTCAATTGTCAAAATAAAAATTAATTAATTATACTATAATTAGTAACTATTATTAATATAATATTCATTAATACGTTATTTAACTTGAATTTGTTACTATTATTAAAATAAAAGTATAACTTACATAATAGACAATTTTTATCGTACTCATGTTTTTGTTTGGCCTTTGATATTTCTTATATTAAGTCAATTTTTATTATTTTATTAATTTAAATTAAAAATTAAAATTAGTAAAATAGTATTATAAGGAAACAAGAATTAATAATATAGTTTTATAAAAAAAAATAATCAAAATAAAATCATTTTATCTAATAATATCGTAGTGTTATAAAAAAACACAAATTCGCAATATAGTTTTAAGAAAAAAAAATCAAAATAAGATTAACTAACATAATATTATTTGGTTTCTTTAATTCAAATATATATATATATATATATATATATATATATAAGTTTAAGTAAAATCATATTACTACTTATATAATATAGTTTGAAAAAAAAATCATAAAAATCATCGATCTACTTAGCTTAAATTTTCTAATATTATTAAAATATAAGTATAATTATAATTTTTTTAGTATAAATACTATTTAATCATTATTTAGATAATATAATTGTTATTATTATTAAAATTAGAATATAATATACCACTCGACCATATTATTAAATTATTAAATAAAAAATAAAATTAATTATTCTATACAATAATAATTTATAAAAATAAAATTTAAAACATCCATAGTAATATTATAATTCTACAATAAGACATTTCGTTTAGTTAAACGGAGTCAAAAATAAAAATAATAATATAATTTACAAGAAAATAATTATAAGATCACTTTACCTAATATTAATTTATTAATATTATTAAATAAGATTTTATTATAACTTAGATAATATAATTTATGAAGAAAATAATTTTTCACATAGATTGTCTTACCTAACTTGAATTTATCACTCTTGATTAAATATAAGTGTAATTATATTCAAATATTAGTAAAATTTTATTATAAGTAAAATAATATAATTTTAGATGAAAAATATTTTTTTATTAGAACTATTTTACCTAATAAATGTAATAATTTATTTATAAATAATAATAAAATATTTACAATATCATAACTTATATTGTGTTTTGCATGGGGTGTAGATGCTAGTATTATAATTGAATAGATAATTTGAATCTTTCTTATTATTATTTTTAGTTTGGTTCGTTCTCTATTTTTTTTGTTCGACTTTTGACTTTTCTTACTTTAAGTCAATCTTTATTATTTATCAATCTCAATCATAAACTGGAACTTGTACCATAGTTATATAAAAAAACGATACTTAGTAGTAAAATTTTATAAGAAAACAATCAAAATGAGATCATTTTATATAATATTAGTTTGTTATTTTTGTTGTGTCTGTGTGCACGCGCGTTATAATTAAATAGACAAATTGATTCATTCTTCTGTTTTTTGATATTTTTTTGTTTGACCTTTGACCTTTTTAAACTTAAGTCAACTATTATTATTTATCAATTCAAATTAAAATTTGGAATTAGTAATCATAGTTTTATAAGAAAAAAAGAATTAATAATATAGTTTTATAAAAAAAAATTAAAATAAGATCATCTTATCTAATATTAGTTTGTTACTTTTATTCAGAAATTAAAATTACTAAATAATTCGTAATATAGTTTTATAAGAAAATAATCAAAATAAGATAATCTTACTTAATATTAATTGATTTTTTATTCAAATATATATACAATAATACAACTTTAAGTAAAATTATATTATCAGTTAGATAATATTTAAGTTTGAGAAAAAAAGAAAAATATCATAAAAATCTACCTAACTTAAATTTGTTGCTTTTATTAAAATATAAATATAATATACTAATCGACCATATGATTTAATTATTAAATAAAAAATAAAAAATAATTACTCTATCTAATAAGAATTTGTAAAAATAAAATTCAAAACATCAATAATATTAAAAGGAAAGTGATATTCCATGGGATTTTTTGATATTTTCACATATAATCTGTCGTTATAGACCTATAGATAGCGACGGCCAAAACTGTCGTTATAAGCCTATTGCGATACTTTTCATATGAAAATATCAAAAAACCCTATGGAAATATCAATTTCCTATTAAAATTCTACAACAAGATCCTTCATTTAGTTCAATCAAATCAAAAATAAAAATTAATAATATAATTTATAAGAAAACAATTATAAAATTATCTTAGAAAATATAAGTTTGAAAAGAAAATATTTTTTTCACGGAGAACGTCTTACCAAACTTGAGTTTGTCACTCTTAATTAAATATAGGTGTAAGTATATAAAAGTATTACATAAAATCTTATTATAAGTTTAATAATATAATTTTAGAAGGAAAATATTTTTTTTATTAGAACCATTTTCCTACTAAATCTAATAATATATTTATAATTTTTTTTTAATAAAATCTTTACAATATTATAATTTTATAAGACCCATGCTTTGCACGAGATGCTAGTTATAGGTCAGAATAAAGACACATATGAATTAAAAAAAGAATTACAGAACTATAAACTCCAATAATGCATTTTAACCATATATTTTGGAGATACATACATATATAGCACGAAGAAAATGTTATTCTCATAATTTATTTATTTTGATATTTTTACAAATTCTCATTAGGTGGTGGAAACCATTCAACTTTCAAGTGAAGGGCCTTTAAAACCATACGGTAACGGAGTACACGATATTATCACGCAAATTGTTTACAACTCCAAAACAGGTGCAGCCTTGTAGCGATATCTTATATGCATCAAAAATTATATTTTATGATGTTATTAGAAAAAAAATAGTGTTGTCGATGTAAATACACCAGTCCTATATTAAAATATGTGAATTTGTATTAATTACGTGTATAAATCAACTTGCAGCTTCTAGTTAATATTTAGTGTCATGTATACATTTCTTTAATTCATGATGAAAAGTATTATTAATTATAAGGTTAATTATTTTAAAATTTTAAATAAATTATGTCAATTTTAAATTTAAATATATTATAAATTGACATTTAAGCTTATAATACGAAGAAAATACTACTTGGTAGCAGGTTTGATTGTTTATATAACGAATATACGAAGTATAAGTGAGTTGGATTACGGAATACATCAACATTGGATTGGTAGGTTTTTTATAAAGTGATTCTCCATTTCATCCTCTCTCGTATATACAGAATGATATAAATACACGAGTCATGTTAGGTATTGGGATAGATTTATTTTGAATTATCATTTTGAAATATATTAATACAGATAGAATTATAAAAAAACAACACTTATTACACATTTTTTTTTTAAATAGTTGTCACTAATAATTATCTACATGATTAATAATAAGCATTTGTGATATATATTATTTTTCTAAATGTACAGTGCTATAATTTAAGATTGAATAATAACATAATCACACAGGATATTAGATGAAGAATAGAAAAGTAAGAACATACGATATATTTATGTTCATTAATTTAATTAGTTCTGTTTATCTGTCGTAATAACTATTAATTAAACCCACAAAAATATAAATTAATTTCAATACACAGTTAAACTTTTTTAAGTCGTACAAAATTGGAAACTATTTGGATTCAAAAAAGTTGATCAAAACTCTTAAAGTTGCTTTTTGATTTATGAAACGAAAGCAATGATGAGACTTGAGGTGAATACAAACAGGTGATCTTGTATGCCCCAAAACGCAAGAACTTAGTTAAATCTCAATGTATTCTTTTGAAAATGGGTTTATCATGCCCCCCATAGAACAAGCAAGGGCCAGGTTGAAGTTTGGCCGAGATGATGAACCTTTTAATGTGGCTGCTGCTGTCAGTATACAATATCGAAGAAACTCCTTTTTCCACCACTAATTTGAAACAGAAAAACCTAACATTTGGAACGACTGATAATTGCATTTAAAATGACAATAAACAATATTAGTGGGCTTATTAACAACTCCATTACAGCAAAAACTACACACAGAAAATCTATGGCGAAAGAAAAAAGGTTGGATGGAGACCTCTCTCCTCTTCAATCTACCACACACACACACACACATATATATATATGATGTAGTGCCAGAATGTATATAAAACCAAATTTCATGCCATTTTTTATAAGAGAAAAATTAAAATAACAAAAACCAGAAAAGGGAGTATAAGAAGGAAAAAACCCCCAGTAAATCCATGCAGTTGGGTTAAACTCTGTTACTCCTGTCTTGAGGAGAGTCTCAGTTGGGACCTGTGGGTTATGCGCCCACCACGCTTCCGCTTCGCCACTCTAATTTGTTCAACGCACTTTTGTACCATACGAAATAAAAGTCATACCTTGTGTTGGCATTAGCAAAAATACAGAGCATCACTCTGCATCCCTTCCCATAGCCACAAAATAAGATGGAGAACCTGGAATTAGAGGACATGAAGTTCCTAACATGCCATTACTTATATACTATCACACCACAACAATTACATTTCTAACAAATATTACGGACACGTTTGGAAAATGTAGAAGGGATTATTAGGTGCAAACTCTTATTCTATATGCTAAAACATGAAAGAGAATAGCAATGACCTGTATTTTCTTCAAGAAGACACTAATCTTGTTTGTTCATTTAAAGAAACAAAGAGAGAGAACTGATCTTCTACAGAGAGCGTGTGGCAGAAGCAGAAAGTAAGGAAACCACCCACAATAGTAATTAAGAACATCAATAGACCTGAATTTCAGAAAACTTGCTGTTTTAGATTGTTATTACATACTAGTTTTTATTTTAGATAAATTATTATTATTATGTTATGTTAAGTAACAATTTTTTAAAGTAGTTTTTGAACAATCCTAGTCTAGTTTCGTGGTAGTGGTGGTACTAGATTAGATAGTTAAAGAAGTGATTAGGAGTTGTAGTTGTAGTTTAGTGCATTTATTTTAGGAGGAGTTATTTATTAGTGGGTAATTATTTATTTATCGTGTATAAATACGAATCTCCAGATTAATGAAAGGTATGGAAAAATATTTATAAAGTAGAATTTGTCTCTAATATGAAGGTTTCCATTCTAAAAAAATATTAAATACAACGGTGATACCGAGTCAAGTCATTCTGCTGACATAACATCACAACGCTCACATAAATAAAAGAGAAACAGGGAGACCATTACTTGTGTTTTTCTCTCTTCTCTCATGGTCGGACAAATAATTAAAGGTGATAATGGTGCAGTTTAAAATCCAAATCGCACATGAAACCGCCTATGTACGGTTTCATAAATTTAAAACCGCATATAAAACCACTTGTGATTGGTGCGATGCAGTTTTGAACTGTGAGGTGCGGTTTCATTTGATGCTGTTTCAGTTCCAAAATTAATTGAAATAATTAAATTTTATGCAATTTAAATTAACAATTTAAAATCACATAATATTAAATACCACTTTGAAAACATAAATGATGTTATCTCTTTACATATGAAGATTCTAAACAGAGATAATTATAATTTGAGATAATTTCAAATGTTTGTACATTATATAAATACTTCTTGATATGCTCCATTTTGACAGTGCATAGTGTGGCGCGATTTACTGCATGCAATTTTGCCCAGAAATCAAAACCAAACCACATTTGTAGTTTTTCAGCCCACCTAAAACAGCCACATACGTTAGAACCGTCGGTGCAATTTATGCGATTTTTGGTACAATTTTAGGATAATTCAATTTCTTGATCACCCCTAATAAGTAATGTCTCACATACTCTCTTAGTTTATGCTAGTACTGTGATACTACGTCAGCCATGGTAGCAATAATCAAATATCATTCTGATACTGAATATTTACGGGATTTCTACACCTCCCCCTATTCTCTTTTCTTCTAATCTTCTCCTACAGGAGGAACACAACAATTGTCAAACAGCTGCTTCGTTTTTTAACTTTTATGAAACCATGAGATTGAAAATTAGTCAAAATTCTAGTCACAAGGTAACTCACTAAATTTACCTGAGTATCTTGTAGGGGAGCCTTGAAGCCTCCTGAATTGTCTAGGAGAAGTTTAAAGTAGAAACAACAGTAAACAGATATTGCACCTTAAGGATAAAAATATATTAGAGTACCAGATATAAAAGAAAGAAACAGCACATCATATTTAATTATAGTACAAATAACCAAACAACATTTAGACGGAAAATTGCTGCAAATACATAATCTTCAATCCTTTAAAAAGAATTCAATCGAAAGCTTAATATCACATGGAAACTAGTAGGGCAAATAGGATGCATTTTCAGGAAGCAGGAAGATAGAAAGACAGAATGTACAACAGAAGTATCGCACATATTTCGATTTACTAAAAAGTACACATAAATTACATGGCTCAGAGAAGCATTTCATAATGCGATGAACTCACATCGGCATTTCAAAATTATATTCTTTTAGCTGTCTTCTCTTTGTATCAATGAAGGAGCAGGTGGAGTCATAATTTCATCCTTATCTTTTGTATAAGATTCTTCGTCCACCATAGAAAGCTGCCTGCCTGGGCTATGATACTCCTTCAAAAATCTGCTAGGACTCGGAGAATTTGCTGTCCTAATCTGGGATGGAGGGGAGTTATTCCCAAGAGGAGAACTTGAGCCAGATCTAATATGGAAATCTCCACCTTCGCGGGCCAAAGGAGAAATTGGCAACTGGGTACTTCCCTCTTCTTGTTTTCTGAAAAACCTATCCTCCACAATATCATAGAAATTCCCAGTTCGCACTTCCTGAGCAAGAGTACACCAACAGCAGAAAAGCCACAGTGCACAATCTGCTATAGCTGGTTTACCACAACAGGAATTATATGGTGGCAAATTGAATCTCTTCCTCATCTGAATCCTCCAAAAGCCACCATAGAGTAAACCAAAGATACAAAGAAAAACCCCAGTAAACCCCAATATGTCCCGCACAGTTTCGTTGTTGATATTAACGGCAGCCAAATTAAAAATCCAAAAAGGAGCCAGACAGAAGAGAAGAAAAGTTGCAATGTGAACATACATGTTCCCAAATCCAAGTCTCTCCATATTCCATCCGAAAACACAAAAACTACAGAATAAAGAGAGATAAGCTAAAGAAATATCATTCCATAAATCAAGCACACCTCCACTCCACTGTGGTCTATTTTCAACATGTCTTCCCTCATCTCTAGCTGCAAACGAGAATCTTTTTTCTAACGATTTTGATCTCAGCTGGCTTGGCCTGCTACTGTCAGCAGAGGTAGTTTGAAGTTGCTGTGCTTCTTCATCCAATTCAGAATGGTAGTCTTTCCCAAGGGGACTAACAATGGAGTAAACACCAGCAACTGCAGGAGCACCGATTGCAACAGAAATAGTTATTCCAACCCCAAGTGCAGGACGCTCTGATCTCTTGTATCCCACGTTAAGACCACACAAAGCATATTGGGCAAAACAATTGAGGTTGAGTAGAAATATAACAACCATCATGTGAACCCATTCATGAGGTTTATAAGTCCCACTCTTGCAGTAAATTTTCCTGAGTCTGGAAATATCTTGTGGTTTCCACCTCAACAGAAGTACAAGGTGGTATAACCGGTGTGGGTGTTGGTACAGACACATAAGTGTAAATAACGCATTCAGGATTTGGTTATTTACTTCGAACCAGGAATTTCTCTGGGACTTTCTAGGCAGGGCACCGTTCAACATTCCGGTCATGACGAAAAATAAAATTGCACCCGACACAGCAACACATATAATCCACACCAAAAGAACCATGTTCATTGGATTCCTTATCCATTCTTTACAAATTTTTTGAAGGCTGGTCCAATCAATTTTCCGACTAAAAACCCCACTTAGGCATTCTCGAAAAGCATGACTACTGGAAGAAGGTACAGCACGTGAAAATTCATCCCTCCCCACCGCAATCCTCTGAAATTTTGCAGATGGAGACTCCAAAGAACCAAAATTGAGGAACCTCATTCTGTTAGCAAGTGCAGTTAAGCTAGCATCAGATCGATTTTGACGGTCGTCACTGCTGATAAGCTCCCGTTGAGATGTCGAAATGTGCAGAGGGACATGCCCCTTGATTTTAGCACCATTGGATTCATCAGTTCCTCCAAAATGTTCATCATGATCAGCTGAAACCATTCTTATTCTGCCCCAGTTTTCTTCGGGCTCCAAAATATCCAAAAAAAATTAATTTCCCAAATCACAATAAGGTTTTTTTTCTTCTTTATATCCTGAGAAACCCTAGCATTGGAGGAGAGCTGTGAACCCAAGGTCCCTTGGTCTATCACTTAAAAACTACTTGTCATCCAGATTTCACTATAACCACAAGAAAAATCATAAACCTCAGTCAATTAACAATTACAAGAGGTATTCAGTTTTCCTCTTAACCCAAATTATATCCAAGAATCAACTACTATCACAAATGAAGTTTTGCTCCAACAAGTGCCATTTAAAAACGAATCTAAGAACCAAAAATGGGAAATCCAATAAGAATAAATTTACAAAATTAAGCTGAAATTAATTGGGTAAAGCACTTGTATGGCTATAGAAAATCAGTTATCTGAACTAAAGTGCAATGAAAATTTTAAAAATGAACTGCAACCCGGATTTGAAGAATCTTTCTAAACTAACTAAAATCTCTTCAACAGAACAGAAAAATAAAATTCTAATTGGGAAATTATGATGAGAACCAATCGAGACATAGGAATAATCAACAAATACTGTATTATATACTATATGGTAATCAAAAAAGACAGATATCTAAGAAGATCAAAGAGCTCAAAAGAACAGAATACCTGTAGATCGAGGAAAAACCAGGAAAAAGCTGCTGTTGAAGAAGCAGTGGTTATTCTTCTGTCTATCCACCAGAAAGTTGCAAAAACAAGTGGGTACACAATTATTTTTTCAAAAAAATAAAATATCGTATTGTTGAGAATACGACACCGTGCTTTAACCTGGGTGTCATTGCGGTGTCGTTTACGTGATCGTCATTTGTGAACATACCAATCAAATTACGAAAAGTCAAAATAATAAAACTATGAAAAATGACATATATGTCCTTAAATTTAAGATAAAATTAGATTATAAATACAGTGAACATTTGATATCAATATACATTTAAGAAATTAATATTTTTATATAAAAAAATAATATTTTTACATGAGTCTATCTCACATGAACGTAAAACTTACTCACTATTCACGCGAGAAAGATCATAAAAAATATATTAATTTTTTAATGTGTAAATATCAGTTGTCATATATCGTCGTATGCAGATAAAAGGGTTATACTGCTATAGCATTTTCACAAAAAATCCATTTGATATGTAAATTTTAATTTTGTGTTTTTGGAAAAAAAATATTTAGTGGTCCTAGGGCACCGCCAGACCAATTACATATCCCAATTTCAGTGGTGTCCTATTTCTTGTAGTTATGGGCCCAATAAAATAGAAATATGTGATTAATTTAGACATCACATGGCGGTACCGCAGGACTACAGAATAATTACCCTTTTTGAGGGAGAGATTTGAGAACTTTAGTTAATAAAAATAAAAATAAATTCCTGAAGCAAACTCTTTCTTGAATGTGGGTAATAAATTTACAAAATAAAAATAAAAATGTGGGTAATAAAGAAGAATGAAAAATAAAGAAAGTTACATTATTTTTATAAAAAAAAAAATGTTGAGGAAATATCTCTTAAATATTTGGTTGACATTAAAATTTGTGAAAAAATAAAAATTAAATTTTTTTTTTCATGAATGAAATTCTTGTTGAAAATACAATGATGAATTTGATATAAAAATCTTTTTATAAAAAAATCTAAATAATAATTTCTACCTCTCCTTTCATTAAAACAATTATTTTTTCTGCTCCTTTATTTTACATATTTAGTTTTCTTCCGTCGTTCAAACGCAGCTTGCAAAGATTCCCATCAATGTTTGAATTAAGGGGGTGTTTGTTATTAATCATATAATATACTTGCCGAAATTCAATCAGGCATATGTCAATTTTCTATTAATTAATATTTTTAAACCAACGAACATTCGAAAGGGAAAAAATCCAAAGTTTGAACTTAACAAGTTAAAGAACAGAAAGCTAAAAATAAACGTTTTCACATCATCTATTCATCTTTGTCTAGGGCTAAAAATATGTAGTGAGAATAAAGATGTGAGTTGACATTTGTAATACCTCATGTTAGAATGTTCTGATTCAATCAGCTCAACAATTTTTATTTATCGAAATTTTGGGTACAATTCAACACAATCTAAAACAAGAACCACTACAATTCAATTACAAGCATTTCCACTCTGGTTAATACCACCAATGTTGAGACACACAAACATAATTATTAACAACAATATTATCACAATGGCACAGTGCAACACAACCATAAAAAAATTGTAAATAATACAATGTCAAACATATTCAAGTAAGATCATCATCCTCCATCTCCTTGGCCTTCAGTGATTCCTTCACTCTCAACAAGAGGGTGGTCTTCCAAGCATCCTATGGAGCAAGATATGTGGAAGCAAAAAGTTTAGGTGACTTTCAAAAACTGAAACATAAAAGTAGCAAAAAACTGCAAATTGGTGAACCATCCGAGTATCACAACTATCCCCGAGCAAAAAGAAAAGCTAAACCTATTCGAACATGAGTACAATCAACATGTTAATTTCGGAAAAGTAACAAGGAAAATATATATCATATCAAAGCATCAGTCCCTTAACTGCAAAATAACCTACAAGTCAAATTTAAGTCGAATCTAACAAACCTCAATCAAAACTACTTCACGTTTATAACATGTAGCAAAATTAGAATATGCAATAGGCCCAAATCTTTATTAGAGCCTATCATATATTCTAAGTTTCTGGACTCGTTTCTCAGAACCTCAACCCACTCCCCCATAGCCCATCTTCACATATTTAATCATCTTAAGTCTAATGAAGTCATGTCACATATGGCCTAATCATTACAAATTATCCATATTCCTGTGCCACCTCTAACTACTCGAACTAACTATATCAATTTCTTGTTCCAAACTCCCATACTTGAGCCAAAATTACCTATAAGAAGAATATCCATTTCTTGTTACGTATCTTCTTGTACTATCACTTCTCTATATTACCATCCTGTTCTTGGCACACTTGTTTCTGGAATAGTATCCGCACATCAACAAACATGTTCCTTTGCATTAAGATGTTGCATCTGACATAGTAAATTCCTTCTAATATATTATATGAGAGAGAAAAAAGTGGGGTCTCTGTTTTAGTCTCCCAAATTATATTGCCTGAATTTCTCTTACAATTCATAAAGCATCAAAAGGTAATTAACTCCTTTTTTCTCCCTTTCTTTTCTCTCACAATAACTTAATCATAGGGACCCCTCATGCTACACAGGTGTGAGGTGTCTTATCATGTGCATCACCCTTGCCTGTACATACTAATTTCAAAGAGTTCAAGGAAACTGTAATGAAGGCTGAGTTGTTAACATCATGCAACCTTCGAATTGTAGATCGAATGATATGAAGAGTTGCATTATCAGGGATCTAATGACCACTAAACAATTAGGATCTATGAGCAGATTGCTGAGAAGATCAAGAAACCTCAGGGAATGCCCTGCAATCTTCCCTAGTTGTAGGAATGTTTCGAGATCTAACCATTCAAAGTTTCAAACCATTCTGTCTATGGAATCCAATATCATCATTCAAAACCAATTTACTCAAGATCACTACAATGACTATGAATGCAAAGTTTGAGATGAGCTTGAAATAGAATATTCAACATACCAGTTTGGTCATGCTATCAAATTCCTTGACAGCATCAGTAAACTTTGCAACATCTTCCTCATCAATGGCAGCAGCCAAATCCTGCCACAAGAAAGGAATGACATAATAAGAAAAAAAGGAAATTTTCATCTATCACACCAAAACAAGGATGCATATGCCAATAATTCAGTAAGAAACAGACAAGGCACAGTTGACTGATGCAAAAGAAATAAGTAGCCGCAAATACAAGAGAATGCAATGAAAGAGATTTAAAATGGACACCATCAAATCTACTTCAGAACAACTAGAGAGTGAACATTAACAATTTTCACGAGAAAAAGGGAGGGGGGGGGGGGGGGGGGGGGGTTGAGAGAATTAGATGCAAAACTAATGACATATATAGCAATCCATAACATACCGCCAGCAATCTGTACTCACGAGTTCCTGAGAAAGTAGGATCCAATTCCTGCAAATGAATATTAATTCAATAATTTGACCCACTAGAGATACAAGTTCAAAAGGCTTGCAAGAGTGAAGACTGAACCTCATATCGCTCCAAAGCATTGGTAATTGCAACAACATCACCTTTACATAGTTGGCAAATGCCAGCATTAAGAAGATGACCTCTAACTCCATATTTCAACAAATTGTTGTTTAGCGATTGTCGTGCTATCTCTTCATATATGTCGATAGCTCTCTGGTAACTGGAAAATATTGTGATAATATTAGTTACCCATAGACAAACTCTTCATTGTTCAAGGCTTTGCATCAAAGAAAGCTACTCCTCTGTCCCAACTACATAACAAAGTAGTGGGCTTTGAATCTCACATTCATCACAGCATCCCTCTAGCTATCCTTTGGGGTTTGAAACAAATGAATTAAGATGATGAATTATAATAATATGCAGTGGAACTAGTGTGACTTACAAGACAAACAAAAGCAAGAAGGGAATTTTTTTAAAAATGCAAGTTGGTAGCTTTCATTTTCAGAATTATCACTGAACAAAGAACAGCAAAACACAAGAACATGTTTATCTCAGAAAGATTTAAACATACTCCTAGATATTGTCTATAGAGTGCCTCATAAATCAGACATACTGCTCCTTGACAAGTATTAGACATGGGAAAAACATACAGATCTGTAAAGAAAAACTGTGTATGCATGCATTCATAGAGTATTGCATACATCCAAAATAAACAAACCACACGACATCAGAAGATGGCTGCATATCATTATATGCTGAACAAGGGTAAATTACCCAGAAGCATCACAAAAAATCAAAAAGCAATAATAGACTTGGACCAGAATATATGATCAAAGATGTCATTGACATTCTCAAGTACTTTAAATGCAGAGGAAAATAGGGTTAAAAAGTAAAGCACCTTCACTGAGGAACAAAATTTACAACTTGCAGTTCTCAAAAATCTCATGTCTCCAAAATAACTTACAACAGACTTACTGTTCTAGTTGAGCAGCAAATTGAGCAATTTTCTGCTTGCACTGATTTGCAGAAGATGTTACGTCTTCACTCTGAAAAAGATCAGCTGCTTTGTCATAAAAATGAATAGCTTGCTCCAAACTTTGTTCTTGCTCACATAATTCTGCAATTTCCTGCACGCATGGAAGGCAATTAACCACAGATTACATTCTTTATTAATTGGGATGAACACAAAGGTCGCAAGTGTATTCAACATGCCCAATTGCCCATCATTAAAAGGACTCTATTTTATAAATACTAAATTATTACGAAAGCCAAATGGGGTGGTCCCTGAACATATATAGCAACTCAAAAGGGCCTTAAAGAGGGGAAAAAAGACAGTGCACAACCCCAAAAAAAACCCTTACCAGGGAACAGTCCCTAAAAAATTAAGCCTATACACCCACTACAGAAGGGAAACAAGAAACTATCCAAGTGCCAAAACATATGGAAAATGCGAAACATGGGTTCCAAACAAAAAGTGCCCACAAGTGCAAAATCAGTAACACCACCCTGTTTATTTAAGCCTATTGTGAACGAATCTAGAAAAATAACACAAAGGTACAATTCACTGCACTATGATTCATGCCGTGATAGAACTTCATACCATCTCCAACCACAAAAAAAGACGCATGCTTTCTAAATTCCTATCACTAGCACAGATTGACTTCTAAAGCCCAATAAAAGGTGTCTGGAATTCTACAGTTTGAGGAAATGCAAACAATAATTTTAATTGTTCTCTCAAAATAAAAGATAAAATTGTCAAGTTAGTATGGACTGTACCTTATAATATCTTGCTGACATATTGAGCCTCCCAATCTCCATAAACAAATTTACTGCTTGTTCTAGGCAAGTTATGGATTCTGCAATGCCTCTAATGTGTTAGTTAAGAAAGATTTCGCAGATAAAAGTAATAATGAAAAATGTAAACATTCATTTGATAAAATCAATGGATATGAGACATATAAATAAGTAAACATTAGAGTTACAATAGAAACAAAAAGATAATACATAATAGCACAACACTGTTGCATCTAAGCAATCTGTTCCACTGTACCCAATGCTGCAGTAATGTCATACAAGCAAAGTATAAAAATAGAGACCAAACCCAATAAACCACCAAAATCAATAAATATATAGAAACAGAGAAACTCAACCTGATTTCTAGGAATTACTTCCACTATGCAAAATTGAGAATAGTGAAGAACTCAAAGCCATATAGCAGCTTAGAAATAACAATTTTGTTATGATTACCAATACTAGAATGTATAGGTTATTGATTATCTATTTGCGTACCGAAAGCACTTTATCAAGACATGATCAAACCACCCATCACATAGACACATACATCAATAAGAGATTAGCAGAAAAATCAAATGCTGCAGATTTGTCTTAATGTGCCACAAAAATGATAGACTGTTTAGTAGGAAAACAACGAGGGGAGTTAATTCACTGAAGAACCATCTATCTTGAGGTGTAAACACGTAGCAGCCCAGCTGCTTGCCCTTGAAAACCTTGGAGGGGCACCGAGTGGTTCACTGATACTATTACATGCTCAATGCATAAACTCAAGTAAACACAATATCTTATGCATTTGTTATGTTAGAGCTACAATTAAATTATCGATTGAACTAGATAATTTCAGAAAGGAAGAGTTTGACAAACAATTTTGTAAAGTGCAGAAAAATCACATAAGAAGTTCAACAGCTTAGGACCTTTAGTATTTGTCTTCTTATAGCAATGAGCAGCGTCAGCATAAGAATTAGCAGCTTCGTGCTTACTATCCAACTGTAAGCACAAAATGAACAGTGACTTTTAAGCCTGTAGTACAATAAGATTTTGAAACAAGCTATAAAAAGTAAAAGTAAAATAGGGAGGAAAGGAGAGGGCTTCTATAACAAACAAACATCCAGCACTTACCTTAATATGACATTGTGCCAACTTGACATACACAGCTCCAGCTTGATCCCCTGAGAAACAATACATGATAAGTCATGGTTAGTAACAGTTTTGGGGAATTTGATTTTTCAAAGTAAGCTGAACCTCTGACTCACATGCTCTTCCAAATAAGATAAAGTAAACAAGGCATTTAGATAACTTAGCAAAATTAAGTAATTGGCACAGTATGATTAATATAAAATAGCCGGAAAGTGGGCAATGCTCAGTATTTGTTTTTAGTGCAGTTCAGATTGGATTTCAGTATAGAAGGTTAATCGTACAATTGACTAAACTCATTATTGTCAGTATGCCTCTATTTTTGGCGATCAAAGCTCTAAGCATCCAAAAAAACTCCAACCATTGTTCATCTTCTTCAACCTGGCTGGCCACTTATAGAGACTAAATAATAACCTTCCTAACCCTATTATTATTCTGATAAACATTTATTATTCTAGCTGTAATACCTATATATATTGTTAGAAGATATTGGTTCCATAATATTAGCACTAATCAGTGTGTACACATTGCTACAAATTAGTAGTTACCATAATTGTAAATTAGGGATTGTAATTTAGGTATGTTATACTTGTGTATATAAACCAATGCAATTGGGGTGAAATATAAGAGAAAATTTATCAACCTCTGTGTTTTCTACATGGTATCAGAGCCTGATTCTTATCAGGTTCTTCTTCCGCGCTAGCTGCCTTCGTGGCTTTTCTTTTTTCCTTTAGAAACCTAGTAAGACAAGCTTGCAGGGAGAAACTAAGGCCATAAAAGGTCTCTATTCCTCCAGGCGACCACCACCAGAGAATCAACTCCGGCACCCACCACCGCACGCGCCCTCACGCGCCACCTCACGCGCCTGTCGCCGACGCCACGCGCCTCCTTCTGCCGGCGCGTGGTCCACTTTTTCCGATGTGTTCAGTGCCGGAATGTTCGCCTCTTCTCCTTTACAGTAGTTGTCTTGTGTAATTCAGGTTTTGTTTCAATTTTTAGCAAGCAAGTTAGCCTTACTTGGTAAACTTGAATGTTCCTGCATCTGCATACTGTATGCTAGGTTGCAAGCATGTTGATTGAGCTCAGTTTGATTATGCACAGTATGCTAAGTTGAATCCTGTAGTAACACTGTTGGACTAAACTGCTATTTTTTTGGAGTCTGTAAAATCATCCTTGTTGCTATTTCCTTGGATAGTTTTGTTGCTCCTATTTATTTATCATGGCATCTGGTTCCGTTACTAGTGGTAGTACTTCTGATCTCAATAAGGGGCAGTTTACTAGAAATCATCATCTTAACTCCGCTTTGGTTCTCAGTCCATTTAAGTTGGATGGTAACAATTATTTAGCTTGGTCTCAAGCATGTCGTATGTCCATTGAAGCTAATCGTATGCAGCAGTTCATCAATGGTACAACCACCATGCCTACACAAGCAGGTATAGCCCAAGAAGAGTGGAAATCTGATAACTCCATGGTGAAAACATGGATTTTTAATTCCTTGGAACCTAGTATGCGGAGTAGTTACATGTTCTTAGACACTGCATATGAGCTTTGGGAGGCTATTTCTCAAACTTTCTCTGTTTCTGGAGATATGTCTAAGGCATATGACATCCGTAAACGAATCCGAGAGCTGGGTCAAGGGGACAAGTCTGTGGCACAGTATTTTGCAGAAATTAATGCACTTTGGCAGGAGCTTGATCATTACCGTGTTTTCTCGGCTAAATGTATGGAAGATGCAGCCTCGTATCAAAAGTTTGTGAGTGAAGATAGAGTTGTAGATTTCTTGGCTGGTTTGAACATAGAATTTGATCAGGTTCGTGCACAGTTGATTGGCCAGACACCTTTTCCAACACTGCGAGAGGCTCATGCTCGAGTGCAACAAGAGGAAAGTAGACGTCGAGTGATGGTTCTCAATTCTGTTGATCGATCCGCTATGGTAGTTTCATATCCTAAGTCTGGCCTCTCCTTTCAGTCTCCTGTTGAGAAGGAATCCCGTGAATGTGACTACTGTGGGGGAAAGAACCATACCAGGGATCGTTGTTTTAAGCTTCATGGACGTCCTAAAGGACGAGGAGGTCGATTTGGTAATGGTCGTGGACGTGGATCCCAGGCTTATGTGTCTACTACGACACTTCCTGTTGATACATCCAATGCTTCAGACTCCACTACTGCACTTACTCCTGAGGAAATCTCAGTTTTTCGGAAATTCTATTCCCAATCTTCCTCTCATTATGCCCAGTCAAGTATACCTTCTTGTGTTTTTAATGTTTCCTCAACTTGCCCTAGTTGGATCATTGACACAGGTGCTTCTGAGCATATGACCGGGTCCTCCACCCTCTTTACTTCATACATACCTTGCTCTGGTAAAGACAAGGTTCGAGTAGCTGATGGTTCCCTTTCTTCTATCTCTGGGCGTGGTTCTGTAGTTTGTACTCCTACATTAACATTATCATCTGTTCTTCATATTCCATCATTTACTGCAAATTTATTATCTGTTCCCCGTCTTTCTGAATCCTTGAACTGTTCAGTCACTTTTTTCCCAACTCATTGTGTTTTTCAGGACTTGGTGACGGGGCAGAAGATTGGCAGTGGTAGTGCAGTTGGTGGCCTATATTATTTAGATGTTCCCTCGTCTATCATGTCCTCTACTTCGGCTCTTCACTCTACTGTCGACTCCAGCTTGACTTCTCTCCATCAATGGCATCGACGTTTAGGACATCCTTCTTTTTCAGTGTTAGTTTTTATTTCCATCTTTAGTTAAGCAATGTAATAAAACTCAGTTTTTGTGTGAACCATGTGAATTGGGGAAACACAAACGTTCTAGTTATTCTGCTATTCACAGTCGACATTCTGAATCTTTTGCTATTATACATACTGATGTGTGGGGACCCTCTCGGGTTGTTTCTCGTTCAGGTTATCGATGGTTTGTTAGTTTTATTGATTGTCATTCCCGTGTCACTTAGATTTATCTTCTTCATTCAAAAAATGAGGTGTTTGATTGTTTTCAGGAATTTCATAAAATGATCCAAACCCAATTTGAAGCTAAAGTTAAAATTCTCCATAGTGATAATGGTCGTGAATATAGTAATAATCATGCTTTTGCATCTTATCTCTCTCACCATGGCATTATTCTTCAGACCTCCTGTGTTAGCACTCCAGAACAAAATGGAGTAGCCGAAAGGAAAAATCGCCATTTATTAGAGGTCGCCCGCACTCTTATGTTTACTATGAACACACCAAAATCTCTATGGGGAGATGCAGTTCTGACTGCTGCATTTCTTATAAACCGGCTTCCTTCTCAAATTCTTGGGAACAAAAGTCCCATTTCGTTCCTCCCGCACATAACTAGTCCTTCTCCTTCGCCTCGTGTTTTTGGCTGTGTGTGCTATGTTCATAATAAATCTCCCACTCGGGGCAAATTAGATCCCAAGGCTATTCGGTGTGTTTTCATTGGGTATTCTCCAACCCAAAAAGGTTATAAATGTTATCATCCTCCTTCCCAAAAAACATTTGTCACTAGGGATGTAACTTTTTGGGAATTGGAACCATTTTATTCTTCCTCAACTTCTCCTCAGGAGGAGACTGGTATCACTGTTCTTGATGAGGAGAAGCTTCTTCCTGAGGTTGGGGGTACAAGTTCTATTATACCATCGTATCCTATAAACTCTTCTCCTGTTCCTGTTGTTGTTTCTGATAATGCTACACAGGGGGAGTTACAGGAGTCATATGCTAGACAGAATGAGCCTGAGTTGAGGACCTATATTCGAAGGGGCAAGAATAAAGACACCACTCCTGCATCACTACACCAACCCTGCTCAGAACCTAGTCATGATAAAGCTAATGGTGAGAAACCTAATTCTACTTGTCCTTTTGATGATACTAACCTTCCTATTGCTCTTAGGAAAGGAGTTAGATCTTGTACTCAACATCCTATCTCTAATTTCGTAGCCTATAATAGACTATCTGCATCCTATCACTCCTTTGTTTCTTCCTTGTCTTCAATATCTATTCCTCAGGGGTGGATAGAAGCAATTAATGATAAGAATTGGAAACAGGCTATGATAGAGGAGATGAATTCCCTAAAGAAGAATGATACATGGAAGCTAGTTACTCTTCCTTATGGAAAAAACCCAGTTGGTTGTAAATGGGTATATACAGTTAAACAGAAGCCCGATGGAACAGTTGAGAGACTTAAAGCTAGACTAGTTGCAAAAGGGTATACTCAAACCCATGGGATTGATTACCAGGAGACATTTGCTCCTGTGGCAAAGATGAACTCTATTCGTACTATAATCTCATGTGCAGCAAACTTTGGATGGGATCTTCAGCAATTGGATGTAAAAAATGCATTCCTTCATGGTGATTTGGAGGAGGAAGTATACATGGAAATACCTCCTGGGTTTGCTTCGTCTGCCACTAAGGGTAAGGTTTGTAAGCTGCGAAAGGCTTTATATGGTTTGAAACAATCTCCCAGAACCTGGTTTGGTAGATTCCATAAAGCAATGATAAGATTTGGGTATACGCAGAGCCGAGCAGATCATACTCTATTTGTCAAACAGATAAAAGGTATGACTACCATTCTCATTGTTTATGTTGATGATATTGTGGTGACAGGGGATAATAGAGAAGAGATAGTTAATCTCAAAGCAAGTTTGGCTAAAGAGTTTGAGATCAAAGATCTTGGTCCCTTAAAATATTTCCTTGGTATTGAAGCTGCAAGATCGTCCAGTGGGATTTTTCTATGTCAAAGGAAATATGTTCTTGATCTTCTGAAAGAAACTGGCATGTTGGGATGTAAGCCTGTTGATTCTCCTGTTGAAGTTAATCATCATCTGGTAGGTGGTACAGGACCTACGGTTGATAAAGGAAGATATCAACGTTTGGTGGGACGATTGATATACCTTTCTCATACGAGACCTGATATATCTTATGCTGTAGGGATAGTGAGTCAGTATATGCATGATCCTCGACACTGTCACATGGAAACCGTTTACAGAATTCTAAGGTATCTCAAGTCTGCTCCTGGAAAAGGTTTGTTGTTCGCACCACATGGTCATATGAGAGTGAAAGCTTTTTCTGACTCAGATTGGGCTGGCTCTATAGAGGATCGTCGTTTTACATCCGGTTACTGTTCATTTGTTGGGGGCAATCTTGTAACTTGGCGGAGTAAAAAACAGTCTGTGGTAGCAAGATCCAGTGCTGAGGCCGAATATCGAGCTATTGCATTGGGTATATGTGAACTAATCTGGCTCCAAACCTTACTAGAAGATTTAGGCGTTACAACTACAAGGCCTATGCAGTTATTTTGTGATAATAAGGCAGCCATTAGTATTGCAAATGATCCAGTACAACACGATAGAACGAAGCACATTGAGATTGATAGACACTTCATCAAAGAAAAGTTGACTAGTGGTCTTATTTGCTTACCTTTCGTCAAAACAGAGCATCAGCTTGCTGACATCTTGACTAAGGGTCTTAGTAGCAAGACGTTTCATCCATTATGTTTCAAGTTGGGTATGCGAGACATCTATACACCAACTTGAGGGGGAGTGTTAGAAGATATTGGTTCCATAATATTAGCACTAATCAGTGTGTACACATTGCTACAAATTAGTAGTTACCATAATTGTAAATTAGGGATTGTAATTTAGGTATGTTATACTTGTGTATATAAACCAATGCAATTGGGGTGAAATATTAGAGAAAATTTATCAACCTCTGTGTTTTCTACACACACACATATATATATATATATATATATATATATATATATATATATATGATAAATGAATGTCATGCATCCTTGGATTGATTATAAAAGATGTTTCACTGTTTCCTAGAGTTTTAACCATCATCCAAACTTTTGGGTTCAATTGTTTTACACTCTTGTTTTACAACAGTTTTTTGGCTCCACATGGCAGGCCGATGGAACTCTTGCTGGGCTTTTCAAATGCATATAGGAATGACGTATAATATCACAGCAGATCCATGGTCTTCTACTTGTTAAACTAATTCTGGCTTCTAAGTTTCATTCCCAATTTATACAAGTTCAAACTGATTCTATGACCAGGATACTATGTAGGAGATGAACAATCAGACTTCTCTCCAGAGCAATTGGAGCTTGCTCTGTGAGACACATTTGTAACACTCATCTTTCCTTACTAAAAGGTTGTCCGAACAGCAGATGTTTTCACTAAACTATCAACTGATAGAGCTAGTACGAATTAGTGTATCTAAATTCCCCTACTTTGGTTAGACAATGTCCCCAAATTGGAACCTTTTTTTATCAGCTCTAGTTGTTGAGCAAATAAAGTTCGTGCTAGTATGCAAGACCATAAACAATGGGATTGAACCATCGACTCCAACCCAAATGCAACACATCAAGCAACCTAATTACTAAAGTAAAACATCGCACCAAGTCATAAATTGGTCAGAAACATCTGATCGGGAAACAGATTTTATAAATTCAATAAAAAATTAATCCAAATAAACCCTAAATCAGATCAAAATCAATCATCATATAAAAAAAACAAGCGAAAAAAATCCAGATTCTCAACAGCATCAAACCAAATAATCAATCAAAGATACAGAGTAAAAAATTTGTAAAGTAAAGATAATTATAGTTACAGGATTTGGCGAGTTTGAAGCAATTGGCAGCTTTTTCAAACAAATCAGCTGCATCTTCGTATTTAGAACCAAATATAGCCCATCCACTCAGCTTTTTCTCTGCTTTATTCTCGAAATCTTCCCCTTTAGCTATCTGATCGCCCATTTTCCGTCTCTTCCTTCTTAAGGTTGCGTTTCCGTTTCAGAAAATGTTAGTAGACAAAATGGAATTGAAAAGCAGAACGTTCGTGTGATGAGATCAAAAAGGTGCAGGATATTGCAATAGGCGGGTTTGAACATTCCAATGGACCAAATTAAAAGGCCCAATGTGTGAAAAAGTTGGCTTTGATTATAGCTTGGGCTGTTTGATTATAATTTAATAAAATTGAATGACTGAATCAGTTAGTAAGATTGAATAGTTGAATGGTTAAATTTTTGAATTGAATGACTAAATTTAATTTTTTTGACTGAATGGTTAAGTTCTGGCTGAATGAAGTAAAAAAAAATTATATATTATATTAAATAAATTTACAACAACTTTAAATTTTTTCAGATGGGTAAAATAATAAAAATATGTTATTCAGATATTTCAGACATGTCACTTATCAAATAACTTTTCTCATTTAGTATTCAGAAATTTATTCCATTCAGTTCGTTCAGATTACTTAAACATTCAGAACTATTTCATTTAATCTTTATCAAATACCCCCTTAGTTTAGGTTGGTGAAACATTCATCATAGTTCATTTTTTAAATTGGGAGATACATGGCCAAAAAAAAATGATAATTGAAAAATAGGAAGGAATTGAAAACAATAATAATAATAAATATCAGAGCGTCTTAAATAATGTAATAAATACATATATAAATATAATAGCAAGCATAACATAATTGATGATTTATAAAGAGTAATGTTATTTGTGTAAATTTTATTGGATTTATTATATAAAGGAGGAGCATGTAAGTGTAGTGGTGCACAAATGTCTTGTGGCTCGATTTTGGTCTGGCTTTGCCCTGACCTAGTCAAAGCTCAGTATAGTTCGATTTGGCTTGGTCTGAAGGCCACAAATATACTATATTTTTTGGGCTCAGATTCGGCCTGACCTAGATTGCTAACAAGCTCGCCCTACCATGAGGCCTAGCTTGGTTCACCAAAAACCCAGCTTAACCTATTTGCTACTTCAATTCTTCCACTGCAGACAATTTTTTTTTTTTTGTGATAACTCATTCAATAAACCAAATAAAATTGACGTCTTTTAATACATTTATTCATACATGTTTGTTTATATACGAATTAAGAAATATATAAAAATACATTGGGTAGTGTAATATATAAGAATTTTTCTTGCATAGCTAGTAACCTACATTTTCTGCAAACCTTTCATTGCATCTTCATTTTAATAAATACTTAGCTTAAAAACTAGAAAATCATTTGTAAAATAATAATAATAATAAAAGATAGTTTTCATAAAAAAATAATTTTTTTTGTTAATGATAAGTATAAAATAATACAATATCTTTAAAATTGTAAAATATTTTAATTCATTATTGTAAGTTATAATATATTATTTTTAATTAATACATCAATTAAATTTAAAATTTTAATTGATGTTTTTATAATATATAAAATTATTTTTTTAAAAATTAAATGGACCGGATAGGATCGGTCTGGTCTGACCTGCAGGCCTCAGCAGACTCCCTTTTCAAACATCAAGTCTAGCCTGACCTGACTTGACTTGTAAGCAGAAAGTCAAAGACCCGACCTGATCAACAATCAAGATCTGACAAAACCCAGATCAGACCGACCTATTGTGCATGACTATGCGAGCGTGTCGAAAACAAATTTTGTGATGTTGATAAAGAATTTGTTTATAAAACGAGTTCAAATTTGGTTCGTTTATGGTAATCTTAATGAGCCAATCTCCAACCCAGTACAAATAATTTCGTAAGTTTTAACATTCGAAGATGTTAATCTATTAATATTTTTTATTAGCTGTTAATCAAAAATATTAAATGAGAATCTCATTTGAGGAGATTAAAAGTAACAATAATATATTCTAGGAGGAGAAAAAAATGTAGCATTGCAATCCACCACATATTTGTTTTGACACGTCACCACTTTTGTCTTATTCTAGCAAAGAATAAATAATTATTATTCAAAGGTTAAAATATGTCGGCACCATATTTGTATGTTTTTCTCGGATAAGTTTACATATATAATATTTAAATATAAAATTAAATATTATATTTATTTTAATTATTAAAAAATAAAATATAACATAAATTTTAATATTATATTTAATTTTTTAATAATTAAAATAAATATAATATTTAAATATTATATTTACTTATTCTTTTTCTTTTGTCGGTGGTGATACCATTAATCATAAACACAACTATATATCCCTTGGATGAGGAGATAGCCTGGGCCCAATATCCTCAAGTGTTGTCATTTTCAAATATTTATTCCTTATTAATGACTCAAGTACCGGTGTTGGCTTTGTCAGACGATACTGGAGGTTTTGTAGTATACAGTGATGCGTCACACAAGGGTTTTAGCTGTGTGCTGATGCAGCATGGCAATGTTATTGCGTACGCTTCACGACAACTAAAAGACTATGAGAAGGGTTACCCGACTCATGACCTAGAGTTAACAGCGGTAGTCTTCGCTTTAAAGATTTGGAGGCATTACCTATATGGTGAGAAATGCGAGATATATACAGATCATAAAAGTCTGAAATATATCTTCACTCAGAAGAAGCTGAACATGAGGCAGCGCCGATGGTTATAATTTATCAAGAATTACGATTGTGAAAATTTGTACCATCCAGGCAAGGCCAATGTAGTAGCAGTTGTGTAACGCCCCCAAATCTGGGCCCACACAGCCCAAACTTGAGTCGCCAAAAGACTACAACAAAATTATTACAACAAAGCACAACGTACAACAATACAGTGTATAATAATTGTAAGACCCCGAATTTTACGAAATACAAAATTTAATTTTTCTTCATATATATATATATATTTTTTTGAAACAGTAAGTGGTTAAATCGATCAAGTTAAAAGTTAAGGATGTTATGTGCAAATTTTATTTTGTCGGACAATATTCGTTTGGTCGGGGAATATTCGTGTCGTACGATGGCGCCGAAATAACAAATTATTGGTGGACCCCACAACGGAATATTTGTCGGATATAGAAAACGACAGAATTAACCTTTTTAAATAAAAATAGTCAACGAAACTGTTAAAATACCGGTGATAAAAGAATAGTAGCATACGGTAGTTTATGGTATTTTCTGTAGCACACGGTACTCTACAGTAACACACGGTATTGCATAGTGTCTCATATTATTGGTATGATAGTTGACACCGTAACTGTTACGCATCATTTCATCGATAATTGTCACTGCATAATATTTTATATTATCAATTCAATAATTGTTGTTACACAGTATTTTGCATTATTGATTTAATAATTGTCATTACACTGTATTTTATATCATTGAATCAATAATTGTTGCTGCACTGTTTTTAAAATTATTGAACCTAATAATTGTCACAGTAACATATGCACAGTAATTCACATTATTGAATCAATAATTGTCATTACACAGTAACGTATGCTTTCTTTTACATTATTGTTATCTCTATTATGATGTTATTTAAACAGTTGTATTTCATTAATTAATTGACTTGATATCTAAGAGTTAACTATACTGTATTTATAACAATTAGTCATAATAATTGAATTGATTTGTTTATAATATAAAGTTAGGTGATATGAAATGAATGGTGTAGATTAAAGTGTGAATTATTGTTGAATAATTGAATTGATTTGTTTATAATATAAAGTTAGGTGATATGAAACGAATGGTGTAGATTAAAGTGTGAATTATTGTTGAATAATTGAATTGATTTGTTTATAATATAAAGTTAGGTGATATGAAATGAATGGTATAGATTAAAGATAATATAAAATTTGAAATGGATTGTGTAGATTAAAAGATGATCTTTAAATGAATGGTTTAGATTAAAGGAATGATAAGATTTTTGGCTATAAATAGAAGCCTTAACTTAAGGATTTTTCATAAACTTCCTTACTTGTTCTTTCTTTCTCTCTCTAAATACTTCTTGTGAAAGTTCTCTCTAAGTGTGCTTAAGTCATCTTGAGTATTTGTGAAGATCTATAAGTGTACGTGTACTGTTCAAGTTAATCAACCTCATCCAGATACGTGTTAAAGTAAGGGATTATCATTATTTGATTCTAAAAAATAATATCGTTTCTTTCTTACTCATAAGATGTGCCATTTATTTCCATGTATTGAATTGTGGGAATAACCTTACGGCGCGGATTATCGCCTGTTGGTGAATAACCTTTCGTATTTATTTTCATGTATTAAATTATGGGAATAACCTTACGGCGCGGATTATCGCCTGTTGGTGAATAACCTTTCGTATTCATTCATTATTAATCTCTGAGAATAACCTTAAGGCGCGGATGACCGCCTGTTTGGTGAATAACTCTTTGTACTCAAATTCTATTAAATTGTGGGAATAACTTACGGCGCGGATTATCGCCTGTTGGTGAATAACCCCTTTGTATTAATTTCCTTCACCTTTTGTTAATCAAACCTGCTACGGTAAGGGATATTATTTTCTTTTATACTCCTAAATCGAAACTTATTATGGAATTATTGCTTCTATAATTCCTGAAAATATTATATGTTCTATAATAGTTGAACTTCATTATTTCAACTGAACCTTTCTATTTTCTGAACCTTTCTATTGAACTGTAACTGTTATTCTGAACTGTGGATCTTGAATATCATTTTTAAATTTTACTCCACATCATGTTGACAATTTGGATATTATTTGAATTTGCACAAAGTAAACTTTCGATATTTATTGTTTATCCTATTTCTTCTGTTCATCAATTGTCTCACTATTATTTGAACTAATCTTCAAGAATCAAGCTGTTGTGAACATCTGTGGCGGGAGGCACAGATGTGATATATTTGTTGAACAGATGATAGGTTAAAGGCAATATAATAGGTTAAAGGCGATACATCTGTTCGGTGTCTTTTATGGAACGTGGTGAATGTTCTCTTTGGCCCGTAGTGCAAAGATGAACTGTTGATTGGTATGATTATGACCAAAGGCTGAATCTGGTATAATCATGACCGTTGGTGCTATATTGAATATCTTTGGCCCGTAGTACAAAGATGAACTGTTGATGTGCATGATTATGATCAGGAACTGTGAATTTATATTATCATGACTAATAGTATTTCAGATGATAAAAGTTGATGATGTTTTTACGAAAAAGAGAAGCGAGTGGACATTATAGTCTGCATTATTCTTCTAATAGATTGCTCATTCCGCTGCTATTATTGATCTGAACATTGTTCAAGAATTTAATTGCAGTTTCTGATATAAACCTTGTAGTCTATTGTATTCTATCAAGAACTCAACTGTTGAAGGCTAATGATAATTTATTCGTCATTATCTTAGTCATGATATTTCTTACTGGGCTATTTGAGCTCACCCTTTCTTTTGTTCCATTGTTTTTCAACAGGAGATGAAAACATAACAGGGTCTAGCCGGGGGATGGAGTGAGGGTCCGAGGAATAGTTATCATAGTCTTCACGTTTTGTAAAATAGTGTGGCAATAATAGTGAAGACTTAGTTGTGTATTATTGTACGTTGTGCTTTGTTGTAATACTTTTGTTGTAGTCTTTTGACGACTCAAGTTTGGGCTGTGTAGGCCCAGATTTGGGGGCGTCACAGTTGGTATCAGAGCCATATAACGAAGAGCCCCGAGCCTCTCGCTGGTGACTTCCTAGGGAAATGGGATGCACCGAAGCCAGACTCTCCGTAGGGGACGCCTATAGTACAGGTGGCAAACTGATAGGTACCATTGTGAGGTGCTGTCCCTATGGTGGGATGAGAGTCACAGTTGGCATCAGAGCTTAGGGATATGGTTTTTAATGGAGATCTGGGGTTAGAACTAGGAGGGGAGAGACGAATAGAATCAATCACTAGTGTGTCCTACCTAAATTAGATTTTTTATCTAATGAATCGATTTGAATGTAGGAACATGAAGAGATGAGTCAATTTGTTTGAACTAACAATTATTTTGTGACAACAGTTTAGTATGGCATCTGGAAATCAAGAGGTTAACTATGGAATGCCTGAAGCAAATGTAGCCGAGAATCAAGAGGCCCCAAACAATCCTCCTGCCAACTCAGGAAATAATGTTCCTGATAACATGATGAACGATGGATTCTTTAGGAATTTCATGCAGTTCATACAGAATCAAGCAAGAGGAAATCCAGTCAATAATAACGGTAGAAACGCTGGTAATTTGAGGATGGTCACCGTCAAGCAATTTAAAGAATTGGGACCACCTGAATTCCACGGGAAGCCTAACCCACTCAAAGCGGAGGCATGGCTGAAGCAGACGACAAAAATACTTGATGTCTTACAATGCGCTGATGATCAGAAGGTGCCATTTGCCACTTTTATGTTACGAGGTGAGGCGGACCATTGGTGGGAAGCGGTAAAACGTATCCAACCTTCAGCACTCGAAATGTCTTGGACAGAATTCGAAGAACTGTTTAACGAGAAGTATTTCCCAGAAAGCATCCGCCATATGAAAGAGGTGGAATTTATTAAGCTGGAGCAGGGAAACATGACAGTCTCCCAATATGAAGCTAAGTTTGCCGAGTTATCTCGCTTTGCCACCCATCTTGTGGATGACGAAGCACGAATGAGTCGGATGTTCCTAAGAGGTTTGAGATTCAAAATTCGTCAACAACTTAGCTCTCATAAATTTAGTTTGTATTCAGATGTTGTGGATATGGCTCAAAGGGTGGAGCAAACAGATGAAACATTGCAGCCAAGAGTTAATGAGCAACATAGAGAAAGGAATGACAACAACTACAGGAACGAGAACCATCGAGTAGGTAACCAACACTTCGGTGGTAATTCCACATCAAATAACAGAAGAGGAGAATCCAGTGGGAACAATTTCAAAAGAAAAAGATTCCATAATAATTATGGAAGGGCACCAGCACCAGTACCAGCACCAGCACTGACCCCAGTTTTAAGGGGAGAAGATCGACCACCAGTGAGATGCTATAGGTGTGGTCAGGAAGGTCACATCAGTCCAAACTGTACACAGCAGTCCAAAAAGTGCTACAGTTGTGGGAAAGAGGGTCATCTTGCGCGGTTTTGTCCTGCCACAAAATCAAGTCCAGCTGCAATGATGATACCAAAAGCTAGCGCGGATAAGGGAAAATCTGTAGTTCAAGGGAGAGCTTTTGTTGTGACATCCCAAATGGCGCGAAACTCGAACGAGGTGATAACCGGTAAGCTATTCATAAATTCTCGTGAAGTCTACGCTTTGTTAGATACTGGCTCTACCCATTCTTTTATCTCACCTGCATGTGCTCAGCGTTTAAACTTAACTCCTGAAAACTTGGACTTTGACTTATCAGTTGAAACCCCATTAGGAGAAATGACCATTACATCTACTGTCTATAAATCTTGCCTAGTTCAAATCAACAACCTCACATTACCTGTTGACCTTATTTCTTTGGAGATGCGTGAATTTGATGTGATTTTAGGAATTGATTGGTTGACTACCCATCATGCTAAAATTGATTGTTTTCATAAGATTATTAGTTTTCATATTCCTAATCAACCTGTCATGCAAATTCAAGCAACTAAACCATTGAAATCTATAACTGTTATTTCTAGCCATAAAGCCATTCGTTTATTGAAAAACGGATGTCAATCCTTTTTAGCTCATGTCACTGATTTGAACAAAAATACGTCAAACTTGAATGATATTCCCATTGTTAATGAGTTTCCAAGAACTCAAGAGGAGACTGGTTTCAGCTCCTGTTCTGACCATACCTTCAGGATCAGGAGAATTCGTCATATATAGCGATGCTTCAGGCAAAGGTCTAGGCTGTGTCCTTATGCAACATGGAAAGGTTATAGCCTATGCCTCTCGACAACTCAAAGATTATGAGAAAAATTATCCTACTCATGATCTAGAGTTGGCAGCAGTCGTTTTCGCGTTGAAGATCTGGAGACACTACTTGTACGGAGAGAAAGTGGATATCTATACAGATCATAAAAGTCTCAAGTATTTCTTCACCCAGAAAGAACTCAGCATGCGACAACGACGTTGGCTTGAGCTGTTGAAGGATTACGACCACACAATCCAGTATCACCCGGGAAAGGCGAACGTTGTAGCTGACGCTTTGAGCAGAAGATCTTATGCGAGTACAAGTGCACTGCTGACAACACAAAAGTGTATTTTGTACGACTTGCAAAAGATGGAGATAGAGCTAAAGACACCAGGGACCCACTCGAAGATTGCTCACGTGCGAGTAGAACCGGCTTTAATCGATAAAATTAAAGTTGCTCAAGCTACCGATCCGGAACTGATGAATATGATGAAGCAAGTACAAGAAGGTGTCATCGACGAGAAAGGAATACTTCGAGTTAACTCTCGACTCTGTGTTCCTAACAATCCTGAATTAAAGCATAAAATCATGATGGAGGCACACAACACGCCATTTGCAATCCACCCAGGAAGTACCAAGATGTATCGAGATCTTTGACATACATTTTGGTGGAACAATATGAAAAGGGAGATTGCAGAGTTTATCTCAAGGTGCCTAACTTGTCAACGTGTCAAGGCAGAGCATCAAGTACCTAAGGGTCCATTACAACCACTTGAAGTTCCCGAATGAAAGTGGGAACACATCAATATGGACTTCGTGACGGGTCTTCCAAAAGTTTTTCAAGGCTTAGATGCAATTTGGGTGATCGTAGATAGATTGACCAAATCTGCTCATTTCTTGCCTATACGAGAAAACTTTTCACTTGAACGACTTGTCGGTATGTACATAAATGAGATCGTGAGATTGCATGGCATGTCAGTTTCCATAGTTTCTGATCGAGATCCTAGATTTACTTCACGCTTTTGGATCAGTCTACAAAAAGCTATGGGCACTGAGCTACGATTCAGTTCTGCATACCATCCTCAAACGGACGGACAATCGGAAAGGATGATTCAGACCCTCGAAGATCTTTTAAGACTTTGCGTACTAGATTTCAAAGGAAGTTGGGATAAGTACTTGTCATTGGTGGAATTTTCTTACAACAACAGTTACCAAGCAAGTATAGGTATGGCTCCATTCGAGACTTTATATGGACGCAAGTGTCGCTCTCCAGTATGTTGGAATGAGGTAGGAGAAGCAAAATTGTTGGGACCCGAGTTGGTACGCTTGACAACAGAAAAGATCCAAATGATCCGACAACGAATACAGACCGCACAAGAACGACAAAAGAGTTATGCTGATCTTCATCGGAGAGACGAAAGTTTCAACGTCGGAGATCATGTATTCTTACGTGTTTCTCCATGGAAAGGGGTTACGAGATTCGAAAAGAGAGGAAAGCTCAACCCTCGATTTGTTGGCCCATTTGAAATTCTCGATCGAGTAGGAACCGTAGCCTACAGACTAGCTTTACCACCAAGTATGTCTCGCATCCATAACGTTTTTCACATATCTATGTTACGTAAATATGTGAAGGACCCAAACCACGTCATTGAGTTAGAACCGGACGTTATAGCAGAGGATTTAACGTACGAGGAGGTACCTGTTAAGATCCTAGATAAGAAGGATCAGATCTTACGCTCAAAGGTTATACCTCAAGTTAAGGTTTTATGGAGGAACCAAGATATTGAGGAAATGACCTGGGAGCTAGAATCTGAGATGAAATCTAGGTATCCATACCTCTTCGAAATGCCAGGTACGTCAATTTCGGGGACGAAATTTCATAAGGAGGGGAGGTTGTAAGACCCCGAATTTTATGGAATATAAAATTTAATTTTTCTTCGTATATATTTTTTCTGAAACAGTAAGTGGTTAAATTAACAAAATTGAAAGTTAAAGATGTTATGTGCAAATTTTATTTTGTCGGACAATATTCGCTTTGTCGGGGAATATTCGTTTGGTAGGGGAATATTCGTGCCGTACGACGGCGCCGAAATAACAAATTATTGGTAGACCCCACAACAGAATAATTGTCGGATATAGAAAACGACAGAAGTAACATTTTTAAATAAAAATAGTCAACGGTGTTAACTGTTTAAATACTGGTGATAAAAGAATAGTAGTATACGGTAATTTATGGTATTTCAGTATAGCACACGGTATTCTACAGTAGCACACGGTATTGCACAGTGTCTCATATTATTGGTCTGACAATTGACACCGTAACTGTTGCGCATCATTTCATCAATAATTGTCACTGCATAATATTTTATGTTATCAATTCAATAATTGTTGCTACACAGTATTTTGCATTATTGTTACTACACGACATGTTGCATTATTAAACCAATAATTGTCACAGTAACAAATACATAGTAATTCATATTATTGATCTGATAATTGACACAGTAGTCATTGCATTATTTTGAATTATTGTTATCACTATGGTAGCATTATGTTAATTGTCGTATTACTAATTGATACTTTTATTAGACAATATTATAATAAAAAGATATTTATTTTATTAAGAAAAAAATATAAATAAATAAATAAATCTTATTATTTTTTTTAAAAGTTACTATTCATTCCCGAAAAAGTTACTATTCACTGACGGAAGTTACTGTTCATCTCGAGAAAGTCACTGTTCATCTGCCGATAAAAGTTACTGTTCACTTTTTGAAAATTTTAAAGTTACTGTGCAAGTATTGAAAAAAATTTAAAAACGTTTGCGCAGCCCCCAGATTTTCCTTCCCCGGCGTGCTATGCATAGTGACTTCATTTACTATAAATAGGCCCATTTGCTGAATAAGAAAATCATATCTAAAATACATAAATATTTCTATAAGTTTATTGTGAGAGAATTTTGAGCATAGTAAGGTTATTTTGAGTGTTTGAAAGCCAAAAGGAGTGCAAGAATTTTTCAAGTAAGTCTTTTATTAAAGAGTAGTAATTTCATAAATTCCTATATTTCACGGTATTCACAAATCTTCCTTTAGAAGACTCTTCTATTAGAAGATTCATTTTTAAAAGCTTTCTTTGGAAGATTTATTTTGAAATATTATTTTAAAAACTATTCTAAAGTTATTATATTATACTACAAAAATTATGTTAAATATATATAATTTTGATAGTTCATAATATACGAGTTATCATACACTTTGAAATTTATATGTGGTAATTACTAATTTATATTATAAATATATAGGTTGATCAACCTCATTTAAATCAATATTCAGTCACGTGTTAAGGTAAGGAATTTCATTTTCTTTCATACTCTTAAACTTACTACGGTAAGGAATACCATTCATTTCAAACTCTTAAATTTACTGTGGTAAGGAATATTGTCTTCTTTCATATTCTATTATTTGAACTTACTACGGTAAGGAATTTCATTTTCTTTCATACTCTTAAACTTACTACGGTAAGGAATATTATTCTTTTCACACTCTTAAATTTACTGTGGTAAGGAATATCAATCTTTTCACACTCTTAAACTTACTACGGTAAGGGGTATTATTCTTTTCATCACCATAAATGGATATTATTTTCTTTCTTACTTGAATGGATTATCATTCTTTGATTCTCGAAAATAATATCGTTTCTTTCTTGTGCCATTTACTTCCATGTATTAAATTGTGGGAATAACCTTACGGCGCGGTTTACCGCCTGTTGGTGAATAACCTTTTGTATTCATTCCTTATTAATCTTTGAGAATAACCTTACGGTGCGGATTATCGCCTGTTTGGTGAATAACTCTTCGTATTCAAATTGATGGGAATAACCTTACGGTGCGGATTATTGCCTGTTTGGTGAATAACTCTTCGTATTCAAATTGATGGGAATAACCTTACGGCGCGGATTACTGCCTGTTGGTGAATAACCCTTTTTATTTGTCTCGTGTGGAAATAATTTGTCTACACGAATTATCACATGACACTTTTATTCCATATTCGTAAGTGATATCATTTTCCTTTATACTCATAAGGGATACCATCTTTTTCATCTTCCATTATTCAAACATACTATGGTAAGGGATATTAATTTCCTTCACCTTTTGTTAATCAAACCTGCTACGGTAAGGGATATTATTTTCTTTCATACACCTAAATCGAAACTTATTATGGAACTATTGCTTCTATAATTCCTGAAAATATTATATGTTCCATAATAGTTGAACTTCATTATTTCAACTGAACCTTCCTATTTTCTGAACATTTCTATTGAACTGTAATCGTTATTCTGAACTGTGAATCTTGAATATCATTTTTTTTAAATTTCACTCCATATCATGTTGGCAATTTGGACATTATTTGAATCTGCACAAAGTAAACTTCCGATACTTATTGTTTATCCTGTTCTTCTGTTCATCATTTGTATCACTGTTATTTGTATTAATCATCAAGAATCAAACTGTTGTGAATATCTGTGGCCGGGGGCACAGATGTGATATAATTGTTGAACAGATGATAGGTTAAAGGCGATATACTAGGTTAAAGGCGATACATCTTTTCGGTGTCTTTTATGGCACGTGGTTAATGTTCTCTTTGGCCCGTAGTGCAAAGATGAACTGTTGATTGGTATGATTATGACCAAAGGCTGAATCTGGTATAATCATGACCGTTGGTGTTATATTGAATGTCTTTGGCCCGTAGTGCAAAGATGAACTGTTAATCTGCATGATTATGACCAGGAACTGTGATGTTGTATTATCTTGACTAATGGTATTTCAGATGATAAAAGTTGATGATATTTTTACTAAAAAGAGAAGCGAGTGGACATTATAGTCTGCATTATTCTTCTAATAGATTGCTCATTCCGTTGCTATTATTGATCTGAACATTGTTTAAGAATTTAACTACAGTTTTTGATATAAACCTTGTAGTCTATTGTATTCAGAACTCAACTGTTGAAGGCTAATGATAATTTATTCGTCATTATCTTAGTCATGATATTTCTTACTGGGCTATTTGAGCTCACCCTTTCTTTCGTTCCATTGTTTTTCAACAGGAGATGAAAACGTAACGGGGTCTAGCCGGGGGATGGAGTGAGAGTCCGAGAAATAGCTATCCTAGTCTTCACGTGTTGTAAAATAGTGTGGCAATAATAGTGAAGACTTAGTTGTGTATTATTATACACTGTATTATTGTACGTTGTGCTCTGTTGTAATAATTTTGTTGTAGTCTTTTGACGACTCAAGTTTGGGTTGTGTGGGCCTAGATTTGGGGGGCGTCACAAAATCCCTCGAAGAAAAGAACGAAGAGTACTCCACCGACCTCCAAAAATTACATAAAGCCTATAATGTGACCCAAGCCTCCCTTCAACAGTTCACTAAAGCCAACAAAGCTCTTCACGTCCAACTTGAACAACAAAGTGAACTCCTCAAGCAAAATGAAGACCTCCGCTAATAACTTTTGGACTCTTAACGCCAAATCGAAACCTTCGAGCAATCCCTCCGCCTAGACCAAGCCGAGCATGCCCTAATAGAAGAACAACACCAAAAAGAACTTGCCGAGCTCAATCAACAGAACGAATAACTTCAAGAGAAGAATGACCTTTATGCTAAACTTATTGATGTTAATAGAAAAGGATTTGCCGAGCACAAAAACCTCCAAACGTATAACAACGCCCTCAAAGAGAAATACACCGACCTCTAAAACAGAATCAAAGACATCGCCACCAGCCAAAAATAAATCATTGCCGAGTACCGAGACTTTCCCGAGCTGATCAAAGAGAAAGCCCTAGAATTCGATAAAGGCTACCGAGCTGTACTCTTGAAGATTCAAGCAGTCGTTGTAGACCCAAAAATAGCAGGCTTCTCAGAAGATAATCTGCTCTGGAAGACGACCCCAACGACGAACTAGAAGATGACCCTCCAAACAATCCACCAAACACTTAACTACTTTGTAAAAAATTGTACTTTTATCTTTTTTTCCTTGTACAGTTGTAATATACTTAGGAACTTCATATGTAATCAATCAAACAAATCAATAAATAAAATAGATTCTTTTTTCATTGAAACTTGTTTGAAATTATTATAACTGAATAATCCTTTCAACTGTATTAACCAACATAAAATAAGCGAGCCACCAAAAATTCCAATTATGATAAGACTTAGATCAAAAAGTAATCATAACCCCCAATTACTGATAATACATTCTCTACCGACCAGCATGCCAAGTATTCTTTAGCTCAATCTCATTTATATTTCTAAGTCGATAAGTCCCTGTCTTTACCATATCTATGACTTCATATGGACCCTCCCAATTAGGCATCGACTTGCTTGTATTTAGTGTAGTTGAGGCATCGGCCTTCCGAAGCACAAGATCTCCCACGTCAAATCGCTTAACCCAAACTCTACAGTTGTAATGCCTAGTCATCCTCTGCTAATAAGTTGTCAACCTTAAGACTGTAGCGTTGCGAACCTCATCTACCAAATCTAAGTTGAGCTGAAGTCTCACTTCATTATATAACTCCTTGAAATTGACACTCTGAACAAGGTAGACCCGATATCAATTAGAATCAATGCATCAGTGCCATATGCCAACTGAAAGGTGAATCCCCCGTAGTTATCTGTGACGTTGTCTGATAAGCTCATAGGACACTCTGCAATTCTTCCGGCCACCTTCCCTTGGCATCGTCTAGTCGTTTTTTAATTCCATTAAGCAAAGTTCCCTCGACATGGTCATTAGATTGTAGGTGTGCCACCGAAGTTCTCCGATGTTGAATCCCTAAATCGGATAAGAATTGTTCAAACTTGGCCCCTACATACTGTAAACCATTGTTCGAGACGAGCACCATTGGAATGCCAAACCAAAATACAACAGACTCCTTTAAAAACTTCATACAATGATCCTTAATAATATAATCTATAACCACCACCACATATTGGAATTGTCCCTTCACCTTTGGCAGTGGCCCCAACAAATCTATTCCCCAAACAATAAACGTGATGAGAGATAACACCAATGACAATTTTTCTAGGGTTTGATGCGGAACCGAACTGTTAAGTTAACACTTTGGGCATTTATACACATATCCCTTAGCCTCGTGAAACATAGTTAGTCAATAGTACCACTGCCAACCAACTTGCACCAAAGCTCTAGCCTCCATATGATCTCCATAAATCCCTTCATGAACTTCTCGGAACGCATACGACACCTCCGACAAAACCAAGCACTTTAACAACGGTGATGAATATGCTCGCTTATATAAATCCCCATCAATCAAACAAAAATATGAGTTTCAATACTTGATCATTTTTGCCATAACCTTATCTCAGTTATGCATGTATCACATTACCTGATTCACTTGTCAAGATTTTATATATATATACTCTTCCATCCACCACATGTAGTCTCATCAACTTTATCAAATAAGAAGAAAAAAAAATTATTATCCCAAACCGTCTCAAAGATAAGAATACTTGAATAGATTGACCCACGGTCCAAGCCCATAATAGTATGTAAAATAATCCAGCTCAATCTCTAAATACAAAATAACCCTTGGCCCATATTAAAACATGAAGTCCAATAAATTATCTCCCAACATTTATGTATGACAATTTACGCTATATGGCAAGGCAAAAACACAAAATTTGAGATTGATACATGATATTGCCAATGCAGTTTCCTTCTTCAAACTTTTCATCACCATCCCGGTCTTAGCCACAGGCCTCGCATGCCATGTTACTAGTAAGAGTTCATCAGCTTGGTGATCCCATTCCAAACTTTAAAGTTATTTATACATCTCATGTAGTTCAACCACAAAGGGTACTCAAAATTGGGAACAAAAATTCAATATGCAATTATATTAAAGCTTATAAGTCTTGATGCGGGAAACTTGATTTTTGCTCTATTGACTGTTGTAGTTCACCCAGTAAGAGCAGAGCTTGCTAAAACTTCTGATATGACCTCAGCTGTCCGAATATCTCTACTAATCAGTGTCTCCGTATACTTTACTGTTGGATTATTTATTAAGTAATTGTCGTACAAAATTAAAACTTATTAAATTTTAAATTTCATAATTTTATCTAAGTTTAAATTTCAAATAAATTTTGCCAATATATATATTAATATAGAATTTCATTATAAACTTAGATAAATATTTTCTCAAAATAATAACTAAATAAATCTACACTTTATTTAAAAGTTTAATTTAATAATTGATCAAAAGATTATAAATTATTATCCATGTTGCCGTGAGGTTGGTTAGCTTGTGAATTATAGTAGTAATAATTTGAAAATAACACAAATTTTTCTGATTACTAGTTCCTTGTATAATTTCTTATATTCTTATGAAAATTTGTATTGAATAATTGATTTAAAAAACTCTAAATTAATAGTATATGTATATTAATCATCATCAACCTCAAGTTAGTCAAGTATATACTAGTAAACCTCACGGTAATAATCACCAGACTCACCTGACAAATGAAATAACAAACTCACATATAAAGGTGAGAAAATAACTGGCACAAACTACAAAACTAATGAGAATGGTAATTTCGTTGGGGTTCATTTGGCAACTATTTCTATTTTCATGTTTTATCTATATATATATATGTATTTTATTTTTATTTTTACTTGCTTTCACTATAAAAAAACAAAAATCTAACAACGTTATTTGATAATTATATCTAAATATTAGTTTTATTTTATTTTTATGAAGAGATAGAGATCGATTTTTTATTTTTAATAAGATTTGATACTTGAACGTCGCTAGAATTGTAATGACTCATTGTACTGTTAAAATAGAAAAAATAATTTTTTTATGTTTTTACTTTTTGTTATTGAATTTTACTTTCATTTTTTTCAAAACGGAACAGTTATCGAACACTAATTTTTACTTACGATTTTAAAAAAGTAAGAATAAAAGTTTGAAAATAGAAATAGTTACTAAACGAATACTTAGTTTTCGGTTTGATAATTGAATAATAATTTATACTCTATTTATATAGAATAAATTACTTCAAGTAACAATATGTTTTCTAATTAACCAGACTACTGTAATGCAGGTTAGATTTTCACTTGATAACAAATTTCGGAGTAATTCCAAGCCTTTTTTTTTTTAGCCAGCTGACGACAGACAAACATTATCACTGCAGATCTGCTTGAATCACAATATCATATCTTCTTCCTTTAAAATTTTAAAATGCTTGATAAAGCAAACTTGATAGGGTCCATATCTTGATAAATACGTTGTCATACTACTACTATATATGACAAGAAATCTTGACGAAGATCTTTGATCCGATTAATATTATTTAGTTTGAATCGAATTTTGACAAATTAAAATAAATACGAGTGTGTTTAAATTTTATAAATATAAAGAAAATTTATTTAGGTTTGGAAAAGTCTTTTAATTTTAATTTTTTTTTAAAACAAAAGTCTTTTAAATTCAAATGAATAAAAAATGATATATTTATGAATTATTGGACAACCATAAGTAATACTTGAAATAGGATGCTGCACGTGGTGATTATAAAAAACCCGCGTTTCTGTCCAGATACGTTGTATGTGGTTATACTAATCTTTTAAAATTTTCAATTCACGTCCTTGTACATTCATCAATGTAAACATCAATCAATCATATTTTTATGTCAAAAATTACTCCATTATTCCAATATTACCCTTCATTCCAATGCCATTAAGATCTCCAACCACTAATAAAAACATTTTGGTCATTAACAAACTAATCAAGCAGCTCAAGTAATGTAAAGGGGAGTAATTCGTAATTTCCTATATATGTATGATTTAGTGTAAGTGGGTCAACTTACTCTTTTGCCCTTATGAAAATACATATATATTATACACAGTATGCAGATAGTAATTGAATATCTACAAACAAAATAACAGCAAAACTCCTGTAAAATTAAAGACCTGAGAGTTTTCCGGGATGACGCCGGCCACAGGAGTCACCGCAGCTCATGACCCACTCCTCCCGGAGTACTCAAAGTCGCCGAAGAAGGCTGCATCAGTTTCCGGGGCGGTGTTTAACGTGTCGACGAGCATAATTGGAGCCGGAATTATGTCAATCCCGGCAACTCTGAAGGTCTTAGGGGTAGTTCCGGCATTTATCTTGATCGTATTGGTTGCTATTTTGGTGGACATATCTGTGGATTTCTTGAGGTCTACGTACTCTGGCCAGTCGCTAACTTATGCTTCCTTGATGAAGGATTCATTTGGACGGTCAGGATCTGTTGCAGTGCAAGTTTGTGTCCTGATCACTAATTTTGGATGTTTGATCATGTACCTCATTATAATCGGTAAGCATGCACATTTATTTACTTTTTTTTGCCATATATAGTTGTATAGACATACTTGTTTTCAATTTTATGACGGTCTGATTATTATTCTTGATTCAAATACTCCCTCTGTTCCTTTGGTGTTTTGATCTCTCTTTTAGGAGAAAAGTATTTGTTTGTTTTTTATTTATTATTATTTTAAAGTTAAATAGTGACATTTTTGAATCCAAAGATAATATAAATTTATTTAATTTTAATCCATACAATTATAAAATGTTGTAATTATACAATATGTAGTACTAATAATAATAAAGTTTGTTTGTTTTTTCAATATTTAAATGGATTACTAAAATCAATTCATCAAAATTAAAATATTTGATATTTTAAGATTGTGCAAATTAATTCTATAAAAATAATAAGATTCTTTCCGCGAAAGAATTATTTAAGCTTAAGGGATGAGATAGATAAACTAATAACTCCGTTTGAGAGTTGATTCCGACTTTGATTCATAATGTGATTTATGGAATACACGCCGGCAGGATAATGACTGGCACGTTGCTAAGTTAACAAAAAAAATAAAAATAAATTAACAAATAATTTACTGCTAATCACAAATTTGTAACATACAAGCAGTTGAATAATTTTGGTCTTTACATTTTACTTTATTTTTATTTTTAAATTGTCACAGAACTTTGTTTGTAAATGTATATTTGCAAATATAGAAATCATAAATAAATAAATAAACTAATTTTGAGTGCTATTATTTGATGAACCTTGGTTCCAAATATCCAAAAGTTAAAGCAACTCTTAGTTTAGGATGGGAAAAGATTATAATACTCATGGAGTAGGTATTTAAACTCAAGTTGTTAAGTTTATTTAGACAAGTAGACAAAATACTAATTAGTTATATTTTGCAAAATAATGTTTACGTCTATTTTTTGATTGTGAGGTACAGTATTAGTGGTAATTCTTTTGAAAATATGTGTAATAAATAGACTTTCTCTAATTTTATCCAATCTCATATATTGATAAGTTTCATAATTATAATTCAACATAAATTAGTCGCAATACATAACATGACTCATTATATTTTAGAGTCCTTTCAATCAATATTTTGTTTAAATAAACTAAACAACTTGTTTCAAGACTGTCTGGAGCAGCAGTTGCTTTGGTGAGCTGTTATTTCTTAGCTTTGAATAAACTTATGCTCCAGTTACTTAGAAGGAAGGCAGTCTCTGTTCTGATGGAAAACTGGATATAATCCTAATCTATTCAACTATGGAGAGTTTATTTTCTCTTTTAGTGTTCTGCATGTCAGGAACCAGTTAGGGCTATGTATGTTGCCAGCACCCAAAGAGAAAAAAATTAAAAAAATTAAAAATAAATAAATAACTAAACTAATGATACTCCATTACTCCTAAGGAGATCCTGAATATATGCTACTTATAAAGACCTTAATCAACGGAATCCCCTGCTCTGTAACTCCTGGTAATGATATGCTTAGTAGTGTGCTAATAAATCGTGTTCCAATTTTATCAGGAGATGTTCTCTCAGGAAATCAACCGGAAGGAGAGTTGCACTTGGGTGTTCTGCAAGAATGGTTTGGCTTTCACTGGTGGAATACACGCGCTTTCACGCTACTCTTCACTGCTATATTCATTTTGCTTCCGTTGGTCCTGTTTCGCCGCGTAGGTCAGTACTAGTTTCCGTAACATAAAATGCACCATCTCTGTTCCAGTTTAAGTGACCCTTTTATGGTTGTTTTCGACATTCCAGAATCACTGAGGCATAGTTCGGCAGTATCTGTTCTGCTAGCATTGGTGTTTGTGGGAATATGTTCAGTGCTGGCAATCTCTACACTCTTGGAAGGCAAAACAGAGAGTCCAAGACTACTACCCCAGTTGGACAATCAAGCCGCCTTCTTCAACCTTTTCACTGCAGTCCCTGTCATTGTGACTGCTTTCACTTTTCATTTTAATGGTAAGTGCATATCACTCTAGAATGTCAACTTCTGTTTTTTTCCCCATCCTAGAGGCCTAGGGGGAACTTGGGGAACCTTGGGGAAGGGAGAGGCCAGGAGGGGAACTAGGGAAAACTTACTTTCAATATGTAGGCTGTAGCGCTTACTAATTCTGACTTTGCTGAGGACTAAAGTCAAACACGTGACCTCACTTAGTAAGGAAGAGACCTTACCACTAGGTTATAACCTTTGCTCTGTCTCGAATGTTCTGTTCCTCAAATTTTCTTAAAACTTAGTACATTGAATGAATGATTGCAGTTCATGCTATTGGAGTGGAGCTTGGGAAAGCTGCTGACATGACCTCGGCTGTCCGAATTTCACTAGTACTTTGTTCTGCAATTTACTTTACCATCGGAATCTTTGGTTACCTTCTTTTTGGAGATTCAACCATGGCCGACATACTTGTAAATTTTGATCAGAGTTCTGGTTCAGCGATGGGATCGTTGCTTAATGATATAGTTCGATTAAGCTATGCTTTGCACCTAATGCTGGTGTTTCCTCTATTGAACTTCTCTTTGAGATCGAATCTTGATGAGTTGCTCTTCCCTAAAAAGCCTCTTTTGGCAACTGATAATAAAAGATTTGTGTCCCTCACTTTGGTTCTGTTAGTTCTCTCTTACTTGGCAGCTATAGCCATCCCAAGTATCTGGTATCTATTTCAGTTTTTAGGATCGACTTCAGCTGTCTGCCTTGCATTCATCTTCCCTGGAGCAATTGCTCTGAGGTAAAACTCTCTCTCTCCTCTCTCTCTCTCTCTCTAAAATATCTATATCTATATATATGTATACCTACGCTAAACTAATGAATTCGTATAAATGATAGGGATGTTCAAGGTGCATTTTCAAAAAGGGACAAGATTATTGCAGCAACAATGGTAATTCTGGCTGTTATTACAAGCGCAATTGCTATTTCCAGCAATGTGTACAGTTTTGCAGGAAACAGTTCTTAATTTTTTTTTAATCATCTTTCAATTTATACAGAAATTTTTGGTTGACCTGATTTTGTAGTCAGTTCCATGTAATCTTATATTGTTGTTTGTAACTTTAAAATTGGCTGTGCGCAAGCATTCTGTATTCCTTGATTGATGATGGAAAAAAACAATGCAGTAATTATTTTTAATTTTTATCTTTTGTTGATGATTTGGAACCCACAGCCACTATCCTAGGGTGCACGCAATATCGCACCAATCACATAAACCGGGGTGATCCCATATATATGGCAAACAAAGCATTAGAATTAAGACAAGTCTACAGACACATCTAAACATAACATCAAATATTACATTCATTTTAACAGTTATAAAGTAAGACATGACACGAATTTTAATATCATGTCTCACTTTTTAATAATTAAGATGAATATTATGTTTAGATATTGTGCACTTATAATTATTTGTAAAATTATACAATATTTTTTTCCTCAAGTGGTTTTCATTTTATCTCTTAAATGACTTTTTAGGTATATATGTTATTGGATACCTTTTGGTATCCAAGTTTTCTTTTTCTTCTCTTTATCTCTAGCATGAACTTTCTGGGTGCTTATTTGCTTTTACTTGCATTGTACAATGTTAAAGCAACTCCATTAGCAAGATGTCCATTTACCCACTGATTAAAAGTTTAACAAACATCGAAGGCTTACAGAGCATATACTTTTAACAAAGCAAATTTAGAGAGCTTGATATCAGTAATAGAGATGTGTTTAATTGAGTAGACACCGAAACACAACTTTCAGAAGTCCTTTCAACAATAATCTATTATCAATTTATCATCAAAGCACACGTATATGCATCAAGTCCAAGCCAAATTCATCACAACAGTAAGTAAAATATAGATTGAAGCATGAATTTATCCACAATTTAAAATAACATTGCACAAAAGAGACGTGCAATTTCTATCCATCAGTTGTAATAAAAACGCTTGTGATGCATGGAAACAGATTTTCTAGTCAACTGAGTATTCGTCTATGGTGTGATGTCGCAAGTACCCAAAAATAAAATCTTACTTTGAAAAAATATTAATGTACTAGTGTAAGCAAGAGTCGATCCCACAGAGAATGATTATTTAATTTTATATTTTTGTAAATAAAAACTGGGGGGTTTTGAATCAAAGAAATAGTTTAAATAAAATTAACTAAAATAATTATGCAAGTAATTTAATGAAATAAATGATGAGAAAAAGCCTTGGTATAAGTTAATATCCACCATCAAGAATTTACAACTGATCACTGATGCAAAAATAAATCAATTAATATTTTAAAGATTCACCGTAGAAAGAATTACTCGCAGGTGGAATAATTTTTCTCCTCTCTCCTTAATTTTAGATAAGTAGAGCCACTTGGTCTAAATACCCTTACTAATAAACAAACTCCGGCACTTGCTAAAGATTTAATTTAATAGCAGCATAAAGAATTAAAGAGATCGTTGAACTAAACAACACAAGCCACTTGTTTGCATTTAATTTAGATGAATATTCTTCCTAAGATAAAATAATCTTTTGATCTGCAAAACAATTATTAAACTTAGTTGCTTCAAAAATAGCAGTAGATTAATATGAATAATAAACTAGTAGGCCTCCTAGTAATTAAACAAACCAATCATAAAATTAAGTATAGAAGAATATTCAATAATCAAAATATAAATTGAACAATTAAAATAAATTAGATCTCACAGTGTGTAAATCTTGATGGTTTCAATCACTTAAACCAAGAAAAAGAATTTAGCTACTCATAATTGTAGAGAGCATCAAAGAATAGAAGAGAGAATTTTTATTCTAATAGAAGTTGTGTCTTACAATGTGTCTCAAGCCTTCTATTTATAGGCTTCATAAACCTCCTAACTTGTCCAAACCCTAATAGAATTTACAATTAAAAATAAAAGAAAAGTAAAATAATTATTTTCCTAACCCTAATTGGAATTAAAATCCAATTTGGAATCAAATTAATGCTAAAATCGCGAAATAATTATGTTCTCCAGCAATTCTGCGCTGCCAAACACGCCCTACACGCGCCTTTGACCAAGTCAACGCGCTTACCGCGTCGGCTGACGTTATCGTGCCCGCTCGCGCATTGCGCGGATGCTTTTCCTCGGTTCAATACGGCGTCGTTTCTTTATTCGCTGTCTGCCATCCGTTTCAGCGCACCAAACGACGTCGTGTGCTGGTTGCTTTTCTTTAATAACGCGCGCATGGCGCGGTTAACTTTTTCGGCATATTTACAACTTTGCCCCTCCGCGTCTTTTCTTGCTTAATTACCATTTTGCCATCCAAGCTTTAATTTTCCTACAAAATAAAATATAAAATAAATAAAAAATAATATAAAAATACTAAAAAATCTAAAAAACACGTAATAATAAATAAAACACCTAAAACACTAAAAATAAATAAAAACACATAAATAAAAAAATATATAAAAATACTATAAAATTACCTAAATTAACTAAAACCTTATAAAACCTATTAAAACCAAAATAAATTAAATAATTAAACATTTAATCACACAATAAATATAAAAACTAAGTATTGGGGAATAAAAATATTGCATAATTTAACCTATCAGTCTACGCCCATGCTGAAATTATACATGAAACACACCTAAGGAGGAGTCATCATATCTCAGGTCTTCGAATCTCTTCAGCAAATTTAACTTGTGTTTCCCAACTTCGGCATCCTCTATGGAATCTGGAGTTGACCTGATCACTGAGATTGCTCCAGCATTGTGTAGAGCCCAAACAGCTTCATCTGCACCGTTAAAGGAATTTTTTTCTAATGAAATAAAATCCCATAAAGAAAGTAATTATGACAATCAAGAGAAAGAAATCTCTCATCAATTTTGTTTCTGGCTGGTTTTAAAAAGTGAATCCTCAACTAGAAAAATGCATGGGAAGTAAAGTTTATTATTAGAAAGAAAAAAGTACAGTTACATTTTAAGTTAACTAAAAGACCCCTTCCGATCATCACTTTAAAGACCATGACATCAGTTAAAAAGGATTCACCTTCTAGCCACTTCATTAAAATTTTCCAAAATTTAAAATTTTCATCTTTTTACATATAATTTATACTATAATATATACTTTTAGCACCAACTGATATTCTCCAAACCCATTCAACTCCTAGTTTCGATCATATAAGTACACCTTTCTAATAAACAAATCCACACCAAGTCTCACATTCTTTTATATGGATTTTAGCAAAATTTAAAAAGGAAATGGATAAAAGGCGGAAGTAAAAACTTAGGGAATGGGACACTTTATCTTGTTTGCTGATAGAGGAAAGGGGAGGGGAAGGGACACACCCTATGGCCCGAAACCCTTTCCTCCCCTAAAATTAGTACAAGACGAAGAAAATGATTTACCATTTAGCCCTGACTTGTTATAAACTAAAAACCTTTATTAAAAATTTATGAAATTATACAGATTAAAAAAAATAGTCATAAACAATTTAAAGTGGCTTCTGTTTCATTCCTTTCTGTAGAAGGAATTCTTTCATTATCTTACCTCTTCCCTTGAGATACACACTTTCTCTCCCTTAACTTGTAATAATATCAATGTATACACATTTTTACTCTCTTTCAAGTACATTTCCTCGTCTAGTCAAAGGATTTCATACCATTATTAAGAATTTACTGAGACTGATCAATAGGAAATATGAGCACCAGTGCGGTGATGACAAAATTGAGATTTGACTGGTGAAATGGACATAGGATTTAAGCTAAACAAGATGTAGACGAGCCAGCTCGAGCTTGTCACGTTTGTTTAGTAAAACAAATTGAAAACAAGCTCAATTATCAAGCTAGTTTAAGTAATCAAGTCCAGTTTGAACATGAGTAGCTCAACTCATCAGCTAGCAGGCCAGCTTGTGTTCAAGCTCATTTAATTTGTTTGATAATTAGCAAGGGTCGTCCAATTTTTTTTTTAATTCATATTAAATTTTAAGTCTACAATAAAAGATGTGTAATTATTTATATATAAAAAATTGTAAAATATATATACTACGAATTTTTAATCTGAATATATAGAAAATATGCAAAGAAATGTATCGGAGAATATGAATTCTAGCTAGACTTGAACTTGGCTGGTCTCGAAATTAAGTGAACTCAGTTCGAGTCCAGCTTGAAAAAACCAGGCTAGGCTTGATTACAGACTAGATGCAGGTGTTGTTTGAGTTACTGGCCTGGCTACCAAGGTGATCTTGGAATAGATTTAAGTGAACAAAAAGATGAATGGAGATTGACGTTCCCTTCAATGGTCTTTTTTCATGGAGCTAGTTGTTGATTTGGTCCTTTAAGTGGGTGAACCACATGAAGGGCTGCAGGGTCCTTTTTTGTGTGTTAAAAGAGACTTGGTGGAGATAGAGAAGATGAGGTGGGACTTAGGAGGAGTGTCAATTCTAGAAATTGTAAATGTACTTCAGTACTAGCATTAATTCCCATCAAGCATGGCTTTTTTCTCCTTTTTATAGCTTGTTGGTTTAATTACACGACTATTATTAATACCAACAAAGAAAAAGCTAAACAAGAACATGTCGCCCATTTTTCATGTTTGAAGTTTGAACAATCAGACAATTAGAAACTGAAAGAAGGGGAGCGTTATCCAAATTGAAATAAGCTTTGTGAACAACTGGTCAGTTACCGGTTTTAGCACTCAAAAACATAGAAGAATAAAGTAGTACAAAATATAAACCTCTAACCTGAATGTGAGAGGGCAACAAGAGCTCTTAAAGCTTCTTTCCGTGTGCAGTCATCTTTAGCAACCCCTAACATATTCACAAGCTGTTGAGTCCTCTCCCATCTCCACAATTTTCATTCTTGGAACAACATGAGATCTACAAGGTAATCATACTGCACTTTAATGCAAATAATATTGAACAGGGGAAACCTAGGGTTGCATTACTTTCTCACTAGGGCAGAGCTTAAATAAATTATCCCTTTTAATAAACTTTCAATTTCTGGCTGAGGAAATAGGTAGTAGTTAAAACGATGATAATTCCTAGAGATTTTGTTTTTATTGCCTAAAACTTGTTACAAGTACCATACATTAATACTAAATACACAACATGAGAATAAAAGAAATGTAAGATCTCATTTAAAACCTACAAATCTAATCTTTCGTCCTATGTTAACCAATTTATTTAAATTTTATACATATGGACAAGTTCAGATTGCTTGTCGTTGCCCAATTTACTCTTACTCATATAATCACGAAGATTTCCAGCTAAGATTCAAAGAATTAGTGTCAGAAGGGAATACAATTGATTAGCATTAAGTTCTAAGGTGTTACTCAAGCCAAGCAGGAAGCTGCTCGCTTCTATCTCATAGGGATTAGATATAGATAGGGAATCTATAGATCACAAACAAGTATCTTGAGATAAAAACTAATGCAATTGTGTGTGCATGTTATTGTTCATAACTCATGCACATGAAACATATGTATGAATCATTGAATATTACCATCAATTGCAAAACGAGCTAATCTGGAAGATCCTATTCTCTTAAACAAAGGATCCTTGACTTGTAAAAGTGACACGGATTGCTGCACCAAATTATCTCCTACAAAGGTTTAACATACCTATCAAATAAGAACCTTAAAGGTAAAAATTTATAGCAAAAGAATTAGCAATTCATAAAATCATTTGCATACCTAGGTATGGAAAGAATTGGTAACCGACAAAAGTGGCAGTACCAGCAAAGAGTAGTTTAAAAAACCATCCTATTTTCCTTTCAGCCTCCTCTTCCATTGCTTGCACATCTAGAAACCACAGTAATTTTCACGAAGAATTAATAGCAGCATTTAACAAAGATCAGCATAATTTGAAAAACTTGCGCTTCTCCCATAACATAAAACAGTACATGATGTGACTTAAATATAATAAAGAAAAATCAACAAAACAACAGCAATCACGTGCAGTTAGAAGGGAAGGAATGATTAGGTATTTGGCTACTTATAAGAAAAGAAAGAAAAACAGAAGATTTGAATGTCCAGTTCATGAGCAATCAGATCTAATTAAGTACGTTTATATCAGTAGTAATACCAAATATAGTGAGAAAATATTTGCAGATAGAAAATGTAGAACTGGAATATTCACAATGATAAATGAGAATCATAAATCTACAGGAGACAAGTGAAGACAAATCATGCACATATCCTATGATGAGATTCACATGCCTTATTTATTTTGTTCTTATTCTCGGTAAGAAGGAGCCCCTAATTACTACAAATGAAGGAAGGCTTGTATTTGAAAACTGCAACAGAGTGGGAGGAGGTTCATCAAGCAAGACCTTGATCTCGGAAGCCTCTTATATTTTCATGGCCTTCATTTGCACACTATCAGCAGTTCAGCACTTCCCCTAAGGATGAATATGTTGAATTATAGTTGTAAAACGCCTTAGCATAAGTCTCAACTTTTTATTTTTATTTTTTTAATAATTATTATTTTATGAATTATGGTAAGTATGAGTTCTAGCCTTTTTATTTATTTTACGGTCAGTCGTGAGATCTCAGCATCCAGCGACAAGATTTCCATCTTGATGTTAATGAGTATTGTCATTGAGAATAAGTATTTATTGCCACTTTGAGTCTGACTACACAAAAAATATTAAAAGGTGGCCTGTCTAATGCAATACGCAACACCTTTTTTATCGCTCATATCCACTGTGACTAGCGAACATTACACAATCTTGCTCATGAATGCACAAACCAATATACCTTTCTCTCCTCGAACCAAACTTCCCACTGCAGCAGGAGGTGGACTCATCTTACAGCTTGCATTAGTGTTCAGCTTATGCCATCTTCATAAGCCTAAACTCTGGATACAGTCACTATTTTATTGTTTAAACAATTAAAATTTATTGAATAAAGGTGGTTAGTGGTCTAGAATTTCATTGCCTTGTACTTCTGAACGTATTTACATGATTACATAATATGAGCAGTGAGCACTTTCTCTTGATGTCAATGCCTATATAAATGTGCTGAGGCCTGAGGGAAAAAACCGGTGTAGTCTCACTACCTCCACTCGTTCACATCAATATGATCTTCTTTACCATGCTTTCAATATCAATTAATAATGAAGTTGGAGGCCGTGAACCATGTCATATAATCACCACAAAAGTAATTTTTACCTCTCTCTCTCTCTCTCTCTCTCTCTCTCTCTCTCTCTCTCACACACACACACACACACACACACACACACATTTTTTCACATAAAATTTATCTTACTAGTTACTAGTCTCTTCCTTTTCTGTCCAACTTAATAACTTCATCCAAATGTATTGTTATTCCACTTAAAGTTACATAATACTTTCTTAACACCAGCCCCCATCAACATATGTGCATATTCCACTTAAAGTTACAGGATACTTTTTAATGCTAACCACACTTGCTCCCGATCAACATGAACCAGACTAAGACTGCCATATTAATTTAGGAAGAAAAGAAAGATCAAGTATATAAACACATAGTTTGATATTAAAGCACAAAAACAAAATGCAGCAAAAAAATATTCACTTCTCGGATCTCTTGAATGAGTACAAAAGTAAACAATCTCATTTTTGAGAATTACAAACTATTTAATTGATTGAATCCCATTTTACCAGGGGAGCATTCTAGTTGAAGTGTAATAGTTGTTCTACTCTTGAATGATATGAATGTCCAAAGAATAAGCTCAATTAGGCAGGAAAGCTTCATCAATCTTATAACTTGTCAACCAATGCAATTTTTTATTTTTATTTCACATATTGATAAGTAAGCCAATGCAAAATTTGACACTTTTACAAAAAATACACTATCAGTAGAAGAAATAGAAACTGACCTCTTCCATAATAATACGAACAAAATTTGCGGGATTGAACAATCACTGGTTTTCTTCTGCATAAATGCTGCCATTTTTATGTGATAAAAGAATAGCATATCAGCTAGAGAACCATAATCGAAGAATCAAAATATCAAACTGAAAAAAAAATCATAAGAAATGATGTTTCCTGTTAACCAGTGAAATTCAAATACGAACTAATTGAATTATTGAAAAAGAACACTTTAAACCCAAAAGTATATAGAAAATTGCGCAAAAATTAAACTAGGGTTTAGAGAACTAGATCAAAGAGAAATATTAAAAACTCACAGTGCTGATTTGCGCTGCTATCGCACGCATGTTTATGTAATTGAGAAAAATTAAAGGTTTTTTTTTTGGCTAATTGAAAAGTTGATGTTTATTGAGACTTCAGACCCAAAATCAATGGGTAAACGGTTCGGGTGGATCTCTGGCTGATGCAGTACGTGTCAAGAATTCGGGTTGTCTCAGTGTTTCTCCATAACGAATTTCTATTCATATTAATAAAGCCTGAAGTTTTTTAGCCGATTTTGTATCACAATTCACAAAATAAGATAAAAGGATTTTTATCATTTAAAATTTTTGCCTTTACAGTTTTATTATTTTTAGAGATTAAGATATCTCTTAATATTATACTCCTAATAAAAAATTTGAAACACACAGATAATATGTGCGAGGGTTAATATTGAGTTAACTGAGTTTTTCTTGTTGATCATGAGTTAATCCAGGAAATGAATTTTTTTTGAGTTATTTATGAAAATAAAGTCTAAAAGTTTTATTCAATAATTAAAACATACTTATCATATTAAAAACTCATATTATCTTATTCAAGAAGATTTTTTTTCTTTTCTTTTTGTAGATTTATATATTGTAATATCATATTAATTTTGAATTTGAAATGCCTCAAATTTTAAAAAGTTAATAATAATCTTGACAAAGGTGTATATATATTAATTCTCAATTTTTTTAAAGTTCATAATAATATAATATCATGTTATTATAAATTCGTTAATTAATTTTACATATTATATTTGATAATTTTTTATTAAAATAAATAATCAAATAAGGAAAATAAATAAATCCCTTGTCTTGCAAGGCATGCATACTAGTTACTAATAATAGCCTAACACGACAATATATACACGAGTATTCGGGTAATATAGCTTTGTTTTAGTTAAGCATTCTTTCAAACTTGGAAGGATTTTGTTTATTAAGAAAATTCAATTATCCTTAACTTCAGTAACACAATTTGAAATATTTAAAAAAAAAGATTTTCATCTTTAAAGTTTACATAAACCTCTTCCCTCGATCTTTTGTACTTTTTCCTCTAGTCAAAAACCTACATATATACTCAACAAAATTTTAAATTTAGATTTAGAGAGAATTTCTTTTGCCTTTTGAAGAGATCCTTTTCTAGATATTTTTGTTATCATTAATCTATTATTTGGTTATTTGTTTCTTACTTTGTGGAGTTTATTTTTCTCTCTTGTGATATTTTATTTTCTCCTAATTTAAGGTTAGTTCTCTCGTTCTTTTCTCATTTTTGTGAGAGTCAATACGTTCTCTCCTTTTGAGAGCTTGAATTCTTACATAATTATTTTGGTTTATGGCGATAAAGATTGTAGATATACTAATTAGATACGTGATGTAACATATGTTTGACGTACAGTTATATCTTGATTATTTTATTTTATTTATATATATCATAAATTTTGTAATTCAAAATTTATTTTTAAATAGGGCAGGTGTTTTCTCAAGTCGATCTATCTTAAATGTAATTTTTATTTTTCTGATGGAGTGAATAAATTTTTCCCCAGACTTTTTGTCAAAATAAAAAATAAAAAAAATCAAGAAAATTAAATCTAAAGAATTTATGCCCTTTCCTTACTCCATAGCCTTTGGGCCCGGTGGCCCCGTTGGGACCGGAAGGCACCATGGCCACCCTCCTATTTATTTATTTATTTTATCCTAGTGTATACTAATATTTGTATATTTTGTTTGTAATAACGTTGAACCCCTGAGTTATATAATTTTTTTTTATAATAGTGACTCATTTTTAGAACATAAAAGTATACTTTCTTCGTTCAAAAATATATGATTTTTTTTGAAATTTAAAAATATCAATTTTGAGTTTAAAAATATCTTAAATTAAATTTTAAAAATCAATAATAATCTTATAATTTAAAATAGAGGGAGTACTATAATTTAAAAATATCAATTTTGAGTTTGAAAATGATATTATTATTTTTGTACAGAGGTTCTTAAAAAATTCTTCACCAAAATCTTTTGTACTTCCGCGAGTAGACTTCGTTCGCAATATTAAACTGCCGACGGTAAAAAATTTTAGTTACCCCATTCGCAGTATTATACTGCGGACGGTGAAATTTCAAAACGTCGTCATATTTCTCAAGTAAGGCCTAGTCTTCACTGTCCGCAGTATTATACTGCGGACGGTAAACTTTTAAAGTGTCGTTGTTTAAAATAATATCATGCATTTAATTAAACTATTTATGACATTATTGTAAATATGTCCATTTGCATCAATATATTGCGGATGTGTCTTTTTAAAACTATTAGTTTTTTTCTTCTCATGCGTAATACCTTTGCAGATTTATGTAATCTGGGATGATTGACAAATATGAATCAGTAAGAATATTACACAAGAAGAAGAAAAAAATTCACTACAAGAAAAATGTACATCAGCGACCAAAACTTTCTGCGACCGCAAAATCCGTCGTTAATACTAAGTTTTAGCGACCGCTTCCAGCGACCGATTATGAAGGTCGTCGCTAACACTAATAGCGACCGCTTACGGTCACAATTATCGGTCGCAAATACCAAATATGTGACGCCCCCAAATCTAGGCCTACATAGCCCAATTTGAGACGCCATAAAATACAAAATTTCTAATACAAATAGTACATGGAACATAAATACAAACTCAATAATACACAACTAAGTCTTCACTATTATTGCCACACTATATACAACATGTGAAGACTAAAATAGCTATCACTCGGACCGTCACTCCATTCCCCTGCTAGATCCGGCTACTCTCTCATTTTCTGAAAAACAATGGAACAAAAGAAAGGGTGAGCTCAAATAGCCCAGTAAGAAATATCATGACTAAGATAATGACAAATAAATTATCATTAGCCTTCAACAGATGAGTTCTTAATTGAATATAATAGACAATAAGCTTTGTATCAATAATAGCAGCGGAAAGAGCAGTCTATTAAAAGAATAATGCAAACTATAATGTCCACTCGCTTCAACTTTTATCATCTTAAACATCGCTGGTCATGATAATATAAATTTCCAGTTCCTGATTATAATCATGCCAGTCAATAGTTCATCTTTGCATTACGAGCCAAATATATTCAAATATAACACCAACGGTAATGATTATACCAGTTTTCAGCCTTTGGTCATAATCATACCAACAACAGTTCATCTTTGCCCCAGGCCAAAGAGAATATTCACCATGTGCCCTAAAAGACACAATAATTATATCGCCTTTATCCTATCAACTGTGCCTCAGGCCACAGATATTCACAACAACATGGTTCTTGATGATTAGAATAATAATCGTGATATAGATGATAAATCAGAAGAAACAGTATGATCAATAAATATCAAAAGTTTATGATTTTTCTTTGTGCAGATTCAAATAATGTCCAAATTGCCAACATGATGTGGACTAAAATTCAAGAATGATATTTAAGATCCACAGTTCAGAATAACAGTTAAGGTTCAATAGAAAGATTTAGAAAAATAGTAAGGTTCAGTTGAAATGATATTAGATGAAGCGCAAACTATTAAAGAATATATATTCATTTCAGGAAACTTTACCAACAAGAGACAAGTAAGAAATGAATACGAAGAGTAATTCACCAAACATGCGGTAATCCGCGTAGTCAGGTTATTCTCAAAGATTAATAAGGAATGAATACGAAATGTTATTCACCAACAGGCGGTAATCCGCGCCGTAAGGTTATTCCCACAATTTAATAAAAATTGAATACGAAGAGTTATTCACCAAACAGGCGGTAATCCGCGCAGTAAGGTTATTCTCAGAGATTAATAAGGAATGAATACGAAATGTTATTCACCAACAGGAGGTAATCCGCGCCGTAAGGTTATTCCCACAAATTAATACATGAAAATAAAAGGCACATCTTATGAGTAAGGAAGAAACAATATTATTTTCGAGAATCAAGTAATGATAATCCCTTACCATAGTAAGTTTGAATAATGGAAGATGAAAAAGATGGTATCCCTTACCGTAATAAATTTAAGAGTGTGAAAAGAATAATATTCCTTACCTTAACACGTGACTGGATATTGATTTAAATGAGGTTGATCAACTTGAAAAATTCCTGCACTCCTTTTGGCTTTCAAACAATCAAAATAACCTTACTATTCTTAGAGAAAACTCATAAAATTCTTATAGAAATTTTTTATGTTTTAGGTGTGATTTTTCTATTCAGCTGAGCAAGCTATTTATAGGAGAAAAGAGGGTACTATGCATGGTAGGTGGGGGTAGGTGGCTGGCTGCTGCTCGCCAGCAGCAGTAGCCTGCAAAATTTTTTCTTCAATTTCAACTTCACCAACTCTTGTGGGCCCCACCAATGGGTCCACATATTTCTTACTATTCACGTTAATATTTCAAATAGTAAAATTAAATTTTTTTTTTAATTTATTTATTTATTCTTCCTGTGAGTCCAACATATAAAATAAAATAATGTTACAACAATAATTCAACAATAATGTAAGAAACATGTTACATATTTTTATTAATTTAATAATATAAATTATAGTGTATTTGCTACCGTGACAATTATTAAGTTCAATAATTTTAAACTACAGTGCACCAACAATTATTGACTCAATGATACAGTGTAACGACAATTATTGAATCAATAATGCAAAATACTGTGTAACAACAATTATTGAATTGTTAACATAAAATATTATGCAGTGACAATTATTGATGAAATGTTGCATAACAGTTACGGTGTCAATTATCAGACCAATAATATGAGACACTGTGCAATACCGTGTGCTACTGTAGAGTACCGCGTGCTACAGTAAAATACCATAAATTACCGTATGCTACTATTCTTTTATCACCGGTATTTTAACAGTTAACACCGTTGACTATTTTTATTTAAAAAGGTTACTTCTGTCGTTTTCTATATCCGACAATTATTCCGTTGTGGGGTCCACCAATAATTAGTTATTTCGGCGCCGTCGTACGGCCTGAATATTCCCCGACAAAACGAATATTGTCCGACAAAATAAAATTTGCACATAACATTCTTAACTTTAAATTTCGTCAATTTAACCACTTACTATTTCATGAAAAAAAATATATGAAGAAAAATTAAATTTTATATTTCATAAAATTCGGAGTCTTACAAAATATGCCACCAAAAAAGCGCAGAAATTTTGGCGCCACAATTAGCGACCGATATCGGTCGCTGAGGTGGTCGCTAATCTATTAACGACCGAATATGCGGTCGCTAAAAGTGTCAACGCATTAAAAAAAATATCTACCGAAAGTAGTCGCTGTTATGTTCGGACCTAATATCCGCCGCACGGGAAACGCAGAAACAGAAAGAGAAAGAAACCAGAAACAGAAAGAGAAAGAGAAAGGGAGAAAGAAGAGAAGAAAGAGAAGAGGGAGAGGAGATAAGAGAAGAGTGATCCCGCCGACGGCCGCCCCCCATTCCCTTGCCGGAACCTCCCGCCGCTGCCGGTCGCCACCGTGACAGCCTCGTCGGACGCCACCCTGCCGAAAAAGGTAAACCGTATAATATTTATACATTTTTCGATATGCAATATGTTTGATTTTTCGATATGCAATATGAAATAAATAAATATAATATAACATAAAATAAATAAAAAAATTATAATAAAGAAAAATAATATAATAAACATAATATAATATAATATAATATCATTCAAATTAGTATAAAATGATATAATATATAAAAATAATATAATATAATATCATTCAAAATTATACAAAATAATATTATGGAATAAATAAATATAATACAATATAAAATAATACAAACAAATATAATGGAGAAACATAATACAAAATAATATAACAAATATAATATATTATCATTTAAATTAATATAAAATAAAGAAATATAATATCATTCAAAATAATATTATAAAATAAATAAAAATAATATAATATATTATAATATATAGAAAAATAATATAATATCATTTAAAATAATACAAAATAATATTATGAAATAAATAAATAATTATAATATAAAATAATACAAACAAATATAATAGAGAAAAGTAATATAAAAAATATAATATAATATAATATAATAGCATTCAAATTAATATAAAATAATATAATATAATATATATAAAAATAATAAAATATAATATCATTCAAAATTATACAAAATAATATTATAATATAAATAAATATAATATAGTATAAAATAATACAAAAAAATATAATAAAGATAAATAATAAAAAATAATATATTATTATAATAATATAATATAATATCATTCAAATTAATATAAAATAAAGAAATATAATATAATATTATTCAAAATAATATTATAAAATAAATAAAAATAAGATAATATATATAAAAATAATATAAAAAAAATATGCACAGCTTAGAAACCCGTTCAAGATTCATTCATTAGGAGTGAATCTTGAATAGTCCCCGTTTTGGGACTGTTCTTGTATGTTTCGCTCCCACTTAGGCTGATGTCAATGAGTTAAGCGAATTTATCTGTTTGTTCTAAAAAATTTTGGTTTGTTTATCTTCTATTGTTCTCCGGGTGTATACTTAGATTGTGTAAATCATAGTCTATTTCGTGTACTTGGAGACTGATGGTAGATGCTGCCGAAATTTCTTTAGAACAAACACATGCATTTGTTTAAGTTGTTGACATTAGTGGGACTCACATATAAGAATGGGATAGAAGCCTGACCGGTGTAATAAGGGTGGAGACATATTTAGGTAGGAAACATGCATTATACCTATACATTTTTAATAAGTAGATTTAATGAATACAAAAAATCTTGTTAAAATAGGTACCATACTACTATGGATTTATATTCAGACCGTAGTTGGATGAGGCGACGAAAGTCACGCGGGCAGATATGTGCTACAGCTAAATTTAGAACTGGTTGTCAAGTGTTTTTGGATTACGCATATAACCAGAAAGAATATGTCAACGCTCAGAACAAGATGAGATGTCCTTGTTTGAAATGTAAGACTGTCAATTATGCGGACAGAGATATAGTCGCCTATCATTTACTTGTTAATGAGTTCATGAAAAATTACAAAGAATGTTGGTGGGCACATGGACAGAAAAGAGAGAATGTCAATGTACGGATACATAATCCAGCAGACAGTAGTACCCATCGTATGAATGACATGGTTCATGATATTGCTGGGCCGGATTTTGATTGGGAACAATACATAAATCAACTTATGAATTCTGATGCCAAATCGTTCTTTAAGTTATTAGAGGAGGGATGCGAACCGTTGTGGCCTGGTTGCTCAAAGCAAACTACATTGTCTGCAGTGGCGACGTTACTTAACATTAAGGCTGATCATAACATGAGCCATGCGTGCTTTGAGTTGCTATTAAAGGCCATTAAGAGTATGTTACCTGACGGTGAAAAATTGCCCGATAACTATTACTTTTGTAAGAAAATGGTGAAGAAGTTGGGTCTTGGATACCAGAAGATCGATGCATGTCCGAACGATTGCATGTTATTTTATAAGGAAAATGAACAGAAGACAAAGTGCACGTTGTGCAGTCATGATCGGTTTAAGCCTAATAAAGAGGGCGTGACTACAAAAAAGATAAATATACCTTTTAAGATTTTAAGGTATTTTCGAATTACACATCGGCTGCAAAGATTGTACATGTCTTCAAGAACAGCTGAACACATGACTTGGCATGCGAGATCTTTAGCTAAAGGTGGGGAACTTAATCATCCTGCAGATGGGAAGGCTTGGAAAGAATTTAACTTAACCCATCTGGGGTTTACATTAGAACCAAGAAATGTGAGACTTGGATTGTCAACCGATGGTTTCAACCCTTTCGGCCACTCAACTGTTCCGTACTCCTGCTGGCCTGTGATAGTGACTCTATACAACTTGTCTCCTTGGATGTGTATGAAACAACCATACTTGTTTCTTTCATTCATGATTCTTGGTCCCAAGAGTCCTGGAAATAATCTAGATGTTTACTTGAGACCTCTTATAGACGAGTTGAAGGTATTGTGGGAGGATGGAATACAGACTTGGGATGTTTCGACCAAAACAAATTTTAACCTTCGAGCAGCAATTATGTGGACTATTAGTGATTTTCCTGCTTATGGTATGTTATCTGGATGGAGTACACACGGGAAGATGTCTTATCCATATTGTCTGGAGCATACAAAGTCTTTTAATCTACCACATGGTCGGAAGCCCTGCTGGTTTGACTGTCATCGTCGTTTCTTGCCGATAGATCACCCTTTTCGAAGAAATAGAGAAAATTTTAAAAAAGAAAAAGTAGAGAAAGATATGTCGGTAGGACGATTGTCTGAGACGGAGGTGCGTGACCGTGTGATGAGATTGCCAGTAATCCTATTTGGTAAAAGTGCTGCCTCAACAACAATCAATGGGTTTGGTGAGTCTCATAATTGGGTTCGGAGAAGCATATTTTGGGAACTATCTTATTGGTCAACAAACTTGATTCGTCACAATCTAGATGTAATGCATATTGAGAAGAATGTGTTTGACAATGTATTTAACACCGTGATGGGTGTTAAGGGCAAGACGAAAGATAATGATAAAGCACGGTTGGATATGAAAGATATTTGTAAGCGTCCTGGTTTAGAGCTTTATGAATCACCTAATGGAAAGATTGTCAAACCACATGCAAAATACACATTGTCCAAGAAGCAGGTTGAAGATGTGTGTGCATGGATCAAGTCTCTGAAACTACCAGATGGATATGCGTCAAACATTGCAAGGTGTGTTACAGGTGACAAATACAAGGGATGAAGAGTCATGATTGTCACGTATTCATGGAGAGACTATTGCCAATAGCATTTCGAGACTTGCTTGATAAACCAATATGGGATGTTTTGACTGAGCTTAGTTGTTTCTTCAAAAGTATATGTTCAAAAACGTTAAATGAAAATGACATGGAAATAGTTGAAAAGAGCATCATTGAGATCACGTGTAAACTTGAAAAAATCTTTCCACCAAAGTTTTTTGACTCCATGGAGCATTTGCAAATTCATCTACCCTATGAAGCTCGTGTTGGTGGTTCAGTTCAATACAGATGGATGTATTCTTTCGAGAGGGTGATGGGAAACCTGAAGAGGAAGGTTAAAAATAAAGCATATGTCGAGGGGTCGATATGTGAAGCATACAGTTTTGATGCCAAAATTTGGTGTGATGTCGCAAGCACCCAAAAATAAAATCTTACTTTGGAAAAATAAATATGTAGTTGTGCAAGTAAGAGTCGAACCCACAGAGAATGATTAATTTAATTTTATATTTTGTAAACTAAAATTGGGGGGTTTTGTAATTAAAGAAATAATTAAAATAAATATGCAAGAAATAAATAAGAAGAAAAAGCCTTGGTTTAAGTTAACATCCACCATCAAGAATTTACAACTGATCACTGATGCAAGAATAAATCAATTCATATTTTAAATATTCAACGTGGAATAATTACTCTCATTCGAATAATTTTCCTATCTCTCCTTAATTTTAGTTAAGCAGAAACAAGCGATCTAAATAACCCTTACTACTAAATAATCTCAGACAAGCGCTAAAGATTTAACCTAGTAGTAGCATAAAGAAATAGAGAGATCGTTGAACTAAACAACACAATCCAAGCGTCTGCATTTAATTTAGATGAATATTTTTCCTAAGATATAACAATATTTTGATAAGCAAAATAATTATTAACCTTAGTTGCGTCGCAAATTAAAGTGACCAAACAATTGCGGATTTGATATTTAATTTAGCAGTAGATTTCAACGAATAATAAACTAGTATGCATCCTAGCAATTAAACGAATTAATCATAAAATTAAACACAGAAAAATATTCAATACTCGAAATATAAATTGAACAATTAAAATAAATTAGATCTCACAGTGTATAAATCTTGATGGCTTCAATCACTTAAACCAAGAAAAATAAATTAACTACTCATAATAGTAGAGAACACTAAATAATAAAAGAGAGAATTTTTATTCTAAGAAAAGTTGTCTCTTACAATGGTTCTCAAGCCCTCTATTTATAGGCTTCAAAATCCTCCAAACCCTAGTAGGAATTGTACTCTCCAAACCCTAGTAGGATTTAAAATACAAAATAATAAATTAAAAATAAAAATCCTAATTTATTTTCCTATTCCAAAACTAATTTGGAATTTATTAAATTCATTACTATTGCTTGCTTGCTTGGAACCACACGCGGAATAAATCAATTCTGGCTGAAAAACGCGCCTGACAAGACACAGTTGGCAGGGCCCCACACGGAGAGAGAAAACTGCAGCGCCAGCCGCCTTTTTCCTTTCTTTACCGTTGGCGTGTCGACGCCACGCGCCTGACCCAAATTTGCTTAGCCGCGCATTGCGCGGTCCCTGCTGCTCCACCAATTCACGAAACGACGTCGTATCGTGCCGCTCGGGTTTTTCTACGTGCGCGCATGGCGCGAGTTACCAACTTGCTGATATTTACCATTTTGCCCTCAGACTTTAGTTTTCCTACAAAAATAAATATAAATTAATTAAAAATAATATAAAAATACTAAAAATCCTAAAAACACATAATAATAAATAAAACGCCTAAAATGTGACGCCCCCAAATCTAGGCCCACACAGCCCAAACTTGAGTCGTCAAAAGACTACAACAAAATTATTACAACAAAGCACAACGTACAACAATACAGTGTATAATAATACACAACTAAGTCTTCACTATTATTGCCACACTATTTTACAACACGTGAAGACTAGGACAGCTATTCCTCGGACTCTCACTCCATCCCCCGGCTAGACCCCGTTACGTTCTCATCTCCTGTTGAAAACAATGGAACAAAAGAAAGGGTGAGCTCAAATAGCCCAGTAAGAAATATCATGACTAAGATAATGACGAATAAATTATCATTAGCCTTCAACAGTTGAGTTCTTGATAGAATACAATAGACTACAAGGTTTATATCAAAAACTGTAGTTAAATTCTTAAACAACGTTCAGATCAATAATAGCAGCGGAATGAGCAATCTATTAGAAGAATAATGCAGACCATAATGTTCACTCGCTTCTCTTTTTAGTAAAAACATCATCAACTTTTATCATCTGAAATACCATTAGTCATGATAATAAAAATTCACAGTTCCTGGTCATAATCATGCAAATCAACAGTTCATCTTTGCACTACGGGCCAAAGATATTCAATAAAGCACCAACGGTCATGATTATACCAGATTCAGCCTTTGGTCATAATCATACCAACCAACAGTTCATCTTTGCACTACGGGCCAAAGAGAACATTCACCACGTGCCATAAAAGACACCGAACAGATGTATCGCCTTTAACCTAGTATATCGCCTTTAACCTATCATCTGTTCAACAATTATATCACATCTGTGCCCCCAGCCACAGATATTCACAACAGCTTGATTCTTGATGATTAATACAAATAACAGTGATACAAATGATGAACAGAAGAACAGGATAAACAATAAGTATCAGAAGTTTACTTTGTGCAGATTCAAATAATGTCCAAATTGCCAACATGATGTGGAGTGAAATTTAAAAATGATATTCAAGATCCACAGTTCAGAATAACGATTACAGTTCAATAGAAATATTCAGAAAATAGGAAGGTTCAGTTGAAATAATGAAATTCAACTATTATGGAACATATAATATTTTCAGGAATTATAGAAGCAATAGTTCCATAATAAGTTTCGATTTAGGTGTATGGAAGAAAATAATATCCCTTACCGAAGCAGGTTTGATTAACAAAAGGTGAAGGGAATTAATATCCCTAACCATAGTAATTTTGAATAATGGAAGATGAAAAAGATGGTATCCCTTATGAGTATAAAGGAAAATGATATCACTTACGAATATGGAATAAAAGTGTCATGTGATAATTCGTGTAGACAAATTATTTCCACACGAGACAAATAAAAAAGGTTATTCACCAACAGGCGGTAATCCGCGCCGTAAGGTTATTCCCATCAATTTGAATACGAAGAGTTATTCACCAAACAGGCGATAATCCGCGCCGTAAGGTTATTCCCATCAATTTGAATACGAAGAGTTATTCACCAAACAGGCGATAATCCGCACCGTAAGGTTATTCTCAAAGATTAATAAGGAATGAATACAAAAGGTTATTCACCAACAGGCGGTAAACCGCGCCGTAAGGTTATTCCCACAATTTGAATACATGGAAGTAAATGGCACAAGAAAGAAACGATATTATTTTCGAGAATCAAAGAATGATAATCCCTTCAAGTAAGAAAGAAAATAATATCCATTTATGATGATGCAAAGAATGATACCCCTTACCGTAGTAAGTTAGAATATGAAAGAAGATAATATTCCTTACCACAGTAAATTTAAGAGTGTGAAAAGAATAATATTCCTTACCGTAGTAAGTTTAAGAGTATGAAAGAAAATGAAATTCCTTACCTTAACACGTGACTGGATATTGATTTAAATGAGGTTGATCAACCTATATATTTATAATATAAATTAGTAATTACCACATATAAATTTCAAAGTGTATGATAACTCGTATATTATGAACTATCAAAATTATATATATTTAACATAATTTTTGTAGTATAATATAATAACTTTAGAATAGTTTTTAAAATAATATTTCAAAATAAATCTTCCAAAGAAAGCTTTTAAAAATGAATCTTCTAATAGAAGAGTCTTCTAAAGGAAGATTTGTGAATACCGTGAAATATAGGAATTTATGAAATTACTACTCTTTAATAAAAGACTTACTTGAAAAATTCCTGCACTCCTTTTGGCTTTCAAACTCTCAAAATAACCTTACTATGCTCAAAATTCTCTCACAATAAACTTATAGAAAAATTTATGTATTTTAGATATGATTTTCTTATTCAGCGAATGACCTATTTATAGCAAATGAAGTTACTATGCGTAGCACGCCGGGGAAGGAAAAATTGGGGGGCTGCGCCTCCCCCGGCTGCGCAAACGTTTTTAAATTTTTTTCAATACTTGCACAGTAACTTTGCACAGTAACTTTAAAAATTTTCAAAAAGTGAACAGTAATGAACAGTAACTTCTGTCGGCAGATGAACAGTGTCTTTCCCGAGATGAACAGTAACTTCCGTCAGTGAATAGTAACTTTTCCGGGAATGAATAGTAATTTTTGAAAAATAATAATATTATATATATATATATTTTTTTAATAAAACAAAAATACCAATTAGTAATATGACAACTAAAATAATTCTACCACAGTGATAACAATAATTCAAAATAATGTAACGACTACTGTGTCGATTATCAGATCAATAATATGAATTACTATGCATTTGTTACTGTGGCAATTATTGGTTTAATAATGCAACATGTCGTGTAGTAACAATAATGCAAAATACTGTGTAGCAACAATTATTGAATTGATAACATAAAATATTATGCAGTGATAATTATTGATGAAATGATGCGCAACAGTTACGGTGTCAATTATTAGACCAATAATACGAGACACTGTGCAATACCGTGTGCTACTGTAGAGTACCACCTGCTACCGTAAAATACCATAAATTACCGTATGCTACTATTCTTTTATCACCAGTATTTAAACAGTTAACACCGTTGACTATTTTTATTTAAAAAGGTTACTTCTGTCGTTTTCTATATCCGACAATTATTCCGTTGTGGGGTCCACCAATAATTAGTTATTTCGGCGCCGTCGTACGGCCCGAATATTCCCCGACCAAACGAATATTCCCCGACAAAGCGAATATTGTCCGACAAAATAAAATTTGCATATAACATCCTTAACTTTTAACTTTATCTATTTAACCACTTACTGTTTCAGAAAAAATATATATGAAGAAAATTAATTTTATATTTCATAAAATTCGGGGTCTTACAACCTCCCCTCCTTATGAAATTTCGTCCCCGAAATTGACGTACCTGGCATTTCGAAGAGGTAAGGATACTTAGATTTCATCTCAGATTCTAGCTCCCAGGTCATTTCTTCAATATCTTGGTTCCTCCATAAAACCTTAACTTGAGGTATAACCTTTGAGCGTAGAATCTGCTCCTTCTTATCTAGGATCTTAACAGGTACTTCCTCGTATGTTAAATCCTCCTCTATAACGTCCGGTTCTAACTCAATGACGTGGTTTGGGTCCTTCACATATTTACGTAACATAGATATGTGAAAAACGTTATGAATGCGAGACATACTTGGTGGTAGGGCTAGTCTGTAGGCTACGGTTCCTACTCGATCGAGAATTTCAAATGGGCCAACAAATCGAGGGTTGAGCTTTCCTCTCTTTCCGAATCTCGTAACCCCTTTCCATGGAGAAACACGTAAGAATACATGATCTCCGACGTTGAATCTCTCATCTCTCCGATGAAGATCGGCATAACTCTTTTGCCGTTCTTGTGCGGTCTGTATTCGTTGTCGGATCATTTGGATCTTTTCTGTTGTCAAGCGTACCAACTCGGGTCCCAACAGTTTTGCTTCTCCTACCTCATTCCAACATACTGGAGAGCGACACTTGCGTCCATATAAAGCCTCGAATGGAGCCATACCTATACTTGCTTGGTAACTGTTGTTGTAAGAAAATTCCACCAATGGCAAGTACTTATCCCAACTTCCTTTGAAATCTAGTACGCAAAGTCTTAAAAGATCTTCGAGGGTCTGAATCGTCCTTTCCGATTGTCCGTCCGTTTGAGGATGGTATGCAGAACTGAACCGTAGCTCAGTGCCCATAGCTTTTTGTAGACTGATCCAAAAGCGTGAAGTGAATCTAGGATCTCGATCAGAAACTATGGAAACTGGCATGCCATGCAATCTCACGATCTCATTTATGTACATACCGGCAAGACGTTCAAGTGAAAAGTTTTCTCGTATAGGCAAGAAATGAGCGGATTTGGTCAATCTATCTACGATGACCCAAATTGCATCTAAGCCTTGAGAAACTTTGGGAAGACCCGTCACGAAATCCATATTGATGTGTTCCCACTTCCATTCGAGAACCTCAAGTGGTTGTAATGGACCTTTAGGTACTTGATGTTCTGCCTTGACACGTTGACAAGTTAGGCACCTTGAGATAAACTCTGCAATCTCCCTTTTCATATTGTTCCACCAAAATGTATGTCGAAGATCTCGATACATCTTGGTACCTCCTGGGTGGATTGCAAATGGCGTGTTGTGTGCCTCCATCATGATTTTATGCTTCAATTCAGGATCGTTAGGAACACAGAGTCGAGAGTTGACTCGAAGTATTCCTTTCTCGTCGATTCTTGCTTCGGGGATGACACCTTCTTGTACTTTCTTCATCATGTTCATCAGTTCCGGATCGGTAGCTTGAGCAGCTTTAATTTTATCGATTAAAGCCGGTTCTACTCGCACGTGAGCAATCTTCGAATGGGTCCCTGGTGTCTTTAGCTGTATCTCCATCTTTTGCAAGTCGTACAAAATACACTTTTGTGTTGTCAGCAGTGCACTTGTACTCGCATAAGATCTTCTGCTCAAAGCGTCAGCTACAACGTTTGCCTTTCTCGGGTGATACTGGATTGTGTGGTCGTAATCCTTCAATAGCTCAAGCCAACGTCGTTGTCGCATGTTGAGTTCCTTCTGGGTGAAGAAATACTTGAGACTTTTATGATCCGTATAGATATCCACTTTTTCTCCGTACAAGTAGTGTCTCCAGATCTTCAACGCGAAAACGACTACTGCCAACTCTAGATCATGAGTAGGATAATTTTTCTCATAATCTTTGAGTTGTCGAGAGGCATAAGCTATAACCTTTCCATGTTGCATAAGGATACAACCTAGACCTTTGCCTGAAGCATCGCTATATATGACGAATTTTCCTGATCCTGATGGAATGGTCAGAACAGGAGCTGAAACAAATCTCCTCTTGAGTTCTTGAAAACTCTTCTCGTATTCCTCGCTCGAATGATACCGATATCTAATAATCAAACTTTCATCTCTTGGCATTCTATGGGAGCCATTTGGTGTTAGGCTTTGGAAAAGGGCTTAATACCGGGTTTAAGATCGATACAGAATTCAATTTCTCAGTTTGGGGGTAAGCCATGAAGTTCCTCAGGAAAAACGTCAGGAACTCATTAACAATAGGAATATCATTCAAGTTTGACGTATTTTTGTTCAAATCAATGACATAGGCTAAAAAGGTTTGACATCCGTTTTTCAATAAACGAATGACTTTATGGCTAGAAATAATAGTTATAGATTTCAATGGTTTAGTTGCTTGAATTTGCATGACAGGTTGATTAGGAATATGAAAACTAATAATCTTATGAAAACAATCAATTTTAGCATGATGGGTAGTCAACCAATCAATTCCTAAAATCACATCAAATTCATGCATCTCCAAAGAAATAAGGTCAACAGGTAATGTGAGGTTGTTGATTTGAACTAGGCAAGATTTATAGATAGTAAATGTAATAGGTATTTCTCCCAATGAGGTTTCAACTGATAAGACAAGATTTAAGTTTTCAATAGTCAAATTTAAACGTTGAGTACATATAGGTGAGATAAAAGAGTGGATAGAGCCAGTATCTAACAGAGCGTAGAATTCACGAGAATTTATGAATAACTTACCAGTTATCACCTCCTTCGGTTTCTTGACTGTTATCGTCAAATCGAATCCCGAGTACTTCATTCGGATCTTCACGTATTTCAACCATGGGAATACCACTAAATAATTCTCTAACGAACTGTTTCTCGGATTCCTCAACTTCATCAGTAGTAACGTACCAATGATTTCTATAAGAATAGTATTTTCGATAGACTGCAGTTTCCATGATAGTGACTAACTTAACCTGAATTCCTTTAAATTGTAACGCCCAAAAGTATAGAAACATCATTTTTGAATAATCTTGAAACTTATAGCTGGAACACCATAAATCCCAAAGACTAATATGAAAAGTCCATATATTCTGATCCTTTGTTATAGAGCATAACCAGGTGATATGACTCTCCCAATTAGTGAGTAAATTAAAGGCAATAATTTCCGCAAGTTCATTACTTCCTTTAATTGCTTCTAATAATGGATCTGGAACAACTGTAGCAGAACTTTCACCTTCATCCTTACTGGATAAAACACGCATAATTTTTGCCTTAGGCAAGTGATTCAACTCTGAGTTTGTAAGAAGATTATTCGTCGCCTCTTGTTTTGCAGCTACATTTGTTTCGGTCATTTCATAGTTAACCTCCTGATTTCCAGATGCCATACTTAACTGTGGTCACAAAATAATTGTTAGTTCAAACAAACTGACTCATCACTTCATGTCCCTATATTCAAATCAACTCATTAGATAATAAAATCTAATTTAGGTGGGACACACTAGTGACTGATTATATTCGTCTCTCCCCTCCTAGTTCTACCCCAGATCTCCATTAAAGACCATATCCCTAAGCTCTGATGCCAACTGTGACGCCCCCAAATCTAGGCCCACACAGCCCAAACTTGAGTCATCAAAAGACTACAACAAAATTATTACAACAAAGCACAACGTACAACAATACAGTGTATAATAATACACAACTAAGTCTTCACTATTATTGCCACACTATTTTACAACACGTGAAGACTAGGACAGCTATTCCTCGGACTCTCACTCCATCCCCCGGCTAGACCCCGTTACGTTCTCATCTCCTGTTGAAAACAATGGAACAAAAGAAAGGGTGAGCTCAAATAGCCCAGTAAGAAATATCATGATTAAGATAATGACGAATAAATTATCATTAGCCTTCAACAGTTGAGTTCTTGATAGAATACAATAGACTACAAGGTTTATATCAAAAACTGTAGTTAAATTCTTAAACAACGTTCAGATCAATAATAGCAGCGGAATGAGCAATCTATTAGAAGAATAATGCAGACCATAATGTTCACTCGCTTCTCTTTTTAGTAAAAACATCATCAACTTTTATCATCTGAAATACCATTAGTCATGATAATAAAAATTCACAGTTCCTGGTCATAATCATGCAAATCAACAGTTCATCTTTGCACTACGGGCCAAAGATATTCAATAAAGCACCAACGGTCATGATTATACCAGATTCAGCCTTTGGTCATAATCATACCAACCAACAGTTCATCTTTGCACTACGGGCCAAAGAGAACATTCACCACGTGCCATAAAAGACACCGAATAGATGTATCGCCTTTAACCTAGTATATCGCCTTTAACCTATCATCTGTTCAACAATTATATCACATCTGTGCCCCCGGCCACAGATATTCACAACAGCTTGATTCTTGATGATTAATACAAATAACAGTGATACAAATGATGAACAGAAGAACGGGATAAACAATAAGTATCAGAAGTTTACTTTGTGCAGATTCAAATAATGTCCAAATTGCCAACATGATGTGGAGTGAAATTTAAAAATGATATTCAAGATCCACAGTTCAGAATAACGATTACAGTTCAATAGAAATATTCAGAAAATAGGAAGGTTCAGTTGAAATAATGAAATTCAACTATTATGGAACATATAATATTTTCAGGAATTATAGAAGCAATAGTTCCATAATAGGTTTCGATTTAGGTGTATGGAAGAAAATAATATCCCTTACCGAAGCAGGTTTGATTAACAAAAGGTGAAGGGAATTAATATCCCTAACCATAGTAATTTTGAATAATGGAAGATGAAAAAGATGGTATCCCTTATGAGTATAAAGGAAAATGATATCACTTACGAATATGGAATAAAAGTGTCATGTGATAATTCGTGTAGACAAATTATTTCCACACGAGACAAATAAAAAAGGTTATTCACCAACAGGCGGTAATCCGCGCCGTAAGGTTATTCCCATCAATTTGAATACGAAGAGTTATTCACCAAACAGGCGATAATCCGCGCCGTAAGGTTATTCCCATCAATTTGAATACGAAGAGTTATTCACCAAACAGGCGATAATCCGCACCGTAAGGTTATTCTCAAAGATTAATAAGGAATGAATACAAAAGGTTATTCACCAACAGGCGGTAAACCGCGCCGTAAGGTTATTCCCACAATTTGAATACATGGAAGTAAATGGCACAAGAAAGAAACGATATTATTTTCGAGAATCAAAGAATGATAATCCCTTCAAGTAAGAAAGAAAATAATATCCATTTATGATGATGCAAAGAATGATACCCCTTACCGTAGTAAGTTAGAATATGAAAGAAGATAATATTCCTTACCACAGTAAATTTAAGAGTGTGAAAAGAATAATATTCCTTACCGTAGTAAGTTTAAGAGTATGAAAGAAAATGAAATTCCTTACCTTAACACGTGACTGGATATTGATTTAAATGAGGTTGATCAACCTATATATTTATAATATAAATTAGTAATTACCACATATAAATTTCAAAGTGTATGATAACTCGTATATTATGAACTATCAAAATTATATATATTTAACATAATTTTTGTAGTATAATATAATAACTTTAGAATAGTTTTTAAAATAATATTTCAAAATAAATCTTCCAAAGAAAGCTTTTAAAAATGAATCTTCTAATAGAAGAGTCTTCTAAAGGAAGATTTGTGAATACCGTGAAATATAGGAATTTATGAAATTACTACTCTTTAATAAAAGACTTACTTGAAAAATTCCTGCACTCCTTTTGGCTTTCAAACTCTCAAAATAACCTTACTATGCTCAAAATTCTCTCACAATAAACTTATAGAAAAATTTATGTATTTTAGATATGATTTTCTTATTCAGCGAATGACCTATTTATAGCAAATGAAGTTACTATGCGTAGCACGCCGGGGAAGGAAAAATTGGGGGGCTGCGCCTCCCCCGGCTGCGCAAACGTTTTTAAATTTTTTTCAATACTTGCACAGTAACTTTAAAATTTTTCAAAAAGTGAACAGTAATGAACAGTAACTTCTGTCGGCAGATGAACAGTGTCTTTCCCGAGATGAACAGTAACTTCCGTCAGTGAATAGTAACTTTTCCGGGAATGAATAGTAATTTTTGAAAAATAATAATATTATATATATATATATTATTTTTTAATAAAACAAAAATACCAATTAGTAATATGACAACTAAAATAATTCTACCACAGTGATAACAATAATTCAAAATAATGTAACGACTACTGTGTCGATTATCAGATCAATAATATGAATTACTATGCATTTGTTACTGTGACAATTATTGGTTTAATAATGCAACATGTCGTGTAGTAACAATAATGCAAAATACTGTGTAGCAACAATTATTGAATTGATAACATAAAATATTATGCAGTGATAATTATTGATGAAATGATGCGCAACAGTTACGGTGTCAATTATTAGACCAATAATACGAGACACTGTGCAATACCGTGTGCTACTGTAGAGTACCACATGCTACCGTAAAATACCATAAATTATCGTATGCTACTATTCTTTTATCACCAGTATTTAAACAGTTAACACCGTTGACTATTTTTATTTAAAAATGTTACTTCTGTCGTTTTCTATATCCGACAATTATTCCGTTGTGGGGTCCACCAATAATTAGTTATTTCGGCGCCGTCGTACGACCCGAATATTCCCCGACCAAACGAATATTCCCCGACAAAGCGAATATTGTCCGACAAAATAAAATTTGCACATAACATCCTTAACTTTTAACTTTATCTATTTAACCACTTACTGTTTCAGAAAAAATATATATGAAGAAAATTAATTTTATATTTCATAAAATTCGGGGTCTTACATAAAACACTAAAAATAAATAAAAAAATATAAATAAAAAGAAATATAAAAATATTATAAAATTACCTAAATTAACACAAATTAACTAAAATCCTATAAAACCTATTAAAACCAAAATAAGCTAAATAATTAAACATTTAAGCACACAATAAATATAAAAACTAAGTATTAAGGAATAAAAATATCATATAATTCAACCCTATCAAATACCCCCACACTTAGCTTTTTGCTCGTCCTCGGGCAAAACAAGAACAAAAACTATAAAATCAAAACTAATAACCAAACAACTTACTTGAGCAACAGATCAATATAAATTTCAATATTAGCCTCAAATATTTTTTTTAAATGATAACTCAAAGAAAATTTCAAAATCATGCAAAATCTAGAACTTTAACATAATTATTAATCTTACTTTACTCAAGACCTTTTGTGTGTGTGTGAATCCAAATGTATCGAACTAGCAAAAAAAATTTAGATCTGCTCACATAATTAAATGTCTCATAAATGATATAAAAAATGGTTAGTTTAACAACAAAACTCTATAGTCTTACTTTTCTCATCATTTTTCATTAATATAGACACATATAACTAGAAGATCAAAAGGTTTTTAACAATTATAAACACTAGGATTATTAATATGCATTTTTTCAAATATTTTTTTTTCCATTCATTTTTTTTCTTTTAATGGGTGCATTTTATGCTCCATCCCATTTTTTTTCTTTTTTTTTTTCACGGTGAGTGCATTTTATGCTCCATCTCACCAACGAGTGCGTTTTACGCTCCATCTCGCTTTTTCATGTGTTTATGAGTGAGTGCGTTTTACGCTCCATCTCAACTCACCACAAGATTTTTTTCTTTTCAATAATAATCCTTGAAAAATTACCTAAATCATCTCTTCCAAATTATATTTTGTCTTATATTTCACTTCAAATAATGATCAAATAATATATAGAGCTCAAAAATATCTTTCATAAGCATTTAACCATTTAACTTTCTCTAAATTAAAACTAGCTCAAACAAATGGATATAAGTGCATAAAAATTTTGAAAAATCTCAAACAAAGTAATAATCAATAAAAAAAGTCAAAAATTCAAACTAAGCAAAAATTTATCATTTTTCCAAAGAGTTATTAAATAAAAATCAAAATTTTTATCATTGGCTAAAAATTAAAATTCCAATTAACTCATTGCTCAAGTGACACATCCTAAAAATAAAATAAAGAACTAACCCATTTTCGTAGGAAACACGGTTACACTTAGCATGTGCAACAAACCTTTAAACCCCAAGGTTACCCCAAGTGGACGAGTTTTGTCTCGTGAGGGGTTGCAGTGAATATACCCACAAAATTCAAAATTTCAAATTTTTTTTTTTAAAATTCCCTAAAATTTTCAAAATATGACCTAAAAATAACAAAAATCCTAAATCCCTTCCCCCACACTTAAAATTACATTGTCCCCAATGTAAACTATAATGCAAAGAAACATGCACAAATAAATATAAAAAGAAAAAGGAAAAGAAATGCAAATCTGATTTATTTTTTTTGGGTTGCCTCCCAAACAGCGCTTTTGTTTATCGTCATTGGCTTGACAGCAGACCAAAGTACTACGTCACTCCAACTTCATGAATTTTGAGTATCCCATCCATCACGTTATTCTTCATAGGTAGATTCAGTCTCCCTTGCACGTGACATGAACGTTTTACTCCCTCTTCAACGAACAAGTATTTAAGATGATTGCAGAGAGTCTTTATATTCGGAATGAGATCTTGCAAAATAAAAGATAAAGAGTTATTATGAGTAACAGGTAATGGAATGGAAGGTGTTATATAATTATCTAAAATCACTGGCATGGAATTTAATGGAGCTTCAGTCTCTCTCAAATCTTGTTTCAGCTCATTTTCTTCTTCTTCCTTCTCTAACAACAAATTGTTAGTAATCGCAATATCCAACTCTTCCTTCTTTGTTTCCTCAACAATTTCCTCCACATTAGGCATGTCATAATCAAAAATAACATCATCGTCTACATTAACACTTTCCGCTTCTTTGATGTTATTTTCTTTCTCTTGCTTCGGTGGAGATACTGTCTCTTCTGGATTGTCTACATCGTTACCACTGCTTAACACTTGTGCACTTGTATTCTCCGTTGGATTATTCATCGTTTGAGAAGGTACTTGCTCAGAACTTTGCCCCTCCAATTGATCGATTGTCGTTTGTCCCATTGAAGTACCCAAACGTTGAATAATTGCATTATTTTCTTGAATACGTGCCTGCATGTCTTGTTGAAATTGCAAATTATCCTATCGTAATTGTAAAGTGTTATCTTCCATTAATTTAAGCATATCTTCTAAAGACATATCAGAATAAAGTGATTGGCCCTGTTGTTGTTGGGGATACGGTTGCATGTATTGTTGATAGCTTGAAAAATTCTGATTTGCGGCCGGATTCATTGGTGGATTCTCATAGCCAAAATTAGAATGATCCCTCCATCTTGAATTATACGCGTTTGAATAGGGATCATATCTCCATTGGGTCTGACCAGGGAAACCACTTGCTACATTGACTGCTCATAGGACTCCTCTCGAAGAACTGAACACATATTACTTGAATGTCCTATTACCGCACAAATCCTGCAAGCTTCCATTGGTTGTCCTTTACCTGCAGCCCATGCATAGATAACAGAAGTTAGTTCATCAACTTGTTGTTGAAGAGAAGAAATTTTTACCGCATTTAAATAATCATCGTTTTGGTTCCAAACCATGATTTTCTCCTTAACCTGCACAACTCAACTAAAGAATAAAATAAAATAAAATTTAAGAAAAATTACTAAATTAAAATAAAGTTTACAAAAGCACAAAATTAAATTAGAATCATTCCCCGGCAACGGCGCCAAAATTTGTTGTGATGTCGCAAGCACCCAAAAATAAAATCTTACTTTGGAAAAATAAATATGTAGTTGTGCAAGTAAGAGTCGAACCCACAGAGAATGATTAATTTAATTTTATATTTTGTAAACTAAAATTGGGGGGTTTTGTAATTAAAGAAATAATTAAAATAAATATGCAAGAAATAAATAAGAAGAAAAAGCCTTGGTTTAAGTTAACATCCACCATCAAGAATTTACAACTGATCACTGATGCAAGAATAAATCAATTCATATTTTAAATATTCAACGTGGAATAATTACTCTCATTCGAATAATTTTCCTATCTCTCCTTAATTTTAGTTAAGCAGAAACAAGCGATCTAAATAACCCTTACTACTAAATAATCTCAGACAAGCGCTAAAGATTTAACCTAGTAGTAGCATAAAGAAATAGAGAGATCGTTGAACTAAACAACACAATCCAAGCGTCTGCATTTAATTTAGATGAATATTTTTCCTAAGATATAACAATATTTTGATAAGCAAAATAATTATTAACCTTAGTTGCGTCGCAAATTAAAGTGACCAAACAATTGCGGATTTGATATTTAATTTAGCAGTAGATTTCAACGAATAATAAACTAGTATGCATCCTAGCAATTAAACGAATTAATCATAAAATTAAACACAGAAAAATATTCAATACTCGAAATATAAATTGAACAATTAAAATAAATTAGATCTCACAGTGTATAAATCTTGATGGCTTCAATCACTTAAACCAAGAAAAATAAATTAACTACTCATAATAGTAGAGAACACTAAATAATAAAAGAGAGAATTTTTATTCTAAGAAAAGTTGTCTCTTACAATGGTTCTCAAGCCCTCTATTTATAGGCTTCAAAATCCTCCAAACCCTAGTAGGAATTGTACTCTCCAAACCCTAGTAGGATTTAAAATACAAAATAATAAATTAAAAATAAAAATCCTAATTTATTTTCCTATTCCAAAACTAATTTGGAATTTATTAAATTCATTACTATTGCTTGCTTGCTTGGAACCACACGCGGAATAAATCAATTCTGGCTGAAAAACGCGCCTGACAAGACACAGTTGGCAGGGCCCCACACGGAGAGAGAAAACTGCAGCGCCAGCCGCTTTTTTCCTTTCTTTACCGTTGGCGCCTTTTTCCTTTCTTTACCGTTGGCGCGTCGACGCCACGTGCCTGACCCAAATTTGCTTAGCCGCGCATTGCGCGGTCCCTGCTGCTCCACCTCACGAAACGACGTCGTACCGTGCCGCTCGGGTTTTTCTACGTGCACGCATGGCGCGAGTTACCAACTTGCTGATATTTACCATTTTGCCCTCAGACTTTAGTTTTCCTACAAAAATAAATATAAATTAATTAAAAATAATATAAAAATACTAAAAATCCTAAAAACACATAATAATAAATAAAACGCCTAAAACACTAAAAATAAATAAAAAAATATAAATAAAAAGAAATATAAAAATATTATAAAATTACCTAAATTAACACAAATTAACTAAAATCCTATAAAACCTATTAAAACCAAAATAAGCTAAATAATTAAGCATTTAAGCACACAATAGATATAAAAACTAAGTATTAGGGAATAAAAATATCATATAATTCAACCCTATCAGATATCTACGTTTGTATCAAACTATTTTCCCGATGAAGTTTTGACAAAGGCCAATCGAGTTCCAAGACATGATGATGGGGGGAACGTTGAACTAAACGGTCGACTTTCTGTATTTGGTCTACCGGGTCGCGCTTATGGAAAAGAAAAACGCATATTTCTCTCTGAAGCAGAATTACATGATGCACATACTTACATTCTTCTCAATTGCGAGGAGATTGAGGGATTGGTGAGGTATGCATGTAAAACTAATATTTAGCTTAATCTCATTGATGTATACTGTAATCTCATATATATTGTTTCATATATATAATATATCTGTAGATCATTCGATGCTGAGTTAAGAACAAATCAACACGGCATAACTGATAAAGATATTGAACTGAATCGGGATCAAAACTTTGCAAAATGGATAAAGGACAAAGTAAGTTATTTAACTTAATTAAGTCATTTTATTTAATTTATAAAACACTTATTCACAATGTCTTAAACAATTGTAGGCTTTTAATGACGATACAATTCCTTCAAATTTACAAGTCTTAGCCATGGGCCCAGATAGGGACCAACTCACTCGTAATGGTTATAAAGTAAATGGCTACGATTTTCATACAAAGATATACGTCATCGGTAAAGAACAACCAATACTGGAGTGTTTGTTCAAGGAGATTGCTACAATGAGGTTGGTCGTGCCTTTTATGGGGAGTTGGAAGAAATCATTGAATTGTCGTACAAGGGTACATACGGAGGTCAGATTAATCTGTTTAAATGTCGTTGGTTTGATTCAAAAAAAGGGATACGTGTCGATCGACATGGAATTGTCGATATTGACCTCAACAAAAGGACATATATGAATGCACCATTTGTGTTGCCAACTCAAACACAGCAAGTATATTATACTCGTACACCTATTCGAAAAAGGGATAGAATGCCTACAGATTGGCAAGTTGTCATTCATACTCCTGCGCGCATTCGTGTCCAATTAGTAGAGGGAGAAGTCTACCAAGAGAAGACGTTACATAACCCTCCTACAATAAATCTCGATGACAACAATCAACTCAACAATTTAGAGGGTGGAGGTGAGGATGATAAATTGGATCCCGATTCAGTACAACACTTAGATGACAATAATACTGAGGAGGAAGAGTTATTAAGTGACAACGACACCGATTCTGAAGTAGGAGATGGTTATGAATCTCCACATATTGTTGAAGAGGATTCAGAATCTGACAGCGAATTTCATTAAAATGTATGTTTACTTTAATTTGTATTCTGTAGAGTTATATATAAATGTTTACTAAATATTATTGACTTGTTGTATATACACGCATTTTATTTCAGTCGCTATTATTATGTAAGTCACATTAATATGTCATTTTTTTGAATAGGTGGCATCTTCAGCATCAGGAAGGAAACGCGGTTTAGGCCGGGGTCCAAATCAAATACCGAAGGCCCCAACTAATCCAGACAAGCATATTGTATTACAGATTCGCCCTGATCCTACCAACACGTAAGTTATTAACCGTATAGTAATATTAAACTCAACAATAATATTATTGTATATACTAATGTAAATTATTCTATATTTCAGAGATTTTGCAGATGTTAGGGTTGTGAAATGTATTTCACAGTTATGCCTACAAAACTGGCCTACCCCATCTATTACATGGGCCAGCACACCGCTAGCCCACAAGGAGGCCTGTTGGCAGGAGTTCCAGGTATTTGTTTTTTCGTAATTTATAATTATTCTATTGAAATATTCTAATGTTTATTTTAATGTTATTATCGTATTTTTATTTCAGAAAAAGATACAAGTAGGAAGATTCATAGACAGGGGTTATACAGACATTATTCTGGCAAAAGTGTGATGTCCGCACCAAAAACAACATAAAGAAGGAGCGGGAAAAGGTACTGTATAATGCCGGTATAGACCATCCTGGCCAGGCTGCGGAGTATATGCATGAGTACAGCCCGTGGTGGTGCTCGCGCGATATATAGGTTGAGATGTGCCAGCAGTGGCAGAGTGACGAATGAGCGAAGAAAGGGAGGATTGTCGCCAGGAACAGATCCGCAGGTGTAGCTGAAGGGGAACAGGCAAAGGGTACATACAAAGGCGGTATTATATCACAGGCGCAACATTTCATGGATAGGGAGGTACATAGTTCGTCAAATTTACTTTCTTCATACTTACGATAATTTATTTAGTATTTATTTGCATGACTAATATATTTATACACTTATCATATTTGTAGTCATCTAGTAGGTCCAGAGGTCAGACTATCAATTGGTTGGATGTGTACGTGACCACTCGTGATGGTCTGCCTGATGCTATACAGATACGAGTAATTAAGTTTTTTTAACGTTACATGTTTATACATTAATTTTGACGTTACATTTAACTATTCAATGTATTACTTAATTACATGACACTTACAACCAACTAATGGATGAACGGTATCCCCCTGGTAGTGGTCGCCGGTCGATTGATCAAGAGTTGTGGGAAAGGGCGTCGGTTGTCAAGAAAAACTTTGTTAAGGGCCAAGGGCAGCGAAGACGGCCGAGTATTACTGCCTCTTGCAGCTCTGGTAGCCAGTCTACCCAAGCATCATACAATCCGACGCCACATAACGCTGCAGAATGTGTTAGAGTCATATGCAGAGATCCTGCACTTCTGCGTCAGCTGCAAGATCATTTGAAAGCGTTGAGCCCTGATTCATTAGCGAATGCGGTGGCGACAGCAGCAAGTCAGCCGGACCAGGAGGAGGAGACTGAGCAAGACGAGGTAATATTATTACTTAATGCACCAAAATTAATCAGTCAATAATACTATCTTGAACGTGTTTCTTTTTTTGTTACAGGAACGTGGCAGTTAGCTAGATCGATGAAGCTTGGCGAGCTACATATCGTTCTTAGCTTTTTTATTTTATTCATTCTATTGTGTTACACATGCACGGTTGAATTTTTATCTTATTGTATATATTTATGTACTAAGATTTGATTAGATATTGGTTTTATATTTATTTAAAATGTATGTTATTTCATTTGGTTAGAATTTGATATTTGGTTGGAGATCTCAATTAGATCGTTTATATATATGTTGTGCTGTGTTGGGATGTGTTTGACATGTAAAGAAATTTTTGGGAATCGAAAAAATAAAAAAAACTTTTTTTCTGAAAAGAATAATCAGCGACCGAATTCGGTCGCTAATAGCGGTCATTAATAACCTGTCGCTACTACCCGGTCGCTATTTGGTCGCTGTTCGTCTCAAAATTTGGTCGCTGATAATCATCTCATCGGTCGCTGATATCGGTCGCTGTTTGTTCGGTCGCTACACGTGGCGCATGTTGTCATGTGTAATGACTCAACTTAGAGACCGAGTCGATCGCCATTTGCGGTCGCTGAAAGTTCGATCGCTATTGTCCGTCGTTGATATGAATGTTAGCGACCAAATTATAGGCGACGGATATCAGCGACCGAATGCGGTCACTGATGGCCATTAGCGACGGAATTCGGTCGCTGATAGACCATTTTCTTGTAGTGATTTAACAGTCTTAAGTCAAATAACTCAGATAAATACTATCAAAACTAGATGACGAAAGGAGTTTTTATATTTAAGACTATTAATTTTTTATTCCACCTGCTTATTCTCGTTGCAAATTCATGTTATCTAGAATGAGTGAAAAACATGTGTGCCGATGGGAGATGACATACTTCAGTATTTCCTTCCAATTGATTTGACAATATTTTTTCTCATCAACCTAAACAACTTGAATCAGTAAGAATTAGAATACGCAAGAACAAATAGAAAATCTAATATCCATAAATATAATTACTCCGTTCGAGATATGTGAAGAATGCAAGATTTTAACAAAAGTATGGATTCATGTCCAATGTATATTTATACTAAAACTTGTGCGTTTCACCCGGACGGTAAATTTTAAATGACATTAGCACAGTCGTTCATCGTCCGCAGTATAATACTATGGACGATAAGTGTATTATATGCATGCTATGGGTGTTTTGAACATTTAATCTTGTCTGCAGTATAATACTGCGGATACCTAAATATTATATTGCGGACGAGGGTCATTTAAGCCATCAGATCTCATCTTAGACGACTGAGATTTGTTATAAGGATATTTTAATTTTTATAACATTGTTAATGGATCGATCCCTATATATATATATATATATATATATATATATATTCTTAATAAAAATTCAAAAATAAAAAATTTAACACTTAAGGATAAAACTACTTCATTTTGTTAAGTAACCTTAATTAAGATTGAATAAGATATTGCCTTAGATAACATTTTCCATATATAGTCTCCTTAATCCCACGCACAAAAACAAAAAGATTTTTTTATTATTAAAAATTGTGCACTTGAGGCCTGGAAAAATTACCATATTGTACGATGGCAAGTGGACTGATGGTTCACGTGCATGGAACCGGAGCAAGCTCTCATATCCAAGTAGCCCGCGTACATAAAATGTAGGGCAGACAAGATTATTTAGTTATGTCCGGCCAAACTTTTTAGCTGTTAATTAAACGAGCTTGTTTCATCTGCTAGGCCTAGGTTCATGACCTCAATTCACTAGTCTTGCCAACCTCTTAACCTTGAATTATTTGGACGGTCCATCAAAACACGCGCATGTTATGGCAATGTAAAAATTAAAAATGAAACAAACTACTCGAGTTGGCTCTCCATAGTTTTAAACTCTTAAAAATATACTCTGTCCAGAAATGAATGGTTTATTTAATTTTTTTTAATGTATATTAAGATTTACTTAAGACATATTTTTTAATTAATTACAGTTGCATTAGAATTTGTTACTGACAATAGATTATAGAAATTTTTTATTTTGAAGTTTATCCTATCTACGCAAGCTTTATGCGTATAATAAATAAGGAAATTTAATTTGGACTCTCATTCTTAGAATGTATGGAGTATGAGCTAATTAAGTTTGATCATATATTAATTGAGCGAGCTCAACTCATTATAAACTAATGTTGAATAATACATAAACATCTAAGACAAAAAAATTACATGTTGAGCATTAATCTAGACTCATTAATTTGCTCAAGTGAGCTAAATTTAGTAACCCAAACCTTGACTCGGACTCGGACTGGGACTCGGACTCATTCATTCCCTAATCATTCCTCCTATCTAAACGTCTCAAGTATTTTACGTGAAAAGAGCCTTGTGTAGATGCCAAACTGAGATAGTGGAGATTATTTAGTACGTCATTTTTGAACGTCAAAAACCTACCTTTCTAGTGTTTTGTGGGATTTCAAATTGCAAGAATATGCGTCATACGCAGCCAAACGCAGCGCTATCTCTACCTTTCATATGCTATCTAAAAATCAACAAACTGGAGACGTACGAAGATGTGCAGAAGAGTTGGCCCTGGCACGTACTTTGACAGGGTAAACCTTGTGCATTTTGTGGTTGAGTTGTTTTTAGTTATGGATTTTGCTGGTCTTTTGTTACATGTGATGAAGAAGGGACAAACAACAGTACTCATTGTCATGTACATACTCCATACAATTCTTTTAATTTTCTCCTGATCTAACTCATCAAAAATATATATTTTATCACTAGTTATAAAACTGATCCCGTGACCTAAACATTACAATCATCTTGTCGCAACTCACAAACAGCGGGGCAGAAGTACATTTGCCCTGATTTTAGGAAATTTGCCCTTCATTTTTTGACTGGTACTGGAAATAAGTTTCTTTTTCTAGGAAATTTCGACGGATTTATTTAATTAATTAGGGTACCTCATCTGGCATGGTTATAGATTCCAGTCTAATAAATGCATATGAAAGAACATTGGACACCAAAATTTTATTTTATTTTTTTTGACATTTTTGTATGGTCGATATCAATTAAATTTCGTATATTTTTTTGATTAATATAGGACGAACATTAAACCTTGTGAATCATTTTCTTAATTTAGAGTTGCTCATTGGACTCACTTTTTCCGAAATTAGTACTCTTCTAGCTTAACATGGCGGGTATCAAAGTTATGGGGGCACGTACTGTGTAGTCCGTTATATTGACTAGTGTCCTCAGCACACACTTAGAGGGTGTTTGATAAAAACTGAATGAAATAGTTTTGAATACTTAAGTAATCTGAATAAGCTGAATGAAGTAGATTTTTGAATACTGAGTGAAAAAAGTTGCTTGATAAGTGACATGTCTGAAACATCTGAATAACATATTTTTACTATTTTACCCCTCTGAAAAAATTCAAAGTTACTGTAAATTTATTTAATATTATTTAATATAATAATTAATATATATATATATATATATATATATATATATATATATATATATTTATATTTTTTTTTACTTCATTCAGTTGAAACTTATTCATTTTGCAAAAAAAATTAGATTTAGTCATTCAGCCCAAAAATCTGACCAATTCAGCCATTTAGTCCAAAATAAACGTACTGAATGACTGACTGATTCAGCCATTCAACTCTATTAAGTGCTAATCAAACAATCCCTTACTTGTTAGTTATTTTAAATTAATATCAATTATTAAAAATTAATAAAAATAAGTAACTAGAGAGATTTTGTATCATTAAGAGAGAAAGATAACGAAAATTGATTAGTGGGTAAGTGGGAGTAGAAAGTGGAAGTAGTGAAAAAAAATGTAAAAATAAAGATTAATTACATAATTTTATCATAAACTGTGATAAACCTAAACTAAAATAATTCTCAACTCCTTCCTCCCGACTTTATAATATATAGAGAGATCGATTGATGGTGATCCCAAATATAGAGGGATCGATTGATGGTGATCCCAATTTTTTTATTGGGTCCGGATAGAGACCAAAGATCTTAAGCGATTGATCCGGCATTACAACTCAAAAGATAAAGAAGTATCGATAATTTTTTCATACTCATTTGAAGTTCGAAGTATCATTTGTACAATAAGAATCCCATTCATTATATAATTTTTTTTATATAGATAGATATAAGATCTATGAAACAATTTTTTAGAACAATTATTTAGAAGTACATTTATTTTGACTTAGAGAAGGGTGATGGGCTAAATTCTTAAGAAGAAAACATACCATCTGAAAGAGGCCGGCTGACTGGCCTTTCAGTCATCAAAATAATTATCCACAAATTTTCTAAACAAAGAACGCGTAAACTGTACAAGATCTCCAAAAAGCGAAATGAAATTGTGATTCTTGCGTGTACATTATAATATGCGGTGGTAATTAAATGATTATTAAATATTGATGGAGGGGATTACTTGTCAAGAATGTTTAAGAAAGAAGACAAAAAGATGTATAGCTGTAAAGAAATGCCAGCTATTCTTTTTTAATTTGCACGCACGGGTAGGTTTTCTGATCTGCAAAAAGAAAGCTTAAAACAGGAAAGGATTTCGTAGGGCTTGTACGTATGCCATCAATTAATTCTATATGTCATGACCTAATGAAAAAGACATTTTACATTCAGATCTTGATCTCAGTGAGTGAGTCAATCCCTTTAATTTATTTGCTACGTGAAAGTGACTTCAATTCTCTTTGGATTGATCTTGTTCACGGCATGCAGAGGACATGCATGTCTTATTTGATCTCCAAATTAAATTTATTGTTCTTTCTTTTACACAATTGGTGAATGGTGACTGTGGAAGTTTGTTTCACCGTCAAATTTTATATCGGTTATTATAAAATTTAAAAACACATACGATTGTCCGCAACACAGTGTTGTGGAGTGTTGTAGTGTCCGCAACACAGTGTTGCGTATTGCAAGAGAGAAAGCAAGTTATCAGAAAATAATGAAACAATGCCGGATTCATATAATTCTATTGATTATAAAGTAAAGCTAGAGTAGTATTATTTATACATGACCACTAAAATAAAATAACAACAACAGAATTTTTTCTATAATTACACGTATAAACACAAGTTCTTTGATATATTAAAGGATATTTCTATCGATATATAAAAATCTAAGAGATTCCAGAAAATAAGAATGAAGGAATGTTATCTTCGAACAATTTGAGACATCTCGAATTCGAAATTGATATGATTCAATTAATAGTATAGAGAAAAAAAAACTCCAATATTTAGTAGTGCGTACTTATTAAGTATTATTTTATTGAAATTAAGTGACTTTATATAAATTTTAAAAATTTAAAAGTCAATTTAAAAACTTTTTAAATTGACTTTCAAAAAATTAATAATAATCTTATACTTTACCATAAAGAGAATATATATCATCAACATAATATGATGAAATTTATATTATATCTATTATTTTGATACTTTATCACCACTATATATATCAGATAAATATACAGCTAATATATATCTGTGATACTTAACATACGTCCATTCGATCCTTTTGTCATCGGTGTTCATATTAATTATCCCTACTGATTTTTTTATAAGTTAATTCAAAATCTCTCTCTCTACAGGCAAAAACAAAGACAAATATCACTCAACTTTATGTTTTGAATGAGTTTGTTTTGAATGACACATGTGAATATGTACTTTTCCGAAATGCAACCCACACTAGTATTTCTTGCTAATCAAAAGGAATCCTATATCAATTAAATGTTTACACAAAAGATACTCTAAAGTCTAAACTATATATATGAAAGTATTTTAAAGAGTTAGATAAATAACAGAGAGCTATGCGCTTAAATTTTTGAAGATATTAGATCTTTTGAAAATGATATATTCTATAAATGTTTACATCGAATTTTTGATTATCGGCCAGTTATTAGTGGTAATCATTGTAGAGAGATGCATAATAATTAAGTAGAGCCATCTTATAACTCTATTCAATCTTATGCATTGATATATTTCGTAATTATAATTTGACATAAATTTACCGTAATACATAGTGGAACGTACTTATCTTTAAATGATAGGTAAAGTTAAATCAACCATGCATGCATGGTAGGTAAAGTTACATCATACATGCATGCATGCATGGTAAATACGTATATGCACGGTAAATGTTTGTTTTGTGTATATCTTTGGACTTTATAATCAGGAGTATATATCAGTGGTCTTTACCAAGAAAATGTACTGTAAATATACTTCAACTTTTCCCTTCGCCTGGGATAATTTTCCTGTTGGCTTGTTATCACCGGTACAAATGGGAGATATACCTCAGTCTTAAAATGCTGAGAAAATATTACTAGTTAAGAAATTTAATTATTGCATGATTTGGCTATTTCTATTTAATTTGGAACCTTACAGTAAGATATATAAAATCTTAAATACTGATGCTAAAATACGCGTGGCCATAAACTAATGGAATAGAAAAAATTATATGCTGTCTGTCAATGTTTCTTTAGTTTTATAATTGGAAGAAGCAATATTGTATGCATCTGAGTATGAACATTATTTAAAGAAGCAGAAATCGGATCTGAGAAAAATCTTCTTGAACTTCAAGACTTAAATAAAATTATTTGCGCGAATACCACGTTAAAATATTCAACTAAAAAATAATTCACAGTGAATGGAATAACTTACATGGTTATACTTAGGATCACAAATCTTCAAATCTATGATGCAAGGGTAGGGGTGCGTAAAATTTTCGATTTTTTCGGTTTTCCGAACCGGTCGGTTCGGTATAAAAAAAACCGGTTCAGTACCGGTACAAAAAAACCGGTATATACCGGTTTTTCGGTACCGGTTTCGGTACCGCCTTTTTGTGGTTCGGTAAATACCGAACCGAACCGGTGTACCGGTTTTTTTATTTTTTATTTTTTATTTATATTATCATTAATAATAATTCTAAAAATAATAAAAATAATAATAAAAATAATAATTATAATAAAAATAATAATAATAACAATAATAATAATAATAATAATAATAATAATAATAATAATAATAATAACAAAAATAATAATTATAATAAAAATAATACTAATATTAATAATAAAAATAATAATAATACTAATAAAAATAATAAAATAATAATTATATTAAGTTTCGGTTTTTACCGGTACCGAACCGGTAAAATCGGTTCGGTATACCGGTCCAATCGGTACCGGTTTCGGTATCCAAAATTTCTATCTTTCGATTTCGGTTCGATATGGTTTCGATTCGGTACGGGCCGGTAATTACCGGTTGAACACCCCTATGCAAGGGTGGATCTACACTAGGGCAATGGGTCAAGTGCCTCCTCTTGAAGTGTAAATTGATCGAGATTTAGATTACTTCAAAAAATGAATTTGAAGAACGATTTTGTAGTGATTTTTAAGTTTTTTTTTTTTATAAAAAAAATTATATTTGGTGGATTTTATTATTTCCTTTGTAATTTCATAATAAAAGAATCTCATCTTTTCAATTTTTTTTTGTTCCACATAAAGAGTCATCTTTTTTTTTTCCCAAGTATTATAAATAACACCATATTCTCAAATTAACTAGTCATCATAATTTCATGACATGTCACTACTATTAAACTAACAATTCATTATATTTAATAGTAAATATAAAATAAAAATATATCATTAATATTTGCATATATTACAAATGAGATTCTGCAAAGGAGAGAGTAATTTAATTATTTTTATTTAATTATAAAAATGTCCCCTTTGAATGAAATTCCTGCATCCCTCCCTGACAAGTCAGATTTCATATTCTCACCAGTAGCAAACATAGCTTAATTATTAACAGTTGGATTAAGTACTTAATGTTCTTCATAGCCATATGTGAAAAGAGCAGCTTCAGTAAATGGAGAAAATAGCAGTAGTCATGAATGAATATACACCCATTTGTTATTGGTTTTTAGTTGAATGCTTCTTAGTAACATAATTAATGCATTCCTTTTCCCTATATATATATATATATATATATATATATATATATATATATATATATATATATATATATATATATTCTAACTTCTTAAAATTGAAGAAAGTTCTAATTAAAATAAATTGCTATATATGTTGGAAATGTTACAAACTTTTTGGATATGTAGATGAATGCCCGACGCCTAATTTTACACAGCTCTCAATGAAAGTATCAATAATACAAACTTTAGTATCTTTAATCCTCTAAAAAGCTAGATGTCAAGGGAGACTCACAACATATTACATTTATAATCGACGTGAGACTATTTTTTACAGTTTAATTTGAAGTTCCCATCAAAATATACTATCTAACTTAATTATTGGTAGTAATTAAATGGTTTCACCAAATGTGTCACTTGTCATTTCTAGTAAATTGAATAGCAAAGTTCAGAGATCAATGACCTAATTATCAAGTGGGTTTTTACTTACTCACCCACATTTATTTATTTATTTTTGTTTCTGATGAATGTTAATTATCACCAGATAAACTGGAAGATTTTAATTCTAATTCAGCCAAATATAATATAGATATTAATCATGCACATTGCTTCTTGTAGAGATGAATAAAGTGCAATAATAATTAAGGGTTTCTTTCAGTCATGTGAAGACAAATCTCGAGCTTATCTGTTTGATTTGTATCTTTCCACTTTTTTTTTTCATAGTATCATCATAGCAGTGAAGCATCAAGAGTCACACTCGTAGCCTTGGACAAATTATTGGGCTTTAGTATCATCGAAGTATTAATTAATCATGTCACTAGCTCAACATTTTTCCAAGTGATGAGCATATTCTTTGACAAAACCCTAAACCACTGATCAAATTCAATTATATGATAATTGCCACGTCAACCCTAAACATCATTTCTTATGCTAATCATAGGAATTAGGATATAATTCTAGCCCTGCTGTCTGTATGTACAATTACAATGATTTTTACGCGTATAGGAAATAACTGCACAATTATTCAATTATACATATATCAATCTCGTGATGTGTATGATAGAACATCTGTAAAATATAGTACTATACAGTGGAGTACATTTTTTACGCGTAACTATAAGTACTTGGGGGTGTATCACACTACCTAGGAAAAAATATACTACAATTAAGTAGAGATATCTATATATGGATTAGTAGGAGAAAAGTACCTATTTTCTTTTATATTATTAATGTTGTGGTATGGAGAAATTAACCTCAGACCTTACAAGGAAGTAAGACTATATCCACTAAAAGGTAATATGTATATATACCAAGGTTAATAAGGTCAAAAAATATTGGTTTGACTAGTATAGGGTTGAAACCGTAATAATTATGTCCCGTAATCAAGCGAGGGTGTGATACCACTTGAGTAAAAACGTTGAGAAACCTTAGAAGCCCAAAATCTTAAAATTCTAGGAGGGGCGCTAAATAGCGCGCAGAAATGAACATTGTATGGAAGGCAAGAGACAAAGGTTGGAGCAGGGTAAATGCATGGAGTTAATTGTTTTCTTGTAATGATTAATGGCACACATGTGAATAGAGTGGGTACCTAGATTTGTCTTTGTGGAATGGAGACAATATGCTTATTGGAAGTAAGAACTATTGCCTTCTTACACTGTGATATATATGTGTATATATATAAATACATATACACCCAAACACATATATACACTGATATATGAATAAACATCTCGTGATGCATGTAGTCACTGGAAATGGATTCAGCCCATTTGGAGGCACGTTCTTGCAACATCTAAGGTTCATGGTTATGCCAGGTTTGTTCCCTTAGTTGGCAATCCAAACTAAACAGGATTCTTGTATATATATATATATATATATATATATATATATATATATATATATATATATGGCCACCTCACCAAACTGTGACTTTTTTGTTGTTTCTGATGAACTTAGGCAAGCGTATCATCATTACATGGAATAATATACACCAGACAGGGCTTAATTATAATCTACGTACATACGAACCATTAATCCTTATACATACAGACATCCCCTGATACGGGAGATATATATTCTCTATATGATGACAGTAAGAATTAAGATAGTCATTTTGTGTGTTTAATATATGTGTCACATATATAAGTGATTTGTATATGATATGCATGTATATAAAAATAAAAAGATGTGTAGGAGTTTAATTACTATTTCACGTGTGATATTCCAATTCAATTCAATAACGCGTTCTACACCAAAGTAGTTGGGATGCGTGAAATTTAGGAAAAAATTAACAAAAAAAGTATCTCTTCACTAATTTGATCGAGTTTCCCAACATAATAAATGTATATATTTTTTCCTTCCCTTTTTATGCAAGTCCTTCACTCTTTTTTTTTTATCAGCAAAAAGGAAAATTTTCATTTATAGCAATCTGATAGGGTACATATGTAAGTTCTGCACATAATATACTAAGTATGTTGAAGATTGAAGAGGTTGACAAAAACGTTCACAAAAACTTATTTATATCGTTTTACCACTCAAGGAAGTCCTCACATATAGTCTCTCTCTATTCACTTGCGCATTCGGGAACTAGCTAGGTTTTTGGATTCAGAGATTAATGTTAGGAGTAATATTTATATATGAAATGATTTGATGGATACGCCGGAAGAAGTTGAGTTGGTGACAATAAAGGTTGAAAGGCACGTGTAGAAAGAGAGAGCAAGAGAAAAAGAGAAGACAAAAGTTGACGGCTGTTTTGAGAGAGAGAAAAAGAGAAAGGGAACTCCAAATTCCCCGTGAGGAGTGTTTGGAGGCATCCAATAAACTGTCATTTTCATCTCCTTCAATTCTCTCTTCTCGAATATATATATATATAAGGAACCCATTCATAATAACTAGTTATTGAGAATATTATTTCAACAATTATATTTTAGACTGTTCATCATAATATTTAAAAACTTAAATTAACTGGGATAAGGACCCTACCGCTAGAGACTCTAGCGGCAGTGACATTCCTGTTAATGATGTAAATGAGTCGAACTTATTCGAACAGAGAGCTACTCGGATTCGACTAGTAAGGTTAAATTTTTATTTGAATTCTACTCGATTTGAATTATATTTGAAATTTTTTACTCAGATTCGACTAGATTCAAATTTTTGTTACTTGAATTCGATTTGACTCGAATCGAATTATATTTAAATTACTCGCTAACTACAAATTCAAACTTGAATTTGAGTCTCCGCATAGTAACTAGTTTTATAATACATATAATTACTAATTGAACTTATTATTTTACTTAGAAATGAAAAAATATAATTATAATTACACTTTACAAATATAAAATTATAATTAAAATTACAAATAAAATAAAAATAATAATAACTAATTATTCAAATTTTATTTAACTGTGTATATATATTATAAAAGAATGTATCGAGTATCTATTTGAATATATATATCACTTGAGTATATATTGAATAATGATTGAACATTCGAGTAGTTTAAATCCTAAATAAGTCAAGTATAATCTTACTCAGATTTTACTTATATTTTTATTTGAATTATTTTTTGTGCTCAGATTTGGATCATATTATTAATGAATTCGAATATCGCTCACATTTTTTCAAGTCGAGTTTGAATCAAATTTGAACCGTTTAGTTCGTTTTATAGCCTTAATTCCTACTGCTAAAGGCTCTAGCGGCTAGTAAAATGACTAGTACGCTCCTCCCACCATGAAATTAGTCGGGCTATGTAACTTTTGTAGGTGTAGCGGCAAACCTTGTGTAGAGAGAGAAAATGAAATTAGCACAAACCCAACAAAGCAATTAATATAGATTTTGATGTAATGGAACTTTTGGAGAAAGGATACAAGGAACCTCTCTTCAACTATATATCACTTCAACGACATTTTATACTTATGTTGACAACATTCAATACTTAAACATTTATTATTTTGACAACATAATTTTTATTTTGACCATAACAACCTCCTTATTTTGTTATAAAAAACAAAGGCAGTCATTTGGGAAGCAAACAAGCGATCATTTAGTTTGAGAGCACAAACCCCTCTTTAAAAAGAGCTTCAGAGGTCACAGAGTGATAGGAGGAGGAATATAGAAGGAGAGGAGTGAGAAAGAGGATAGAAATACTATATAGGAAGGGATTGAAGAATGGCTTCCAGGGAACAAAAGAAAGCTGCCGCTGCTCTGCATGAGAAGCTTCAACTTCTTCGTTCCATTACAAACTCTCATGCAGTAATAATTCAATTCAATTCCCTGCATTTCTGATTTCATTTTACTTTATTTGACGGTCCATTGACATTCTAGTAAAAGACACATACATATATATGGTCTTAATTATAAGAAGATGTGTGTACTTTTCTGATTAATAACAAACACAATTATTTTCTCTTCTCTTTTATTTATTTTCCCCAATTCTTGGATCCTGGCTTAATTTCTTAATTTGAGATCTTTCCATCTAAATCTACTCTCTAATTTTAATATTCTGTTCTTAATTAACTACTCCCTTAATTCTCATATTCAAGTGGTTATGTCGTTTCTTTCTCCTGTCTGCTGTATCAATTTATATTGTATATATCTCCTACTATAAAAACTCTATAAAGATCGATGTTGTCCCTTGTTTTGATAATGACCGAGTATAATAATTAACAACACAATTCTTTAAATTACCATCACCATTAATTTAACCTAATAAATCAATTTTATGATCTCTTAAAGAAGGTAGAAGATGACCAGATTAAGTACTAGTGCTATCGAATTAATTTTAACTGAGTTTGTTTATGTGTGGCAGCAAAACGAAACCTCAATTATAGTAGACGCAGCAAAGTACATAGAAGAGCTTAAACAAAAAGTAGAAAGACTGAATGGAGATATCGAAGCTGGACAAAATTCAAATCATGATGACCAGAATTCATGGCCTGCGGTAATTTTATTGACACTCGTGTACTCCCTCTGTTTTAAAATTAGATATATATTTTTATTTTTTGAATTTATTTGTAAAATTTTAAAATTTAAAATTAATATGAATTTATTTAAACTTGAAAGTCATTAACTAATATAATAATTAGTTATACTTTTTAGTTAATTAACAATAATTATACGTACTTGTTTTGTTTGTATTGTAGCTTTTGACTTTTAAAAGTCAAAATGACAAAATCATGGGATTCAAAATTTATACCGATTTATTTGAATTTCGATATTACTACATCTTGAACCGTAGGACTCTATATATATCTTTCTCGCACTTATTGATTTTTTTCTTTCCATTTTTTGGGAATTTGTCTTTGATTTATCAGTGTAATAATTATTGATGTGAGCCTTCTACGTCTACTATATATGCAGGTTGCTGTAGAAACCCTAGAAAAGGGATTCCTAGTGAATATAAATTCTGAAAAAAATTGCCCCGGTTTGCTTGTTTCCATATTGGCAGTTTTTGAAGAGCTTGGCCTTAATGTGATTGAAGCTAGGGTTTCTTGTACAGACAGTTTTCGATTGGAAGCCCTTGGCGGAGAAGTAAGAGATATAATTAACATGCAAGTTTTTTTTTACTTAATTGTACGTGTGATCAAGCTTATAATTAATTAAGAATATAGATAAAGATAATAAAAGATAATTGCAGGTACTACTTACAAAAACAACAGTGAACCGTTAACTAATTAGTGGTGAAATCATGCATGTCCTTTAATTAAGTTGCAGTGCTAATTTTGCAGAATGACGAAAATGGCGAAAGCTTAAACGCAGAAGTAGTGAAAGAAGCAGTTTCACAGGCCATCAGGAATTGGAGAGAAACCAATGACCAAGAGTAACTAAAGATCTGAATGTCTTATATATATATATTTATATTCTCTTTCTTCAGATAATGTTCCGAAGAAGAGAACTAAAATAAGTTAATAGTCGACGAGAATAAGTTAATTAGTAGCTAGGATCAATCTGAAATATCAGAATTAAACTTTGGATAAAATTTCAAGCACAAGGGACAAAGGAAGCCCTAGTTGAGTTTGAGAATCTTCTTTTTCCATGTAAAATGCAAAGCATTTGTATAAATTCTCTCATTTAATTAATGGCTTTATATGTTTATGATCTCAAACCCTAGAGATCATGGTAGAAGTGTCTTGATGCTGTCAATAGTCTATTTTCCCCACCTTCTGCTAAATCGAAACGGAATATTTCTTTGTCCAATATTAATTCACTCCTCCGATCCATTTTATATACTTCTACATAGTTTTTCACTTCAAATAGATTGTATTTTTGTTAGGCATGCGTGAAAAAAAATGTGAGGACCCAACTTCTCTTATAGAGAAATGCTCGATAAGAAAGAGTGGGGTGGGGAGGTTTGGTGATAATATATCAACATGAAATGAGGAAATTCAGGCTACTGATTCAAGGACACAGGGACAGTATTGTAAATATACAAATAGTTAGTTGTTAAATAGTAATCTGTTATTTAAGCTGATGTAATCAGAGTTAGTGGAGTTTAGCGTAGTTAGTAAGCTGTTAGCAGTTAAATAGTTGTTAGTGTATATATATATATAAACTGTAAATTGTATTTGGAGATAAAAAAAAATAAGAAAACTCTTTTCCAAGCTCTTTTGTTCTTGATTTACTCTCTTCACATGGTATCAGAGCTCTGGCTCAAATCTTGAAACATTTCATCTTTGTTTCCGCAGAATTGAAGCAGTATAGTTTCAATTATCATCGAGTCTTTATCTTGTACCATCTGGAAATCAATTTCTTCTCTATTACTGAATCATAACTTCATTATGACGAACACTGAAGAAGGTTACATAGAACATGAATATCAAATCATCGTTCTAGATCCTAATCATCCATTTTACTTACATCCGTCAGATCATCCAGGTCAAATTTTGGTTTCTCAAGCCCTAACTGGTGATAATTTCAATCAGTGGCATTGAGCAATGACTCTGTCTCTATCGGCTAAAAACAAACTAGGTTTTGTGACTAAAAAGTTCAATCAACCAGGTGAATCTTCTCCTTATCTGCATCATTGGCAAAGATGCAATGATATGGTTATTTCTTGGCTAATTAATACAATTTCTCCTGAAATCAGTTCAAGCATTGTTTACATACCTCTTGCTACTGATATTTGGAATGACATAAATACTAGATTCACACAGAGTAATGGTCCTCGGTTATATGAAATCAAGAAAGACCTGACTTTTTTAACACAGAATTCAATGACTGTGTCAACTTACTTTACAAAGTTCAAGACTTTTTGGGATGAACTGATCAATTTAACTCATGTTCCGAAATGCACATGTAAGTGCACATGTGGTGCCTTGAAACAATAGGAAGACTGTGATGAAAACATGAAGGTTACTTCATTCTTGATGGGACTAAATGAAGTTTTTACAAATATAAGAGGACATCTTCTGATGATGAATCCCATGCCCAATCTAAATCAAGCACTGACACTTATTCAACAAGACGAGAAACAAAGGAACTATACTAGTCAAATGTCTACAATTCAAGAATCTACTGCACTTTTTAGTAGGTTCAATAATAATAATAATAATCAATCATTTTCAAAATTTGCAAAAAGCACAGGTGGAAACGAGGTTGGTTCAAAATCAATAAAAAGAGGAAGTCTAGAATGTTCTTACTGTCATGAAACTAATCATACTCGAGACAGATGCTATTTCTTGAATGGTTTTCCTCCAAAATTTAAGGATTCATTTACTGACAAAGGAAATAAAACTGTTGCTCAAGTCAGTACATCATCATCTAGTAATGTATATGTGAATGACAAGGAAGATAAGTCTGTTTCTACTGCAGTTATTGATACTGGAACAAGTTTCACTCCGCTCAATATCAAGAGTTGATGAATCTGCCGAATCAAAACTACTTACACTCTACTACAGATATACCTCTAGCAGGTATTCATATATCTACTGCAAACACTGTGTGTTTATCAAGTTTCGCTGTGAAAAATGAGTGGATTATTGATTCTGGTGCAACAGATCACATCATTTCTTCCTTTGATTTGCTTGAAAAACCTGTTGCCATAAATTCAATCATTTATCTTCCTAATGGTCAGTACTCTACTATCACTCATAAAGGAACTTTGAGACTAACTGATGATATTGTTTTGCATGATGTTTTGTGTGTTCCTGATTTCAAGTTCAATTTGTTGTCAGTAAGTAAACTCAACAAAGATCTTCAGTGTTGTATCATATTTCTTCCTAATATCTGCCTCTTTTAGGACCTTGTGATGAAGAAGGTGAAAGGGATTGGTAGATTGAAGGACAGTCTGTACAAGCTTGTTGTTCCTATTAAATCTGATCATGTTGTCTGTTCTACTCAGTCTTCCTCTTTACTGCAGTTGTGGCATGATAAGCTTGGTCATTCACCTGTTCATGTCATTAAAGTTATTCCAAATCTTGTACCATCTAGATTTACTTCATCATTTCACTATGATATGTCCTTTAACTAAACAAATGAGAAATGTTTTTCCTGTTAGTAATTTTATTGCATCCAAACCATTTGAGTTGATACATTGTGATCTATGGGGTCCTTATAGACATAAGACATATCATAATTGCACCAGTTTTCTTACCATTGTTGATGATAATACGAAGTGTACTTGGACTTATTTGTTGTATTCAAAATCTCAAGTTGTATCTATTCTACAAAAATTTCTTTGTTATATCAAAAATCAGTTTGATGCAAATGTAAAAGTGTTAAGATCAGATAATGGAACTGAATTCTTCAATACAAATCTCACTTCTATGCTTGATAATCTTGGTATTGTTCATCAAAGCTCCTGTGTTGAAACTCCCCAACAAAATGGGGTTGCTGAGCGAAAACACAAACACCTTCTGGAGGTTGCTAGGGCATTAAGATTTAAGGCTCATTTACCTATTCATTTATGGGGTGATTGTATCCTTACTGCTACCTATCTTATAAATAGAATGCCTTCTCAAATTCTGAAAAACAAGACTCCTTATGAACTTTTATTCCATAAACCTCCTGCTTATAATCATTTGAAAGTTTTGGGATGTTTGTGTTATGCTTCTACATTGTCTCTCAGAAAAGATAAATTTGCACCTAGAGCCACAAAATCTATATTTCTTGGTTATCCTTTCAATCAAAAAGGTTACAAATTGTTTGATCTCAATACAAAAAGAATCTTTGTTTCCAGGGATGTGATTTTTCATGAAAATATATTCCCTTATGCTACATCATCTGAAACATTATCTTCAAATCCTGATATTCATTTTGGAATTACTTTTATAGATGATCTGAATACTACTTTTTCCATTCCATTTCACTTTTTTGACAATAATAATACACCTTTCTTGTCTAATCAAACTGATTCTGATCCATTAGCAGCTGATTCTTCTCAGTCTGAATCATTTATTCAATCTGATTCTTCTAATATGATAACTCATCAAACTCAAGTTCCTGTGCACAGATTTTCTATAATCAGGACCTTGCCTATCAAATTTCAAGATTATGCAGATCTTCCTAAAAATCTACCAAATACTCTTCCACCTATATCTCAGCAAGGTAATATCTCTTCTAACTGTTCCACTCAACATCCTTTATCTCTCTATGATACATGTACTCATATTTCTCCTAGTTATCAGCATTTTATCTCATCAATCTCCACTATTATTGAACCCAAAACCTATACTCAAGCTGTTAAAGACTCTAAAAGGTGCGAGGCTATGAAATTGGAAATTGACGCTTTACAAGCAAATAATACCTGGATAGTTGTTTCTCTACCTCCCAATAAACAATCTATTGGATGTAAGTGGATTTTTAAAGTGAAATATAAAGCAGATGGGAGTGTGGAAAGATATAAAGCCAGACTAGTTGCTAAAGGCTTCACTTAAATAGAAGGGTTGGACTATTTTTAAACATTTGCACCAGTTGCTAAAATGACTACTGTCAGGCTTCTTTTGTCCATTTATGCTATTAAAGGATGGAAAATTTCTCAGTTGGATATTACAAATGCATTCTTGCATGGAGATCTTCAAGAAGAAGTATACATGGATTTGCCACCTGGTTTTCATGTTCCAAAAGAGAAGGCGGTTGAGCAGCCAGTGTGTAAACTTCACAAATCATTGTATAGCCTAAAGCAGGCACCTAGACAATGGTTTTCAAAATTCTCTACTGCCTTGGTGAATTATGGTTTTAAGCAGTCACTTAGTGATCATTCTCTGTTCATCTTAAAGAAAAATGGCACTTTAACTGCACTTCTTGTCTATGTTGATGATATACTTCTAACTGGAACAGATTTTCATAAACTAAATCAAGTAAAACTTTATCTTCATACTCAATTCAAAGTTAAAGATCTTGGCTCCTTAAAATACTTTCTGGGAATTGAGATTGCAAGATCTACTGATGGAGTCTGTTTACATCAAAGGAAATATGCCATGGAAATTCTTATTGATACAGGTTTACTAGGTGCTAAACCTAGTTCCATTCCTATTGAACATCAACATAGACTCAGTAATGACACTGGACAATTATTGGACGATTCAACAACTTATAGGAGATTGGTTGGTAAACTCATTTATCTATCTATTACTAGGCCAGACATCTCTTACGCCGTTCACATTCTTAGTCAGTTTCTTTCTGCACCTACTGTGGCACATATGGATGCCGCTATGAAGTTGGTTAAATACATTAAGACTGCTCCAGGACAAGGTCTTCTTCTGTCTTCCGCTAGTTCACTTCAATTGAAAGCTTTCTGTGATGCTGATTGGGGTACTTGTCTTATGACTAGACGATCAGTTTCTGGATATTGTGTTCTGCTTGGTGACTCATTGCTTTCTTGGAAATGTAAGAAACAACACACTGTTGCTAGATCATCAACTGAGGCTGAATATAGAGCCATGACTAGTACTGTCTGTGAAGTTATTTGGATAACAGCTTTGCTCAAAGATTTTGAAATTCAGACACAACTTCCTATTCCTCTGCACACTGATAGCAAATCAGCAATTCATATCTCTGAAAATCCAGTGCTTCATGAGAGAACCAAACACATAGAGATCGATTGCCATTTTATTAGAGAAAATATTTTTCAAGGTCTTATTGTACCACAACACATTTCTACTTCACAACAGCCTGCAGACCTTCTTACTAAGCCTTAATCTGCTATTCATCTTCAATATCTTTTGTCCAAGTTGGGAGTCCTAAACTTGTTTAGTCCCACCAACTTGAGGGGGGATGATAATATATCAACATGAAATGAGGAAATTCAAGCTACTGATTCAAGGACACAGGGACAATATTGTAAATATACAAATAGTTAGTTGTTAAATAGTAATCTGTTATTTAAGCTGATTTAATCAAAGTTAGTGGAGTTTAGCGTAGTTAGTAAGTTGTTAGCAGTTAAATAGTTGTTAGTGTATATATATATAAACTGTAGATTGTATTTGGAGATAAAAAAATAAAATAAGAAAACTCTTTTCCAAGCTCTTTTGTTCTTGATTTACTCTCTTCACATTTGGTTTGTTGTTTCTTCATTACATGAACGATCCCGTAATGACTGTTGGTATTCTAGCTTTCCTTTGCTTTCAAGCGATCTCCAGTAAAAGTGGTTAAAGATCATGGGACACAAAACATAATGATGCATTAACATTTCTATTTATAAAAGGTTTTTTCAAACTATTGTTCAATGAGCAAAAAAAACACTATTCCACACTATCTTCAAAATAAATAAAAAAAAATTGTTGATCAGGTACACGTCAAAATTATATTTAAAAAAATATGGTATCATAATAATAATTAATTTATCTCACTGTGCACCTTGACTCATAAATAGACGTATGGGCTCGTTGGGCACTGCACATGGACCCCATAGAAAAGAGTTTGATGACATGTAGGCCTTGCAAATTGGGTCACGTGGAGCCTCGTGGCTTGTCATGCGAGCCTCTAGGATTAGGGCACGTTGGGCCTTTTGCTCGTCTTTGTGAGTGTTGCGCACAGGGCCTCATGGACTAGGCTATGTAGGGCCTCACAATTTTGTCATGCGGGCCTCGCCGTTCTGTCACACGAGCCTCATGGCTTAGACATGAGAGCATCACGGCTGGGCCATTTATGCTTTGCGGATTCGACCACGCGAACCTTTTCTATGACATTATGCATGCACTTATGCACGGACTACAGAATACTTGTAATGAAACTCTTGACTCTTTCTTAGGGCTCTAGGTAGAGGGCCTTAGGACGTCTGGGTGTAATATATGGGATAAGGGCTTGTTTGGTGGTTAGAAAAATAAAATTGGCAAGAAGGAGACCCCTTTCAGACTTCAATGGTTTTAGTAGTAATGTGGGGTCCTTTCGGGTACATGACTTTAAGTGAAGCACGTGACCCGCCACATGGCGTAACCTTATTGCGCCACGTGGCCTAAGATTTCCTCTATATATATCAGTCAAGAGCTGACTGACAGACATGAAGAAGACGTTCATACACAAACACTCTAGACACAGATTGTAGAAAGAAACATATTTTTGCCTACTGCTATTGTCATTTTTGCATGTTTTTATCCCTTTAGCTTTCTTTACTCTGCCTATCCCAACTACTATGGATATTTTGTCTTTCCAGCTCATTTAACCCTGGACGTACATTTTTAGCAACTCTGTTGGGGAGACGTATTCGTGGAGGTCATACACATTACAAGGAATAGTAGGACAACATGGCAGTTATCCAAAGAGTAATCGTTGAGTTACGAAGCAACTTCAACTCGTGCTCTTAACCTAGATTTTCCAACTTCATCATACAATCAACAGTAGTAATTCGTCAAATGGAATGCCAACTACCGATAACCATTAAACAATGACTACTTCTCAAGCGCTAATGGCGAGTGAGGTAGTGGGGCTCGAGGTAGCCAACAATCAACTAACCCAACAAAGGTTGCAGCTCGAGATAATACAGTCAAAGAAGGGCTATCATTTCTAATGTCCACGACGATCAATGTACAGAAGCAACAAGAAAATATGAGAGTTTTTTTCACCAACAACTTTTCTGCTTACCACAGTTCAATTTAAGCCCCCTAAGGTTTCATAACCCCAAGTCCCCAAGTCATTACCACAACGAAGTAACACCAAACAATCAAGCAACCTTAAGCATCCCTGCTTAGAATACTTAAGTTCCACCTAATCCTGTTGTCCTATAACTTATATCTTTTGCTGATATCTGACCTATCGGGCCATAACCTTAACCCTTCTCGATACCTTAACCTCTTGGTACCACAACCTCACCTTCAATCCTCAATCTGCCCACTCATGTGATATAGCCAAACATTACATTGAGTACATTCTTAACCAAAGCCGACATGCTTAATATCATAACTCAACTATAATGTGTTGGCTTTAAGTTTGTGGAACCAAACTTAACACTACCTTACCATGTATCTATCCAGAGAAAACTATACCCTTTCGGTAAATCATTGATAGAGGAGACTTTCGCTTGGTATTATAATTTGGAGAAGGGAATTGCGAAGGAATGAACAGATATGAAGTTACAGTCTTACAAAAAAAAAATTCATTGTTTAGAACACAAAAGTGTGAGGACAATGTTGATGAACAAATCTCAGTGAATGTCTGTGTCAACAAGGCACAACATATCATAAGTTTATAGCCCTGTGCGAGTTTGCTGCACATCTTATCACCACACATCTTATCACCAAAGGATGTGAGAAGTTCATAACCTCCCAAAACCCTTCCACAAACAATCACAACACAGTTAGCGAATAAAATCTATGATTGAGTTAGGCTGATATGGCGTCTAAGCCACAAGGGGGAAAAGAATGATGGAAACCTAGAGTGGGAAAAAGCTACAATGGTACTCCTCTCATCAACTGTAATGTCAAAAGTTCATCGGGGAGCTACCATGTCAAACACCACCGATCAACTCTCTATCATCCAAAAGGAAATGAATGGACAAAATGCAAAAACAAGATGTTGATCAAAATGGTAGGAAAAAAAAATCCATGAGCAACTTTGTCATAGAGATAATGACATGGTTCCCAATATATCAAAATCTATGTGAGGCTTTGTCATAAATACAATAGCACTGTGGTCCACGAGCAACTTTATGATATAGATAATGGTGTGGTTCTTAATATATCAAATCCATTCAAGGCTTTGTTAGAGATACAATAACACCATGGTTCACGAACAACTTTGTCTTAGAGACAATGACATGGTTCTTAATATATCAAAATCCATGCAAGGCTTTGTTATAAATACAATAGCACCGTGGTCCACGAATAACTTTCTTATACACACAATGGCGTGGTTCTCAATATATCAAAAATTTACACGAGGCTTTGTCATAGATACAATAGTATCGTGATGGCGCGGGAGCGAGATGCCCCATGATGTCACGGAAGTGAGAGGCCTTGTGATCTTGCGTGAGCAAAGATGCCCTATGATGCCTCGAGGGCGAGTTGCCTCGTGATACTGCGGGAGAGAGATGCTCCGTGGTGCCACGAAGGTAAGTTGCCTCGTGTGTAAGACCCCAACTTTTATGAAATACAAATTTAATTTTTCTTTATATATATATTTTTTGAAACAATACGTGGTTAAATTGACAAAAGTTAAAGTTAATGATGTTATGTGCAAATTTTATTATGTTAGACAATATTTGAATTGTCGGGGAATATTCGATCTGTTCGACGGCTCCGAAATAACCAATCATTGGTGAACCCCACAACGAAATATTGTTGGGTATAGAAAATGACAGGAATAATATTTTTAAATAAAAATAGTCAACGGTACTATCACTTTTAACTGTTAAAATTATCCGGTGATAAAAGAATAATAGTATATGGTATTTCATGGTATTTTATTATAGCACGCGGTATTACATAGTAACACGATATTACACAATAGCACACAGTATTGCATAGTATTTTATATTATTAATCTAATAAAGTGATTATTGTATTGTATTCATCAATATTTGTTGTTACACAGTATTTTAGATTATTGAATCAATAATTGTCATTACACTGTATTTTATATTATTGAGTCAATAATAACCATTGCATTGTATTTTAAATTATTAAACCAATCATTGTTACCGTAGCTCATACATTGTATTAATTTAATAATTATCACAGTAACATGTTCTTACATTATTTTTTGAATTATTGTTATCACCATTGTAGAATTACTTTTATCATTACGATTAATTGTTAGTTGATATTTTGGATATAATATAATAATAATAGAAGTCAAAAGGAGTGGGCTGATTACTGGTGAGCAATAATGCTCTCAGAAGGGATGAATTTTCAATAAGTAGTGGGCCCGAATAATATGTTTTCTTGCTTACCTTTACTGACCATTAGAGATAAAGAAGAGAAAAGGATCGTGGCAAGAAAAATGTGTATATATGGGGAGTATAATAAAATAGAAAGAGAGAATAGAACTTAGGAAAGGAAGGAAGAAAACAAAATAAAAAGGAAAGAAAAAGGAGAGCATGTGAAGGAAAGAAGAAAATAAGAGTTAGGAATGGTGGGTGTGACGACCCCAAATCCGGGTTCCTTGAACCTCGTATCTGGTTCAACACGAGTACAACCTTTTCCTTATTGTTCATGAATTACAACAATATAATAATTGGTAAATAACCATTTATTTACAATTTTACAACATTTCTTTCTATTCCAGAATCGAAATCTTTATACATTCCCAGTATGTCTCAATATCATACATGATAAGACATTCTATTACAATTAACTTGTGTATTTAACACTCATATAACATACCAACTAAAGTCTTATACTACAAAATCATTTACCTATCCAATTCGGACTAATATCTACAACAATTATTTAGATCTTCGGTGAAAGTAATATGCTTTCTTGTTCTTTGATCTATCGAGAACTTCAAATGATTTGCACTATCTGAAAATGTTGGTTTAGGAAAGAGTGAGCACGACGGCTCAGCAAGTCTAACAGATAGCACATAACACATAATTCATGTTTATACATGCTTCTCATGCTTCATGCATTACATTATATGAATGCATCGTTTTTCTCATGCTTTGCATTTATTCATGCAACATACTGATCATGCATTGGAATGAATACATGACATACAATTCAACTTATTCAATTAATTCAGGCTTTCTATCATATAGAATCAACACATCTCATATGGTTTCACAAAAACATATTTAATTCAAATTTTCACATGCTTCAAGTGCACACATAACAGTTATACACATAGCAACAATATCTGAAAAACTTGTCTGTTTCGCTTCTACCAGTTATGCTTATTTGCGTCTTTCGTTCAACCTACAATTTATATAGGAAATGTACATAATCATTAGATGCAATGACTATTACTTAGCCTTTATATAAGACTCTAACTTTAAATTATTAACTCTTAAGATGTCCGACAAACGAACCCTTAAGTTCCGGACAAAACCCTAGCCCAAACCTAGTTGGATATGTCGAATACACTTAACCAACTTACGCATTCACTATACGTTCATCGTACGACTTACTTTTAATAAGTTGTCTAAAATTTAGTCGCAAACGAATTATTTACTTTGGTTTAATTCAATTAAACATTCTTCTTTTTCATAACTTAATGATTCGGACATTTAATAATGTATCAAATATCTCAAAATATTATCTGTCTTTGATAACATACAACTATATTCAAATATTATTAACCATTTAATAATATTTTAAATCTCTTACTAATAATATTAATCATTTAATAATATTTTAGTCCTTTATTAATATTATCAACCATTTAATAATATTTTAATCACTTATTAATATTATTGTCCATTTAATAATATTTGAATCACTCATTAATATTATTAACCATTTAATAATATTTTAATCACACATTAATATTATTAACCATTTAATAATATTTTAATCACTTATTAATATTATTATCCATTTAATAATATTTTAATCACATATTAATATTATTATCCATTTAATAATATTTTAATCACTCATTAATATTATTAACCATTTAATAATATTTTAATCACGCATTAATATTATTAATCATTTAATAATATTTTAATCACATATTAATATTATTACCCATTTAATAATATTTTATTCATTATCTAATATTATTAATTATTTAATAATATTTTATTTATTATATAATATTATTACTCTTTTAATAATATTCTAATCACTTATTCATAAACTCCATATATTAGTTTATTATACAAACACACTCATTTTACACTTATATAAACTTAATTTTTCATAAAAATCCGACCAAGACCGAACTGACCCGACCCGGACGACAAACAAACTCTGATGGAGTTGCGAGGTCGCCCCGTAAAGTGGCGCGGCCGCCCCAGACAACAAAACAACACAAAAACCACCTGGTGGAGTGGGGCGGCCGCCCCGTAAAGTAGCGAGGCCGCCCCGGTCACGCAACAATTTTTTACTATTTGGGCTGTTCGACCCTCATTCGCTCCGACAGCCATAACTTGTTCATTATAAAATATTTTGGGGTGATTCTTGAGTCCATTCTCATCAGAATTTCTCCCTCTACAATTTCTCTTTATAACACAAATCCAAATTCTAAACGGATCTATGCTTAAAATTGCTCACAATGAAACCTAGGGTTTTAAAATCAACATGCTTAGAGGAAAAATCCATAACTTCTTTATTTTTCCACATTTTTGAAAGATTCAAGTTGGTTTTTCTTAAAAACTCATAGAGGTAACTTTTTAGCCATAGAAATCCAATTTCCAACTTTTACATTTCAAATTACAACATTAAATAGCGCATAGCTACCTAGGTTTTTACCGGTAAAGCTTAATATAGACATTTCTTGTATTTTTATGCGTACCGCTCATACCAAAACATGATTTAACTATATCAAACCATGATTCTACCAATATAACGTAGCTTAAGACTTCTAGAGCATCAAAATAACTTTTGATCGGTTAAAATATATTTTGACCGATTAAAACTTATATAAACTATAAAAATGAAATAGGTGAAAGTTAGATCACTTTTGAACCTCTTGATCATGGATGCTCTTCTTCCTCTTGACATGATCTTGGCTTGTGACCTCCTCTTGTCCATTCTCTAGCAAATTTCCTTGGTGGATCTTCAATCTCACAAAGTTTACTTGCTTTTCTCTCTAGAACCTCTCTCTCTATAAAACTTGATCTACTAACAAATGAGTCAACTCTAGCTTTCTCTTACTACTTTTATATTTATAGACTACCAAAATTGATACTTACAATTATTGTAAGTCTATAATATCACCAATATATGTTAAGCTATCTTTGACTCTTTGATTGACATAGTAGGTGACCAATTAAAGTTTGGAGTGAAGCATTGCATGGAGTGTTATTTACTCAAGCATAAACCAACAAGTCACCCATTGGGGCCGCCCCAAATCTGCTGGAGAAATACTCTATTTTGGCTCAAATTTTGATTTAATTTTAATGCCTATTTATACATATATTCATCTATATATATATATATATATATATATATATATATATATATATATATATATATATATATTTATTTATTTATTTATTTATTTATTTATTTATTTATTGACCATTCTTTAACTACCATTTGGGCTCCACATTAGACTTATGAATTAAATCTATTGGCCTCATCATTTAATTTGTTTGGGCTCAATTTATTTATTACATTGGGCTAACATTAAATACCATATGTCACATTTAATTAAAACAAGCATTGGGCTTGATTAATTATAACTTGAATCAAGGTTTAATTAATTACATAAACTACTAGGTTAATTTATTTAACTTAGTTTAATACATCAATTGGACTTGTAATATAATCCAATTAGACTTACCTTTAATTATTCTACCACATTGGGTTATATAATTAACTCATCCATAGTTAATTCTCAACACTACCTTCTTTCCTCTAGCAATTAACCAATGTTTGGTTAATACTCTCTCATGTCTACCAACTAGGGTTATTCAATTAACCTTACACTAGTTAATTCTCTACACTCAATCAATACTTAAAATTTTCCAACATATTGACTTTTAAATTTGAATTCAATATTTGGGCTACTAGTTTATTTTGCATTGGGCTCCCTTATTTAATTATTTGTGCTACCCAACATAACTCACACATCTTTATAACTTGGCTAGGTAATTAATTTAATTGGACTTATATTAATTACATCTTGGACTATTAATCAACATAACATTTGGGCTTATTATTTAATTACCCACTTCACACCAATATTTTCATATTGGGCTAACATCTATAATCCTTTTGGGCTAGTCCACTAGTAGTAATTAAATTACTTGAACTCTATACCACAACTTAATAATTAAGTTAATTACTTAATCAATTAACTTCTTAATATTGCCATTCTAGACAAACTTTCTAGTTTTTATATAACTTTAACTTATAACTAATATAATTAACATAATTAATTATATTTCATGACTTTCATTCTTACTTCATATTTAAACTAATTAATTTATTAGTTTTATTGAGTATTAATTTACTCATGTTCTTGTTTGGCTAACCATCACACTGTGGGTATATACGTATTAATATAATTACCTTTACTTCTCAATTGAATTTATTTCCTTAATAAATTCTCTATATGCATCATAAAATATTTCCACATTTAATTTCTAACAAATACATTATGTTAAAAAAAAATGTTTACCCATTTTCTACACATCTTACTTCTCACATTCTATGTTTTAAACCTTAACCTTTAATAAAATCAATTAAGATATTATTTAAAATCTTGAAAATATCTGGGATATTACAGTGGGGGCTATAAAGGTGGGAGGAAGAAAATTGTAAACATGTGGGGAACATAAGGAAGAAAATGAGCATGCAGGGGGAGAGAATTTTGGCATGGTATGTGAGACCCCGACTTTTATGAAATACAATTTAAAATTTTCTCATATTTTTTTTCTTGAAACGGTAAATGGATAAATTAACAAAAGTTAAAGTTAAAAATATTTTGTACAAATTTTATCTTGATGGAAAATATTCATTTTGCCGGAGAATATTCGATTCGTACGACGGCGCCGAAATAACGAAATATTGGTGGAATACCCCTAAACTTAAACATTTGCTTGTCCTCAAGCAAAATAAAGACCCACTAAATAAAGCAAAATAACTAAATAAATAGATCAAAATAAAAAAAAAATTCTACTAGTTAAAAATCACAGGAAATTACGTGAAGAATAAAAAATTATCAAGGTCAGGAGTATTAAATAAATAGGTATAAAAACCAATCATCAAATACCCCCAAACTTAAATCTTTGTATGTCCTTAAGCAACACAAAGACAAACTATACAAACAAAAATAAACAACACGAACTTGAGCAATGAATCGATATGGAAAATAAAATGGCCACACAGATTATTCAAATGATAACTATAAGAAAACTTCAAAATGTTGTCATGTCTAGAATTTCAACCTATATGTTAATCATACATTACTCATGATCCATATGTGTATGTGTGCACCATTTGTAACAAATTAATTATAACCCAGATTAGCTTATGTAAACAAATTACCTTATGAAAGAAATCAAAAATTTCAAAAGAATGCAAAATACATCACTCTACACTAGTCCCAGCAATAATTCAAATTTTAATCTTGACTTGTGCAATGTCTCCTTCTATTAGGCTCTACAGAGTTACCCATGTAACGATCGTTTGGCTAATGACTCCCGAACCAGTTGGCTTTAGGGCATTAGGTGTAAAGACACCCCTAAGAGCCTATTAACTCGAGCAATAAAGGCCACAAAATTCAACTAGTCAAACAACTTATTATATTATATTTTTCTTTTTCTTTTCCTTTTTTTTTTTTTATTATTATTATTATCTTTTTATAAAAACATATGTGAGTGCGTTTTGCGCTCCATCTCACACTACCGCTTAATAAACATAAAAAATGGGAAAATAGCTTCGAATGATACATAACAAGTTCTAAAGTAAAAGTTCGCCTCCATAAGCATGCAGTCCTATAAACCATCATTAAGCAACTAATAGGCTTGAACAAATGGATAAGTGATCAAAAGCGGAAGGGATCACAAGAAATGTAAAAATCAACAACAAATCAAGCACACAGACTACTCAACATTAATCCATTTTCTACGAGTTATAATAAGAACAATCAATAGCCTGATCCTCGATTCAAGTTTTAATCCCATCAAAATAATGCTCAAGAGACTCGAACCTATACTACAACAACTCTAAAACAAAACACAACAACACAAAATTAAAATAAACATAACTCCGCCATTTTCGTAGGAAACACGGTTGCACTTAGCCTGTGCAACAAGCCGTTAAACCCTTAGGTTGCCTAAGAGGATGAGTTTTGTCTTGTGAGGGTTTGCAGAGAATATACCCACAAAATTCAAAACAAAATAAAACCAAAACAAAATAAAACTAAACAAAATACAAAACATAACAAAACGAAGCGTTAACGACCCCCAAACTTGAAATTTACATTAACCTCACTATAAGTAATGAAAGAATTAAAAGTGAAGGACTTCCCTGAAGCTTGGGTTAATTATCAACGTCCGCTCCCATAATTTGCAACGTTATAACTTGATCAAGAAAGACAAAACTAAACGAAGCATTAGAGAAACCTGGGTTGCCTCCTAGTTAGTGCTTGTTTTATAGTCAACAGCTCAACTTTATTATTTCTTATTATGAACCTTGAAAATGTCGCGAACAAAATCAAGAGTCCAAGCGAAAAGTAAAAACAGAAAAGTAAGTTTAACAAAGACCAACTTGAATGAAGTCAATAGCGAAAAACAATCAAAAACTAATTCCCCGGCAATGGTGCCAAAAACTTGCTGGTCGAAATCGAAACTGTTTATTTATATTTTAGATTTCGATCTCGAATTCGTTTGAATGAATAACGTGCAAGCATACACGGTCAACAAGTAATAAAGTGAAAGTAAAAGTCGATCCCACGAGGAATTAGTTCTAACAGTTTCCCAAATATTGAATCCATCGAGCCAATCTTAGTTCAAACATTTGATTCAATGGAGGAAGTGAAATGTAAATGGACATAATGCAAATTAACATTTAATCTAGAAAGCAATTAAAGATAGGCGAATCTAAGTCAGTAATTTCTCCCAATATGTTATTTTCATCTCCTAACTCTCCTCTTAATCTTACGGTCACGACGAATGGCTAACCGAGAATACAAAAGTATCTATACGCCTATTTTGAAGGACATATAAACATATCTCATCTAAACATATCCCATTTGACAGAATTCAGACAAGAATAACCCAAGCAAGATAATTCACTATATTTTTATGAGAACTAACACAAGCAGGGTTTTTAAGTACAGATTCTCACATTGACTACACGCGGCATGCAGGTATATGTCTATCCTACACACAAATTATGAAAACGCTCCTAAGAACAAATACACAACACATGTTATCATATTCAGGCCCAAACTCATAGTCCATCTTCCGATTTCATACAAGTTACCCAAGTGATTGCAAAGCTAAACAATTAACAATAAGCACAAATATGACAACCCATTCATATAGCCGTAACCCACGAATGGTCAACCAAGAACACAATAGTACTTATATGCCTCTTCTGATAGCAATACAAGTAAATCTTAACCCAAAACTATCCCATTCGACCGAGCTCAAACAGACACAACCCAAGACAAATAAGGGTTTGAAGCACAAGTTCTCTATTGATTGCACATGGTATGCATGTATATTCCTATTCAATACAAAAATCATGCATCCCAACAATGTAGAATAGCACGAACACATGTTGTCACATTAAGGTCAATCTATAATCCATTCGTCAATTTTATATAGAAATCCAAACTAATCATTAAGCCAAGCAATCAATACATATGAAGAACAAAACATGCTAAGCCAATTCATATGGTGCCAATCAAAAGAGAGAAAATCAACTCAAACAACTATTTGGGTTCCAAACAATACTTAGATTCCAATGTAAGAAGCATAGCTAACATTCATTACATAATGCAAAATAAAACCAATTCAATGTAATACAAAAATAACTAAAAGTTAAGAAGATATAACTTGTTGTCATCCAAACATTAATCTCCTAGACCCAAGCATCGATGGCTTCCATCAATGGTTCAAGCTTGCTCTTCATCTTTTTCATTGTTTAATATTCCAAAAATTGGGGATCTAGGGTTCAATAATCAAAGGTTAGGTAGTTCCCCATGAGGGAAACCACCTTCCCTTCTCTTATCTCTCCCTAGAATCGCCCCTCTCTCGCCCCAAATGAAAAATGAATTGAAAGATATAGATTTAGGGCTTCAAAAATGACTTAAAAACTGAAATCTGCGCGTATGAATATTGCACCGCCGCGGCGGTCAAAGGCAGAGCCGCGACGGTCAAACATTCTACTTGTTTCTGGGTTTGTACCACCGCTGCGGCGGTGGAAATCACCGCTGCGGCGGTGGAAATCACCGCTGCGGCGGTGGAAATCACCGCTGCGGCGGTGGAAATCACCGCTGCGGCGGTGGAAATCACCGCTGCGGCGCTCATACAAACTACCCAGAAATGCTCATTTTTGGACTGCTGCAGCCTCCTTCAGTGTTTTAGGCATATCTTCTTCATACGAACTCCGATTGAGGTGATTCAAGATGTTATGGAAAGGAGATATGTAGACCTACAACTTTCATGTTTTACAAAATTGAAGATTCGGAAAGGATCAAGGCCAAAATTGGACGTGAATTGGCTGTTGCGTAAACGGAGCGCAGAAAATGCGAACCGGGCAATTCCAAGTCTTGATCCACCAAACCCTTATTACAATTCCTACAAAATGAAATAGAAACACATAAAAACAATACAACACCACATCCTATATAATGTAATACAAAAACACATACAACTAAACAAACACTTAACATATAAATTACGAATAAACTACACAAAAACAACATAGAATACATAAAATACTTAAAAATAATATAATATACCATATTATACAATAACATAAAAACACATATAAAATCACATAAAACACTTAAAGATTCACATATTATCAAGCTTAAATGTATTTAATTCGTAGGTATAAAACCCACTCATCAGGACCCCCACAATGAATTATTGTTGGATATAGAAAGCGACATACGTAACATTTCTAAATAAATATAGTCAACGGTACTATCACTTTTAACTATTAAAATACTTGATGGTAAAGGAATAATAACATACAATATTGCACAGTAGTACACGGTATTGCACAGTAGCATACGGTATTGCACAGTATTTCATATTATTGAATTGATAAAGTAGCTGTTGTACAATATTAACTTTATTGAACCAATAATTGTCACATGCACAATAATTTATATTATTGAACTTATAATTGTCAAAGTAGCATATGCACAGTAATTCACATTACTAAATTAATAATTGTCGTTACATAGTAACGTGCTCTTTCCTCTATTTATTTTCAGCATTATTGTTATTTTTTTCATGATGCTGATTAAACTGTTGTATTCCATTATTAGTTAATTTTTCTGCTTACCCAACTCAGAAAGCCAACTACACTGCATATATAACAATTAGTCATAATAATGAATAATTGTGAATTATTGTTGAATAGATAAAGTTATTTGTTTATATTATAATGAATTATATAAAGTTATTCATTTTTATTATAATAATTCATATAAAGTTATTTACTTTATATAAATTATGTAAAGTAAATTATTTTATTATGATAAATTATATAAAGTTATTTGTTTTTATATATAAAGTTAATTTATTTATATAAAGTTAGTTGTTTTATATATAAAGTTAGTTGATTTATAAAGTTAGTTGTTTTATATATAAAGTTAATTGAATGGTATAGATTAAAATAAATCTGAAATGAATGGTATAGATTAAAGATAATGTAATAATTATAGAATTTGAAATGAACAGTGTAGATTAAAAATGATCTTTAAATAAATGGTTTAGATTAAAAAAATCTTAAAAGATGAAATGAGTGGTATGGATTAAACATTATTTTGAAATATATGATTTGGATTAAATTAGAAAATCTTGGTTTATGATAAGATTTTTGGCTATAAATAGAGGCCTTAACTTAAGAAATTTTTCATAACTTTCATACATACATTTCCTTCCACTCTCTAAAAAAAATTCTTAGTAAGTTTCTCTCTATATATGCTAGGCTACCTCATGATTGATAAATATCAGTTAGAGTGTTATATTTATATTCTAAGTCATTCATAGTTTTGAAATCTTTTGCATTCTTCTTTGAATTCTTGAATGAAATTTTCTTATGTACATCAACTCTTTCAAAAAATTATAGTAAATTCATTATTTATTAGAATTTAATGAATTAAAAGCCCGTCTTTTCAGTTTTTCGTCCTTTACAACTTTGAAGAAGGAAGAAAAGTCATTTGAAGTCATCTTCATGCCTTAAAATAATAAAAATCGTAACCTATTCTGATTTTCATCACTATTTTCGATCTTAGTTTTGAAAATTCATAACTCATTCATATTAAATCTGAATCGAGTGATTCTTAAGTCTATGCTGTGTATCTTTTCGAGAGTAACATTATTTTAAAAACATAAAGAGATTTTGAAAAATCTAGAAGACTCAAAAGTCAGATTCTTTACTGCTATATAGACAAACAAGGAAGGATTTGTTCGGCCATAAATTTGTTACACAACATCAATGTAAGGGATTATCATTCTTTGATTCTAAAAAATAATATCGTTTCTTTCTTACTTATAAGATGTGTCATTTATTTTCATGTATTAATTTTTGGAAATAACTTGACTACGCGGACTACCGCATGTACGGTGAATAACCTTTCGTATTTATTTCTTATTAATTTATGGGAATAACCTGACTACGCGAACTACCGTATGTTTGGTGAATAACCTTTCGTATTCATTTCTTATTAATTTGTGAGAATAACCTAACTACGCGGATTACCACATGTTTTGTGAATAACCTTTTGTATTCATTCCTTATTAATCTCTGAGAATAACCTTACTACGCGGACTACCGCATGTTTGGTGAATTACTCTTCGTATTCATTTCTTATTTGTCTCTTGTTGGTAATGTTTCTTGAAATGATTATATATTCTTTAATAGCTTACGCTTCATCTAATATTATTTCAATTGAGCCTTCATATTTTTCTAAATCTTTCTATTGAATCTTAACCGTTATTCTGAACTGTGGATCTTGAATATCGTTCTTGAATTTGAGTCCACATCATATTGACAATTTGGACATTATTTGAATCTATACAAAGTAAAATCATAAACTTTCGATATTTATTGATCATCCTGTTTCTTCTGATTCATCATTTATATCACTGTTGTTATTCTAATAATCAAGAATAATTTTGTTGTGAATATCTGTGGCCTGGGGCACAGATAATAGGATAAAGGCGATATAATTGTTGTGTCTTTTAGGGCACATGGTGAATGTTCTCTTTGACGGAGGCAAAGAAGAACTGTTGTTTGGTATGATTATGACCAAAGGCTAAATACTGGTATAATAATGACCATTGGTGATATTTGAATATCTTTGGTCCGTAGTGTAAAGATGAACTGTTGTTTGGTATGATTATGACCAAAGGATGAATACTGGTATAATCATGACCGTTGGTGATATTTGAATATTTTTGGCCCGTAGTGCAAAGATGAACTGTTGTTTGGTACGATTATGACCAAAGGCTGAATACTGGTATAATCATGACCGTTGGTGATATTTTGAATATCTTTGGTCTGTAGTGCAAAGATGAACTGTTGTTTGGTATGATTATGACCAAAGGCTGAATACTGGTATAATCATGACCGTTGGTGTTATATTGAATATCTTTGGCCCGTAGTGCAAAGATGAACTGTTGATTTGCATGATTATGACCAGGAAATGTGAATTTGTATTATCATGACTAATGGTATTTCATATGATAGTTGATGATATTTTTCTAAAAAAGAGAAGCGAGTGGACATTATAGTCTGTATTATTCTTTTAATAGATTGCTCATTCCGCTGCTATTATTGATCTGAACATTGTTCAAGAATTTAACTGCAGTTTTTGATATAAACCTTGTAGTCTATTGTATTCTATCAAGAACTCAACTGTTGAAGGCTAACGATAATTTATTCGTCATTATCTTAATCATGATATTCTTTACTGGGCTATTTGAGCTCACCCTTTCTTTTTGTTCCCTTGTTTTTCAACAGGAGATGATAACGTAGCTGGGTTTAACTGGGAGATGGAGTGAGAGTTCGAGGGATAGCTATCGTAGTCTTCACGTGTTGTAAAATAGTGTGGCAATAATAGTGAAGACTTTGTTGTGTATTATTATACACTGTATTGTTAAACGTTGTAATAATTTTATTGTAACCTTTTGACAACTCAAGTTTGGGCTGTGTGGGCCCAGATTTGGGGGCGTCACAGACCACCCACTGATCATCCCAAGTGCCGAAAAATCAGTGATAGTCCACAACAAGGCTGCCTTCATTAAAAACCTTTGCTTTATCGATTTGTCATAAGTCTACACCCCCGTCTCCCACAGTATCTTAAGTTCATCGACTAACGGCCTGAGGTACACGTTTATGTCCTTTGCAGGACTCTTATTCCCCGGTATGAGTAAAGTCAAGAACATATACGGATCCTTCATGCACATTGACGGTGGAAGATTGTAAGCTACCATGATTACTGGCCACACAAAGTATGGTTGACTAAAATTATTAAATGGAAAAACCCATTCGTAACCATGCCAAGCCTGACATTCCTACTTTCCTCAGCAAATTGAGATTTTTTTTTATCAAACTTCCACTCATCTCCATCTGCGAGGTGAGACAACTGACCAGGCACGACGTCTCTTATTTTTTGCCAAGTCATATGCGCAGCAGTTTGGGTTGACATGAATAGACGCTGAAGTCTCAAGGCAAGAGGAAAGTACCTTAGGATTTTTTTTAGGCACACACTTAGTTTTTCCCCCACGTTTAGTTGTCTTGTAATGAGGCAGGTTGTAAATGTCATACTGCAGTTTATCTATGTCAGCCCCATAATATAACATGCAATCCTACTCACAAGCATCGATATTTGTATATCCAAAATTCAAACCCTTTACCATCTTTTTCACTTCATAATAATTTGAGGGCAGAGTGTGACCATTTGGTAAGAACTCGCTGATAAGCCTAAGCAACTCATTGAAACCTCTCTCACTGCAGCCATGCTCATTCTTGAAGTGTAAGTGTTTCGTCACTGCAAATAACCTGGTGTGCTTATCATTTCCAGCGTACAATGGGACAGCAGATTCAGATAGCATATTGTAAAAGGCTGCTGTTGTGTCCTTTGGCTCTTGATAACTAGTGATTGACAACTGCTCATTTGCACCCCAATCAATATTGTTAGGGCTATACGCATCAACCAACATCTCCACGGCATCATAACTATCATCGTATCGATCCCCGTGAATTGGTTGGCCTATATTGTCACTTCTTTTGCTGAACTCAGTTGACTCTCCGTGATAAATCCATAGAGAATACCCATCTACAAACCCACGCGAATACAAGTCATACTGTCGGCTTTCTTCCAAATCAAGTTTTTACATTTGAAACACGGGCATCTCATCTTTCCATTCGAATTATCAGCATGTTCATTGGCAAAATTCAAAAATTTGGACACCCCATCACGGTACTTAGGCAGTAATCCTTTACCATCAACTGGTATTCTACGGTACATCCAGCTTCGGTCGTCTAACATATTTAACTGAACAATACGATGTATCAAATTAACTAGGGTGCTTAGCGTATGTGTGTGCATTCATGATTCCTACGTGACTTCAACTTCTAAGTATACAGGTCAGGCTTCTATCCCGTTCCTAAATGCGTCTCCTCACTTGTGCCAACACCTTGAGCACGTTTTTTCTGTTTTAAAGAAATTTCGACAGCAACTCCCCATGGTCTCTAAGTACACGAAATAGATCAGGTCAACGTAGGTTAAGTATGCACTCAGAGAATATGTAGAAATATCAGCGAAAAGTCCCAAAACAAATAAAACGTACTCAAATTGTTGGCACAAACCTAAGTGAGAGACATAACATCTAGCAATAGTTCCAGACGGGGGACTATTCGGCATTCACTACTAGCGAGTGAATGTCAAACGAGTTTCTAAGCTCCTAACCAAAGTACATGCACAAGTGATTAGAAAGAATTGAATTTAATCTAATTATATTAAATTAATTTTATTATACTAAATTAAATTAATTATATTTTATTTTAGTTTATTTTATTTTACTTAATTTAATTTAATTTTTTTTAATTATATTTAACTTCACTTAATTTTATTTAATTTCACTTAATTTAATTTTATTTAATTATATTAAATTTTATTTAATTTATTTTTTTTAATGAATTTAATTTAATTTATTTTTTTTAATGAATTTAATTTATTTTAAGTATATTTAATTTAACTTAATTTTACATAATTAATTTTATTTAATAATTTTAATTATATTTTATTTTTCTTAATTTATTTTAATTATATTTAATTTAACTTAATTTAATTTAATTTAATTTAATTATATTATATTACTTTTATTTTATTTTATTTTACTTCATTTAATTTAATTTAATTTAATTATATTAATTATATTTTACTTAATTTAATTTATTTTTCATTATATTTAATGTAACTTAATTTTATTTCATTATCTTTAATTTAATTTAATTTTATGTAATTATATTTAATTAAGGTTATTTATTTTTATTTTATTTTATTAAAAAATAGATAATTTGCATTATAGTATATTATACTATATTATTTAATGTAATTTAAATATTTTAATTTATTATAATTATTTTATTTAATGTAATTTATTTTTTATCTTTTTTTATGTTAGTTCATTTCATTTTATGTTATTAGTAAAAAACTAAGTAAATACTACTTAGTTTATTTTAATATTGAAAAATTAGAAAAATACATCACAAATATTGCAATTGCAGAATTCTGACAGAAATTCCGTCGGGAATTCCGTTGGAAATAGCTAATGTAACAATACTCTACATACTGAATTTCCAATACATTAATATCACAATATATATACACAAATTAATTTCACATATCATCAATAATGCTATTCAAATTTTAATAATAAATAGATATATCACAATATATATATATATATATATATATATATATACACACACCCTACGGAGGTGCCGGTCGGAGGTGTTCTCGGATGGTGGCAACGGACGACGGCCACAACGGATGACGGCGTCAACGGAGGTGCAAATGGACGACGGCAACGGGTGGAGAGCTGGGTCGGAGGGAGAAAGAGAGAGAGAGCGAGTACTGAGAGAGAGAGAGAGAAATAAAAGTGGAGGTGGCTTGGGAAAAAAGATGATGAAATAGGTTTTTAATTTATTTTTGACGGAATTTCCGTCAAAATTAACTCCGTCGAAAATAAGTTAAGCTCGACGGATATTCGGTCGATAATATGCATTTTTTCTGTCAACATTATATTGTCAGGCGCGAGAACTTTGGCGCCAACGGGAGTTCCATAAGATCGACGGAATTCTGTCGAATTTAAATTATTTTTCGAAAGAATTAAAATCGACGGAATATTCCGTCGAGGATGAATTATTTCCGACTGAATAAATTTCGTCGAAAAAATTTTCGTCGGAACTAGCGTCTTTTCTTGTAGTGTCATTATCTTAGTCATAATATTTTTTACTGGGCTATTTGAGCTCACCCTTTCTTTTTTGTTCAATTATTTAGGAAATGAGAGTGTAGCCGGGACTAGTGAGGAGAAAAAGAGAATGAAGTGATGGTCTGAAATAGTTGCTATAGTAGTCTTCACTGTATTGAAAAAATAGCATGACAATAATAGTGAAGACTTAGTTGTGTATTATTGAGTACTGTATTGTTGTACGTTGTACTGTATTGCAATAATTGTTATTTGTAATTTGACAACTCAAGTTTGAGTGGTATAGGCCCAAATTTGGGAGCATCATATCGTGGTTCTACATATATCAAAAATCCATGTGAATGAGTGTCCCCAAGGTTATCAATATAATCAAAAAATTCACGTGAATCTCCCTGGTACCACGAGTGAGTGTCTACATGATCAATATATCTTTTAAAATCCCCGGGAGTCTCTATAGTACTACGAGTGATTTTGTCATAAATATAATAGCACTGCGAATCTAATATATATAATATTTTTATCCATAACACATTAATTGGATGAACATACGAAAAGTATTTAAACTTTTTGGTGAGCAAATAGTACAAAAAGATAAGCATGCACTTTGTTACCCATCTCATACATAAAGCATGTCTTCCAAGATAGGCACATGAAAGATTATAGATTTATGTAGTCATATTTTAGTACATCCCATAATAAATAGTTGTACAAATAAAACCCACAAGATAGTATGCACAAATGATTTATCGATTGCATGATGAATGAATTAAAACATCAAAACAGATCCTGACTAATAAGAAGGTTTGGACGCAAGCCCGAGAGTCCTTCACGTATTTTAGCAATTTCCTAAACATCATCATTTTAGACTCTATCAAACCCCGATGCTCAACCACCAACTTCTCTAGCTGCTATAACTTAACTTCTAAAGCCAAATAGGTAGTATCATCAATTTCCATGGCCTTCTCAAAAACAGGAAATAATAAATCTAAAAGTTAGTGACTCGAGACTATAAGAATGATAGGTCAATGCCCACTGTAGTCATACCTGAGATATGAGGCCTAAACAGTGTTAACTGAAGGAACCCATGTTTTAAAGGAAAGTCGACAAAGTGGCTAGGATGTCGAACCTTGACGTGGGAAAATAACTTTCCCGTGGAGGAAGGAACCCGATAACCTTCCTGCAAGCATTGCCCTTCGGGAAGATTAGCACAGACTGAAGAGAGAAGTTAAAAAGTATGCACGTTTGTGTGTATAGGTGAAGTTAGCTCATCTGAATCTTCGCGAGGCCTCTCCTTACTGGCCTACTCTAGAAAAGGCTAGGACCTTATGACTAGAAGATTTAATAACTGGAGATATACATGAGGTCCCAAGAGTGTGTGTATCCTCAATGCTTTGAGGCACCTCATGAGAACTCTTCGCGATTGTAGGTTCGGTCTGAACGGGCTCGAAAGGCCTCATAAATGTCGATTGGACAGGAGGGACTTCCACCTCAGTGTTGGGCCTCCTTGTGCCAACAGTCACAGGTAGTTGTAACGCCCCGAGAGGAGGATCTTAAGGGAAAATAATGGCCTCATCGACCCTTGTCTTGTAGTTAATTACTAAAGGGGCTATTAGACGACCACTGTCATCATCATCACTGACATCCTCCACTATTACTTTATCAATGCTCTTGGAAGCTTGAACAATCCGATTGAGGCCAAAGAACTCCTAAAACGAGTTAAAAGAAATGATGAAATACTTAAAGCAAACTAAAAGGGATAAATAATAGTTGTTAATGGCTGATTCTGTCCGTTCGTTTTACTGCCCGTTCAGAGAGGATACCTGCACAAAAGTCTTGACGGCTTGGGCCGCGGGTGGATTTCTTCGGTGTGAGAGTTAGTGAAGGTTTCAAGATAGGTCAACAATAGAGCTCTGAGTATCTAGTAGGGTAATAATAATCGTAACTTTTGCCTCCATCATTAATTGGGTATTTATACTACTTACTTGAGTCTTACTAATCCTATTAGGAATGTCCATCGACGAGTTGTAATTGAATAGGAAGGTGACTATCCTAAACCATCTAGGATGCATGACCCTTACTCTAATTAGGATTAGATGTAGTAAGTAGTCATCATCCGAAAGGGTTTAGGAATCCAACCCAAGCCTTTCGGACTAAGGACTCCTCATAAGCAACTGCCAAACTGATGGATCAAAGGGCCTAACCCAATATTAGTTACCCTATCAGGCTTAGCAAAATATACATCCTAACATTTTCCCCCATTCCTCTAGTATACAAATGTGCTGGGGGAGTAGACTAAAAAATTCTGAAGATGCATGTAAGCGGACAAATTCGGAGGGAAATTAACTATTCGAGAATCTAGATGTATCGACACGGGAGATATTAGACCAAAGGCAAATCCTCGTTGAACTTCATATAGGAATTCAGGGGCTATATGACGGAGGAGAAAAACTCCTTCGAGAGCTTGGAAGCATCGAACCGAAGGGAAAGCTTATTCGAAAATATAAAAGCGTTTGACCGAAGGGAAAAATCTTTTGGGGACCCGGAGGTCTCTAACCGAAGAGAAAGCTCTTTCAGGAACCTGGAGGTATCTGACTGAAGAGAAAACTCTTTCGGGAACCCAAAGGTATCAGATTGAAGAGCAAAAAATTTTTGGAACCCGGAGATGTCAGATCTACCAAGAAGCCCATTTAACTCATCCTTGATCTTTATAACATGTCCAACCCAATAGCCTATAAAAATGCCTCAGATTCCATTTTTGAAATTAAAAACACCGTTTGGACAGCTGGCAAAGAGCACGTGAGCAGAGTCATTATTACTCTGTCGTAAAACATTATAAACGAATCCCATCTATTAGATCTTTTATATTTGAACCGTTAAACGGTGAATAAGATAAGGGAGGTAGATCAATCGCCATTTTTTTTTATTAGAAGCAGTGTTTCTGAGGAAAAGACATTTGAGAGAGAATCCTACCCATCGTTTAAGATTTTTTCATACAAAACCTGGTCTTCCCCAATCATCGCTCAATCGATTTTCCTTTAACCACCAAGTAAGTTCCTTGCTGTCTCCTCTTTAATATTTCACAATGGTAAAAAGTTCACAAAACACGAGGACACATGCTTCGTCTTCCCAGGTTGGAGACGAGATTACTGTCACCGAACTAGGGATCCTAGAGGGTCAACTATGGAAGCCTGTAGTTGTCGAGCGGATGAGAGGCGTAGAAGAATATAATAAGAGCAAATACTTCACCCTCCTGTATAGAGGAACAAACATCCCCTCTTCCATCTGAAACCATCGTTTTAATTTATTACGAACAGAGTTTTATATTCCAGAGTCGTACGAAATTAAAAGGCCTGGGGCCGGTGAAAGAATGTATTATCAGCTCGAGGGGGGATGAATTCCTATTCATCGACAGATGCTGATCTACGGGGTTCGATTCCCTCTTCGCCCGTTCGTGCTTGAGTTACTACATATGACGGGGCTTAGTTTGAATCAATTGTCCCCCAATTCGTTCATTCATCTGAACATTTTTATCATTTTTTGTGCCTTTAAGTCAACCCCCCCCCCCCCAGCCATAGACTTCTTCTTTCAATTCTTTTCTATCACCAATAATAAAGAAAAAAGATTCTTTCAAATAATAAAGAACCCCAGAAGGGAGACCTTAATAGAGACCCCTTCTAGTAATAAAGGGTGGTATGATGATTGGTTCTTCATTAAGGAGTCGGACATTGAGATGGTCAAACTTTGGGCGGACCCAAACAAAGACCAGCTGAATCTAAAATGGATCTTTCGAGCAAGGTTAGAGGTGTTCGAGGTCTTATATTCCAAGAGACTGTTTGTGAAGTGGAACCGGGACCTCCTTAATGACCAAGACTTGTTATACTCTTTCGACCGTAAGTCCTCTATCATGCGAGTTTCTTTATTCTAAATTTATTAAGATACTTATTCTTCTGTTTTGACTGTGTTGCGGTGGCTGATCAAGAAAAGAACCCTGATAATGAAGCCATACTTGAGGCAGCTGGGGCCCCGAGGGTAAAACTCAGCAGTGCTGAAAAAGTGAAGGCAGCTTGCAATTTGAGGGCTGCAAAATCCAAACGCCCAACGGAAGAGTCAGTTGTTGCCAAGGTAGTGATTGAGTCTTCCCCTATAGTTGATACTATTAAACCTTCAAGGGAGGAGGCAACTGCTTCCGAAGAACCGAGGCCAAGTAGGCTAAAGATAAAAAGGAGAAGATTAGTACTTAAATCTTTATTGGAGGCAAGAGCCGGACTGGCTCCACTTCCTCATGGATCCCCGAGCAACCCACCTACTGAACTGGCCATTATCGAATAGCTGAAGGAACCACTAGTCCTTCCTCCTCAAACCACTAATTCAACCACCACAAAGGAACATGAGCCGTTGAGGAAGAAACAAAAAGGACCTGCTGATCAGCAGAAAATGACCGAAGATAGAAGAACGGAGGAAGGACCTAATCTGAATAATTTGGGTTCCTCGATGATCCCCTTTGCTACCATAGGCTACGAGAACGTCAACCTAAAAACGCTGATTGAGATGTTGTTCTCCTTTCACGTGAAGCTAATCCTCCCTCGATAATTGGCATTGTTGATTTTTGATGCATTACATTTCCCATTCTAACAGTCTGAACACTTTTTTGTAGGAAAACGCCATTCTTCTGTTAGTGTACGATGAGCTAAAAGCTCTAGAATGTAGATTGGAGAAAGCTCCCAAGAACGCGTCGAGACTGTACAAAAATCATCACAAAATTCGGGACCATTTGAAGACCCAACACGAGGCCTTCCACATTATGAAGAATGATTATGAGGAAATGCGGAAGGTGAGATCCAAAAAAGATAAGGAGATCAGCTGTTTGTAGGTCCAGTTGCAAGACTCTAAGAAGAGGAGGACCTAAGCTGTTAAACTGGCTAAAGCTAGGGAACGCAAGAAAGTCCTTCTTGAGAAGAAAAATTAGAGCTTGAAGCCCAGGTCCAAAAACAAAAGGAGCTGCTTGACCAATTGAAAAGTATCACCAAGCTTCAAACTAATCTAATAAAAAACCTCAAGGACAATATCGAACTGATCATTGAAGGTTGGGCTGCTAAGGAGGCTGATTGGTTGAGGGGGTCAATAGCCTCTGCTTCCCCGAGTGTTCTAGCTCCAGAATTTGGCAAAAGGTTGTCGACAAGTACAAAGCCTCGAATGACTTCCAAAAAGATGTATATCATGCCGTGGTGAACGAGTTCAATGATGGCTTCGAATTTGCTCAGGAACTTGCTAGGAAAAAGGGTTATGATCCCGATCAACTGGGAATTATTATTCCTAATGATTGATTATATTTAATGTATTTTTTCTTTGTAATCTCCAAAGACTTTATCAATTCAATTTTTATTACAACTGAATGATTCAATTTAATTAATTTTTTGTTATTTCCAACTGATTATGCTTTATTATCTTTTCTCATGAGTTAAGTTTTATCATCTGCATGTATAACTGTTTACTTATACTATTTCGCCCTTGCTACCTTGATCAGATGAATACCCGATGAGGCTAAGAGATGAATTTGAAGTGTACGTATCAAAATAGCAATACAAAAATAAGATGTAAAATATGTTCTCATTAATATCGAAAAGATAACACTTTGCTAAACCGTAGCCTCAAAATTTTTTACTGAGTACAAAAAAATCTTAACTATTGATAATACCTATGAAGCTGAATGGCATGCTAAGTATTATGAACATTCCTCCCATCCATGTGCTGAAATTTGTATGTACCAACCCTCAAAACCTCGATCATAAAATATGGCCCTTCCCATGTGGGCATCAACTTTCCAGTATCTCGAGGTGTAGATGTTTCGGCCTGCTGAAGGACTAAATCGCCTATATTGAATGATCTATTTTTGACGTTTTTATTGAAGTGTCTGGCAGTACGCTGCTGATAAGTGGCTAATCTGAGGACTAATGAAACTCGCTCATCTTCTAATAGGTCCAGATTCTGCTAAAGTCCTTCACTGTTGAGTATTTCGTCAAAACTCTGGACTCTGGGCGTATGTATCCTAATCTCAACAGGTATTAAGGCCTTGACACCATAGGCCAGTTTGAAAGGTGTCTCTCTCATAGGAGTTCGAGGAGTTATTTGGTAAGCCCGAAGAACGTGCAGAAGCTCTTCAGGCCAAGCCCCTTTTGCATATTCTAATCTTCATTTTATTCCATTAAGAAGCGTTCTGTTGGTGACTTCCACCTGACCATTGGCTTGAGGATGAGCTACCGAAGTCCGACGATGTTGAATGTTAAGTTCACTTAAAAATCCTTCGATTTCCTTGTCGACGAACTGAAACCCATTATCAAAGACCAAGACCATTGGTATGCCGAACCGGTATACTACCTGCTCTTTGAGAAATTGAAGACATGTATGCTCGGTGATTTTGGCGAGGGGCTTGGCTTCTACCCATTTGGTGAAGTAATCACTACAACTACAAACATTACCTGACCTTTTCTGTAATATCCTAGATATTTGACAAGACTTTTAAATAAGATATTGATGATAAAATGAAGGTTGAAGTTTAAAACCTAGATTTGGAGAAGTAAAAGGTGTAGAAATTTAGTAAACATTTTACCCTAATCTTTGTTTTAGGATTTAAATGTGCGTAAATGTAGGTTTTTAAAATTTAAAACCTAAAATTTGATTATTATGTGTACTTGGAGATATATTAATAATAAAGTAATATAATACCTTTAAAGTTCGATGAATGTAATTGATTAGAGAAGACTATGTAAGAAATTTTGAATTTGATGCATGAGAAAATTTATTAGGAAAATAAATTTCAATTGGAGAGATATTTTTAAGTTAACTTGAAAGTGTATATGTATATATACGTATATACTTGGAGGTGTGCTAATTATATTTTAGCCGATCGTGATAAATGATTAATGAAATTAATCATCAAGAATACTGTAAAGCTTAATATATTAATTAAACAAGCTTATTAAAGTTAAACCTTGAATGGTAAATTAAGATAACCCAAATTAGTAAATTGGGAATATATAAGCTAGGTATTATGGTGACAATTAAAATTAAAATCAACCTAGTAGCCAAGTGTTAGAAATTAAATAATAGTCTAAAATGGATTAAGATTATGGCAAGTCAAATTAATATATATGACAAGCCATATGAATATAGTGAATAAGCCTAAACATTTAATAATTGTAAGACTTGTATGTATGACCAAGTTATTAATGTGGCAGTCTCAAATTAAGAACGAACCCGGTGTGGTGGTGATTACATGGAATAGCGGTATGAAGAGAATGAGGTAAAAATATACTTGATAACATGAGTATACTTATATGTATGAAGGCAAGTTAACAAATTGAAATGTTAAGAAATTATCAAAATGGTTAAATAGTCAAAGTATGACTAAAGGAAAGAGAAGAAAGTCCAGAAAACTCAATTTTGGAGTTAGAAAGAGAATTTGGAGGTGCGGACTGTACCGTTGAGTTTAGAACGTCAAACTTAACAAAGAGAGTTAGTAAACACAATTTAGTGTTAGGGGGTTGATTATTGCTCAAAGTCAACCGTTTGACTTGTAAATGTGAAAAATCAAAATTTGAGTTTGAAAAAGAATTTTGAAAAACGGACTTCACCATTGTGACGGGAACGTGGAATTTAGTAAGTATGGACTATAAACACGATATGTGTTTCGGTTTTCTTTTGTGGTCAAAGTTAACCGTTTGACTTTCTATGGAAAAAGGTCAAACTTGAAGGTAGGAAGTGAATTTGAAGAAACAGATGTCACCATGACGACGGAAACGTCAAAATTAGTAGGAAACGACTATAATATTGAAAATATAATTTTTGGCTCAAAAAGTCAAAGAGCGGGTCAGATAATTAAAACTAGGACCCAAAGGAGAATTTTACTCTACAGATTTTTAAAGTGGGGCTAGCTAAAATCTCAGATTTTTAATGAGGTGGAATTAATTGAGCCACTCATCCCATCTCTTATCCTAATGAAATCTAATATCAACCAATAAAAACTCACCTTATCACTTATCCTATCTTTGTTATATCATTTAATTAACCAACACCCACTTGATAAGAGCAAGAAATCAGCAAACATATAGAGGGTGAGGGAGAGTGATGCTCATGGGTGGGAGTAGAAAAGGAGAGGAAGAGTGAATATTTATACTTTCAAGCTATTTCATCTTCCTTCACCATGTATAATCTCAACTAACCAAAAAACAAGTAAACTAGCCATTACACACACACACCCGTGACTGAAAAGGAGAGGAAAAGGAAGGATATGGGATTGTCATGGAAGCACAAGAAGATAATGAAGAAGAAAAATAAAGCTATGAATGTATAATTTCTAAACCCTTGTTTAATCTTTGATTTTCTTGGGTAGATGTTAGTTTTTTATTGAGATTAATGGTTGTAGATCATGATTAACCTTGTGTGTATTGGTCTAACCATAGATTTTCATGAATCTAGTAGATGATTCACGAATTTAATTAAAATGAAAGAAAAGTCGAAGAATAAAATTCGCAGAAAATAGAGTTTTGTTGCTGTTGATATAGAAAATCATATAAAATCGAGTTTTTGGAGTTAGAGAGTAGGCTATATATCAAATTAAAGGTATGGAAGTAAGCTTTACACAAACATTTTAAGCACACGAAAGATCCTTGTGGTTTGTGCGTAGTGATCATTTGAAGCAGTCTGGGTTGGACCGAAAAACAGTCTGCTCAAAATCTGTAGCGATTTCTGACCTTGTAAAAATGGTGTAAAATCATGTGTTTGAAATTTGAAGTTGGTGTAAATTACAAAGTTGTAGCTATAGAAGTTTCCTAGAAGTATGCGAGATATTGAGCCATTTTATGGAATAAAACATTTTTGAAAAAATAATTTTTGTAAGACTGTCCAAAAAAATTTATTCTCTAGATAGGTTGTGAAGATAGTCAGATCTGTTTTGTTTGGTGAATAGACTAAAGTCAAGGCCTAGATAAGATTAAAGTAGACTTAATAAGTTTTAATTTGATATAAGGATGAACAAAAATAGATTTGTAACAAAGAAGTTATGATACAATAAGGATATTGATATATTTTCATGTCAAATATATCAATATTAGAACAAATATATCAATATAATGCAATAACGATATTGATATATTTTCAAGTCAAATATATCAATATTGAAACAAATATATCAATATAATGCAATAACGATAAATTGATATATTTTGATATATTGTCAAATCAACTATATCAATATTAGATCAAATGTATCAATAGGATGTGACAAGAATAATTAATTAATTAATTATTATTTAATTAACATTAAATAATAATTAAAAAAGATTAAAATTAATAAACTAAGTAATTATTATTGAATTAAGATTAATTAATAAATAAGAATATTTTCTGTTTTGAATTTGAGTGATCCAGAACAACTGAGACATGTCTCAACTCTTAAGGAGAATCTGAAATGAGACATGTCTCATGCTCAGACTTTCAAAAATATACCTTTGTGGATAGGATTTTCATCCTCATAGACTTCATTTGTGTAAAATTCCCTCACCAATTTTGAATATACTCTAGTATTGGTGTCTAGGACTTCGTAGAGTCATAAATAAGGACAATTAATTAATTATTATTTAAATTGACAATAAATAATAATTAAAGAAAATTAAAGTTAATAAACTAGTTAATTATCACATCATTAATGTGTAATGATAAATAACAACTAACGTTAATTAAATTTAATTAATTATTTAATTAATATTAAATAAATAAAGTAAAGGAATTAAGAAAATGATAAAGTGATTAGACAATTTATATTTAATTATTTAAGTCTTTAAATATTGCTAAAGGAGTAAATTATTATTAAATATTTAATGATAATAGCAAGTGATGAAATATTATTAAATGATTAATAATATTGGTAATTGGGTAAATATTATTAAAGGCTTAATAATATTAGTAATCAATTAAGATGTTGTTCAATACTTAATAACGTTTGTAATTGAGTGATGTATTATTAATAATACTGGTCGATAATTAAAATATTATCTAAGGATGATAATATTGCTCTATAATTTATGAGTTAGTAAATAGGGAACTATGTGTTGTCAAGTCAATTTATTTGAAAATGATAAATGAATCCCTGTATGCGTTACTAATTGAAAAATAATCATATTAGGTCTTTCAAATGAGGTAAATTGAATTGTGTAAGCGTAAGCGAGAAAGCAATTCAGACAAGTTTTTTAGAACTTGCTATTATGTGATAACTGTCATTATTTGTGAAATATTTTTATATACAAACATGAGTTAATGTGTTTTTATGTCATAATATGATTGAGCGTTTGTTGTTCAAATGAGAAGTTGAGTTAGTTGTTCTTTGTGAACTGTATAAATTGTGAAGTGACACGCATGATAATATGAAAATGAATTATGTTTTCGTCTATCGACATGTATAAAATGTCATATATGGATATATTGACAAGCATGCATGATGTATGAAGTATGTGATATGTGTAACTGTTAAACTTGTTGAGCAACGTAGTTGCTCATTCTTGTTTAAATAAATGTTTTCAGCTACAAGCAAGACATATGAGGTTCCAATAAAGATCAAGGACATGGAATGTTTATGCACTATCCCAAGAGATATAGATATTTTTCGATAAACCTTTTGGGAGTAAACAGTGTTATCAAAAGGTATATACTGTAATGAAATGTTAGTTTAACATTTAAATCTGTTGTGTACCAAAGCGAGGTATTGTGTAGTTATATGTAAGAGTGAGGTTGAAATAAGTTTTGAATGATAAATAGACTTAAAAGATAATTGTAAAGTTAAGGGTAGTTAATCTGCATATCTTTTGCATTGAATTAGGTCATGATATATCTATGATCTGAGTTGTTCAAAGATTTATGTAAATATTGCTATTCTAAGACAAATTTAAGGGAATATTATAAAAGATTAAATTGTTTGAGTTTTTAGCAGTATTGTATTATATTATGTTGTGGTTAGTAAGGAGAAGGTTGTTCATTAATGATTGGGGGTCGCCTGTGGCTAGTGCGGGGATTCCCAGGGTGTTACACTTTCCTTGTGGAAGAGGAGTCAAGATATCTATTCCCTAAACTGCAAAAAGGTATTAGGGATAGTATGGGAGCGAGATCTTTGGGAGGTTGATGTGGGACAGATGAAAACAGTTGACACTTGTGACATTTTCTGACGAAGTCTTTGGCATCCTAAAGTATGGTCGGGCAGAAATATCCTTGCCTCAATATTTTATGGGCAAGTGTTTTTACTCCCATGTGGTCTCGACATATTCCTTTATGAACTTCTCGAAGAGAATAATCGGATTCCTCCCTTGGGTCGAGACACCGAAGCAACGGGGAAGAATAAGATTTTCAATATAATTGACCATTGATAATATAATATTTGGAAGATTTGTACTTTATCCTTCGGGCCAAAGTTTTCTCTTCAGGTAACTCTTCATTTTGGAGAAATTTGAAGATCAGTGTCATCCAAGAATCCTCTTGCTCTATATCCATTACTGTCTAAAACATGGTGCTCAGATGTTGAAGATCTTTCAAATAAACAAGACCCTTTAGCTCCCCTTGATCCGTAATTGCTAATTTAGAGGGGGTATCGACCATTGTATTTTCTGACCTAACCACACCGAGTATCTGATGCTTTAGAAATAATTCTAGAAATGATCGGACTAATTGAAGATATGCCTGTAAGTGTACCTCTTTTGCCTTGTACTCCCCCAAAACTTGTTTTATAACTAGCTAGGAGTCACTATAAACGACCAAGTTTTTACTTCTAAACTTCGGGCTAACTTTAATCCTGCTACCAACGTTTTGTACTCTGCAATATTGTTGGTGGCGATGAACCTGAACCATATAGATTGTTGCACTCTAAAACCTTCCGAAAAAGTGAGGATTCCTAATAGTAGATCCATCTACGAATAGTGTCCAGACAGGTTCTTCGGGGATCCTTATTAAATTATCACAGTTAACGTGTTTTGCTTCTGACTCATCGGGGAAGGAACATTCAATAATGAAGTCGATGAGTGCTTGTGTTTTGATGGTCGTCCGAGGACGAAATTCTAAATTGAATTGGCTCAGCTCTATAGCCCACGCTGCCAGCCTTCCCGATGACTCAGGTTTGTATAAAACTTTTCGGAGAGGCTGATCTGTGAGGACGAGGATAGTCCACCCGTGGAAGTAATGTCAGAGTTTTCAACTATAAATAACTAATGTGTAAGCCAACTTCTCTAGATTTGGGTATCTTGTTTTAGTGTCTCGAAGAGCATGACTTACGTAGTACACAGGTTTCTGCCCCTGAGAATCTTCCTTTATCAACGTACCGAAGAAAGGAAGACATTTTTTGGCCAATCGAGCCACAAATTGCCAAAGTGCCACTAATCTTTTGGTCAACCTTTGTATTTCCTTGAAATTCTTTGGTGGCTGCATTTCGAGGATAACCGATATCTTTTCGAGATTTGCCTTTATCCCTCTTCGGCTAACCATATGCCCCAAGAATTTGCCTGACCGAAGGCCAAAGGTGCATTTGGTCGGGTTGAGCCTCATGTTGTAAGATCTGACATTCTCGAAGCAGTCTTTCAGGTCTAATAAATGATCTTCTTCCTTCATGATTCAGACAATCATGTCATTAACGTAGACTTCTATATTCCTCCCGATCTGGTCACTGAACACTTTATTCATCATCCGTTGATAAGTAACTCCTGCATTGATTAAGCCGAAGGACATTACTTTGTAGGCGTAGATGGCTCAGTGAGTGATGAAGACTGTCTTCGGGATGTCGCTTTCATGCATGTCAATTTGATTATATCCCGAGAAAACATCTAGGAAGCTCATCACAGTGTGACCCGAGGTAAAGTCAATTAATTGATTAATGCTTGTGAGATAATAGTAATCTTTAGGACATGCTTTATTTAAGTCTGTGTAGTCCACACACATCCTCCACTTTTCGTCATACTTTTTAACCAGCACTACATTGGTAAGTCATTTTGGATAAGGGATTTCAAAGATAAAGTCAACAACCAATAATTTTTCAATTTCTTCATTTATTACCTTTTATCGCTCGAGAGCGATGTTGCGCCTCTTTTGTTTCATGGGCTTAGAGCTCGGGTTGACACTTAATTGGTGAACAGCTACGACTTTGTCAATCCCAGACATATTGGCTGGAGTCCATGCGAAGATGTCGGAATATTCTTGTAAAAAGGTAACCAACCAAGACTTGATATTTTCCTAAAGTCCGGTCCCAATTTGTACTGTTCTCTCGTCACTATCTTGAAATAGAGGAATCTCCTCAGTATCTTCGACATGTGTTGCGATTAGCTCAGTACATCCTTCGGTGAAGGGTTCAAGTTCGATTTTCATTGTTGTCTTCGGCTTACTGACTCCAACAGAAGATGTCTGAATGGTTTGGAGATAACACCTACGAGATAGATGTTGGTCATCGATTGCCTCCCCGATCCCGTTTTTGGTCAGAAATTTCATTTTTAGATGCGGGATTGAGGCAACTGCTTTGAGTACTGACAAAGTTGTTCTTCCCAAGATAGCGTTATAGTTACTTTTCACTTGAACAACATAGAACCGAACCATAATGGAGGCTTGCTTCGGGGGAGTCCTGAAGATCACTGACAATTCAATCATCCCTGCTATACGGACTGGATTATTTCCAAATCTGTACAAGGGGGATTCATTACAGATCTCTAGCTTCCTACCCCCCAAGTCCAAGTGATTATATGCTCGAATGTAGAGTACATCGACTGAACTGCCATTATCAACAAACATATGTTTTATGTCCATGGTTCCCACATGTGCGATAATGACTAGGGCATCCTAGTGAGGTGTGACCATCTCTAAAGGGTAATCATCATCTGAGAAGGTGATGGGGTCGATTTTGATATCATGTTATTTGTCGGATACTTGATGAACCTCTCTACTGAAAGCCTTTCTCTTTCTATTAGAAAGGGCGGAGATGGAGCCTCCAAAAATGAAATCAACAACACCTCTTACCTCGGAAAGGGGGGGGGGGGGGGGGGGGGCTCAATACGAATGAAGGGTGATGGCCTGTAGGACTCGGTGACATAACAATCAAGATTACCATTTCGTACCTATTTTTTAAAAAAGTTTTTCAGCTGGTAACAGTCTTCGGTATCATGCCCCTTTACTTCATGATATGCACAATATCTGTCTCCGTTTTTCTGTCTTGCAAAAACTCAGATTTTTGGAGGCTTCTCATAGAAGGGTTGATTTTTAATTTCCTTGACGATATTGCTTTTATTGGTGTTCAGGGGTGTGTAGTCCTTGTCGCTAGCTCTGTTGTTCCTATCATTCGGGGGATCGTTCTTCTACTGCCGATCCCCATTAGAGTCCTTTATGCCATTTCCCTTTTTGTCGTTAAATTTCTTATCGGCATTATCGTCTCTAGGGTCTCTTTTGGTGAAAATCACCTGTATTTTTCGAATAACCTCGAAGATTGGAGAGAACCTCTTCCAACTCCACGAACTTGTTGACTTTTTCATAAGTCTCAGATAAAGTTTTTGGTGCCCTTGAAATGATCTCTTCGATCAACCTACTAGACTTATCAACATTTAATCCCATAGTCAAAAACTGGATAACCTGTTTCGGGTCGATCCCACTGATCTCAGAAAATAGCCTATCGAAACCTCTTGACGTACTGCCGAAGAGTTTCATTCGGCCTTTGTTTCACCTGTAGGAGGGATGTCATCATTCTGGCTCATCTTTTGTTACTACCGAAGCGAGTGTGAAATTGGTCCTGTAATTCTTCCTACGAGCTTATTGATCTGGATGGAAAGGAGATGACCCATTCCCTGACAGTCTTTTTCAGGGTGGATAAAAATAGGTGGCACATTGCCACAACATCATGGCCATGAAAGTGCATGGCCTGTTCGAAAGAATATGTGTGATCACGGGGGTCTCCCGTTCCGTTGTACATCTCTAGGGTGGGTACCTTTCGATTTTAGTCAATCTTTGCTTCTTCTAGAGCTTTGGAGAATGAGGAGAACCGGGCCTTCTTAGTTTTGTAGTACTTATCCGAAGCCTTCTTGGGTGAGGATTTTCCAGTATAGCTTTCATGGCTACGTCTGTCGTCCTGGTCTTTCTTCGAAGGTGATCTGACTCAGTTTCGTAAGTCAACTATGAAAATTATTTTGGAACGAACCGACTCCTTATCTCGATCCCGAGCTCTGTTTCTACGTCGTTCCTGATATCTATTGTCGTGCCGATCGTGATGTTCTGAGCGGGAGACCGAGTCTCTCTAGCTCAAAAGGTCATGTCCTGTATCGTTCAATTCCTCGTATTGTTTATCAAGCTATTTCTGCTGGATATCTAGAACTTTCTTTTTATCGAGGATCGCATGGAGGCGACGTTCCTTATCTGCTATCATCTCCCAATGAGACTGAGAGGGATGTGGTTACCGTGAATTGCTTTGACTTCATTGCGAATGTGAGGTTGCGATGTCAATTCTTTCTAATGGAAAACTTACTCAGTACTAAATACCGGAGGCCCCTCCTTCTAGCACCAATGTTGATACCTGATTCTTTCCGTCCGTTCTACTGCCCGTCCGGAGAGGATAGTTGTACAAAAGTCCTGACGGCTTGGGCCACCGGTGGACTTCTCCGATGTGAGAGTTAGTGAATATTTCAAGATAGGTCAACAATGGAGGCCTGAGTATTTAGTAGGGTAATAATAATCGTAACCCCTGCCTCTATCATTAACCGGGTATTTATAATACTTACTAGCAATGTCCATCGACGAGTTGTAATTGAATAGGAAGGTTACTATTTTAAACCATCTAGGACCCATGACCCCTACTCTAATTAAGATTAGATGTAGTAAGTAGTCATCATCTGAATGGGTTTAGGAATCCAACCCAAGCCTATCGGACTAAAGAGTCCTTATAAGCAACTGCCAAATTGATGGATCATTGGGCCTAGCCCAATATTAGTTACCCAATCAGGCTTAACGAAATATACATCCTAACAATAGTCATAGAAAGAGGACCTACCTACTTACTCTGATCCTGTGAAGCGTGTCCCAAATGACTCCTAAACTTTTGAATTAACTTATCAATAATGAAGTCTTGTAAAGTTCCTGAAACTTCGGCCTCTCTTATAAGAGGCACACAAACAACTACCATAACACCTTCCCCAGCGCCTGTACCAGGGCCTGAAGAGTGTAGGGGGAGCTATGAAGATGCACACGTACTTATTTGACGCAATAAGTCGTCTTGCCCTAAAAGAAAACATATGAAAGCTTAAAACATCATAGATAAAACGTGGGAAGAAGCATAATAGAAATGTGCTAATGTGCATGACAAACCTTATAAACATAAAAGGTTTATCTCCTCGAAATTCGATTATGTCATCCTCAGAGGAGGCAGTTCCTCGAGGACGACTTCATCTTCATTAGAACTCTCAATGGCCCCGCCTTCACAAGTCGTCATTAATCACCCTACGACTATGGATCTCGAGAGGAGCTACCATGGTAGGAGTGACTCTCGATGTTATTAGAAGCAACTTACAAGGGCACAACATGATCTGTGGGCCTAACAAAAGGCTTGATTTTCAAAGAAAAATGCCATGTCATACATGTAGATAGGGTGACCAATTTTTTCAATTTGTTAGTTAACCGGACCTGTTCGAATCGGTCGGTTCGGTATAAAATAGACTGGTTCGGGTACTGGTTTGTCATTTTAAGATTCGGTACTCACCGGTTTTTTTATTTTATTATTTTATTATTATTAATAATAAATAATTATTAATAATAGAAATAGTGCTATAAATAATAATAATAATTTTAAGTAAAACCGAAACCGAACTGGTATACCAAATCGGTCCAATCGGTTCCGATATAAGAATTTGGATAATTTCGGTACTAGTTAGGTTCGGTATCGGTTCGGTTCGGTTCGGTTCGGTTAGGTTCGGTACCGGTTCGGTGCGGTCCGGTTCGGACCGAATGAACACCCCTACATGTAGACACTTAAAATTTGCACATATTTTTTAATTGTGTGATAAGTGGGCCATATTGTTAAATCACAAAACCTTGGGAGTATCAAGAGAAGATTTACAAAGCTTGGGATGATTACTTGGAGATCACACACAAACCATAAGTTATCAAGATGTGAAAAGTAAGGACAAGAAATGGTTTTTCCCATTTGCCTCCTTCATAACAGATCCAAAAATAGGCAAATTGGGTACCATTGCAAAGATCTCAAAAAGAACTTTCCAAATTAGGGCGACACGTTTCTTAATTCTTTTATATTCGAAAGATAGGGCTATTTTAGTGCACAAAACAAAAAGGGAGCAGATGGGTCCCACATAGGGGCACCTACATGCAGGCGTCAGCCTTGCTAGGAATTTTAAAGCCACTTGTTGTAGATTTTTGGAAAAAGAGAATAAAAGAAGGAAAAAAGAGAAAAAATATGAAGAAGAAAAAAGAAAAATGAGAGAAAAATAGGAAAAAAAGATAGATTAATAGTTTTCTCTTAAAATTTTGTTCAAGAGATTTGAAAAAGGATAGTTGATCAAATAAAGTTGATGGTTCATCTATCTCAAAGTTTACCTTACACTACAAGAAAACAACTTATTTTCGACGGAATTATCCATCAAAAATTCAGTCGTAAATAATTGCGCCGAGATTAATCTGTCAGAAATAAGCCTTTTCTGTTGAAATATGGGCATTTTTTTGTCCAATGTAACACTTTTTTCGATAGATTCCATTGAAAATAAGCTTATTTCTTCTGTCGGAAATAAGTTTTTTTTTGTAATGTTATTACTCTTTATTTTTCCTTTTCCTTTATTGTGGATTATTTGTGTTTGGGTTGATTACTTGATATTTGTTTATTATTTTTGAAGCTCTCTAAGAATCATAGTTTATTACTAATAGTGTTTGGACCCTATTTTGGATTATAGGTTATTTGGGAGAATTTCTCACAAATAGAAATTTCTCCTTACTTCCTAATAAATCCTCTAGGATATTAGTTGATTTATGATTGGATTATTATTATAAGGGGTTAACTAGCATTTTAGAGTAGATCTATGGTGTTTAAGGTTTATGGACAATTTAATCATTAGATCCTAAATTTGGTTTTTAGATCTTACTTTGTATAGTTAGATTTTAACGATGTAATTAGTATTTTGGTAATGTAATTAGATTCCTATGATATATTAGTTTTTTATTTGTGATTTTTTAGATCTATGCACTAAGGGTTTATGGATCTCATTTTCTAAACTCTAAATTTTATTTTTAGATTTTAATATTTTGTTGGGGTTGGATACACTACTAGAAATCAGATTTATAGATACGACTTACAGTGACGGTGGGCACGAAAATGTAGCAATAGATGTCTATACCGACAGTCCCATGCCAGCCATAGGAATAAGCTTAAAATTGCATCTTACAGAGACGGTCTCGCCTGACCATAAACAGTCGAACAACTCTAGGATCCCTAACTGACCGGGGATATAGGGTCTGCTTTTCCCCTAAAATATTGCGTGCAAAGTCCATCATTTTCTATTTTTCACCCAAATCTTTAGATCTACTGAGCCCAAATCTCTTATTCCCTTTTCGTCTCCCCCAAATCTCTTATTCCCTTTCGTCATCCCCAAATCTCATAGCCAAATCTCAAAGTTTAATCTTCCTCACCAGATCTGGTGAGAGATATAGGTTGATAGAAAAAGATGAAGACGCTGAAGTTCCTTAAAGGCGTCGTATCCAGATCTGGCATCGACCTGAAAGATCTGCCATACAACACCGGTGAACCTTGCGTGGATTTGTTGGCGGATCCTTAATAGATACTGTTTAGCATATTCTTCTGAAATAGTTTTTACAGTTGTAAAGCTTAGGATAACATTTTATTTTGCTTACTCTCACTTTTGATGGAGAATTTATTTTATTTTGCTTTATTTTCTTCATCACCCATTTACGTTTTCCCAGTTCTTTCCTCCTCGACCAACTAAAAGGAGGACAATATTGCAATATATGTAGTAGCAGCACTGCTGCAGCATAGCATTGATAAAATTAGATAAGGTGCTATAACTATTTCATTGTTGATTCATACAACACATCCATGTTTTCATTTATTTGACTGTGAAAACTTAAAATGTTTATTTTGATTACTTCATTTTAATTTCCTCGAGTTAATGTTAGAAGTCAAGATTATTAATTTTTTGCTTTTCCCCATTTTTTCAACCGGGAGGCCTAAAGAACTGCTCTTTTCATGCAATCTATAGATTCATCTATTATTCCGGGAATCCTCTAATACATCATTTATTTGTTTTTCCCGTGTGCTAAAATCAGCCTATATGTGTACGTATCCTGAGCAATGTTTATATTAACAAGTTATCTTTTGCTCAAATTTACAAAAGCTATTTGAACAAGTTAATATGTTTTATCTCCAGACTCATGGACTGAGAGCTGGGCAAGAGGATGCTAAGAAAGCAATTGGATTCATCGAGGTACATATTAATTGTTAGTTCAAATCTAGAATATGGTTATTAAATTTCGTAGCCCAAAGAAGAAGATGAATGTTCATCTTTCATCATATAATATAAGAACAGTTGGTTGGTTGATTTTATTAATCATTGCCATGTCAAATCCTGTATATGGCGGGATTCTTTAATTGTCTTGCACTTTTTTTATTTTCGCAACTTGTCAGATTCTCTTTCAATGTATATAATCTATTGTAGATGTATATATTATGTAATATATATGGATGATAGGCTTCTTGCCCTCCCAAATGCCTTGTATGGTATTTTGAACTTTGCTCTAGATCATCATTTTTTGTATTTTTCCTTCAACTTACTAATGATATATTATGGTATATAAATTGCTGTAACATTGATAGGGAAGGAAGAAGGATTGAAAGGTTACTGGAAAGGCAATTTTCCTCAAGTCCTTTTGCATCATTATTTTTCTGTATTATCGGATGAACTAATTTCTATAAGTAGTTTAATAAATATCATCTACATATTTGTTGGGATGAATTATTTTAGGAGATTAATTATTTTAAATGATGTAATAATATTTTTTATGCATTATTTTTTATTGTACTGTGTTTGTTGAAAAAATATGTGCATTATTAATTATATTTTTTTGAAATCTAGAAAAGCTAGAGCGATGATCATCGACTGTAGTTATAGCATTCCAGAAAACACAAGCCTATAGTGAGGGTCGATGACCATCGCTATAGACATCTATAGCTACGGTCATGACATTAGTAGTGACTGTTAGTAAAGAGCAAAAATACGATTTTTACATGACCTTTAGCTTCGGCTGCAACCGTTGATAAAGACCTCAAAGATCGTAGCTATAAGATTTACTGTTGGCTTGTCCGGCGAGGGTCCTCGACCGTCGCTAATACCTGTAGCGACGGTCTTTTGGCCTATAACGACGATCGACGACCGTCGCTATATGCCTAATTTTCAGTAGTGATGGGAATTATGCGAGCCTATGAATAAATTGAAGACTCTTAAACTTTGTGTTTAATGGTAATTGAAGGATATTTTCATGGACTTAGAAAATCATTTTAATTTTTGGATTTGGTGATTTATAATTGTGTGTGGGCCTTAAAAATAATTTTGATGGCCTTCATGTCCAAAAATTAGATTCAAGACCCATTTATAGCGGATGTTATTATTTTGAGGTGCGTGGGTGTAATGCCCCCAAAATCCTCGCACTAGTTACGGCGGACTTTGTGCGTTAAACTTCATATATCTACCGACTTAACTAATGATCTCATACTCATATTGGTTGAATTAGTCTATTATAGACTATACATTAAAATTTTATTTTACTTTGTCCCTGTATCTTAACTTAATATCGATCTCATTATTTATATAATTATCAACTTGTAGTTCATCCGTATAAATGGATAACACTATATATAACGATCCAATTTTAACCTTAATATTTAAATATTCTATAATTTTACATATTCCAAGATTCACGACATTAAATCATTAGAACGATTATTGGGAACAAAAAATCTCGTGATGAATGTTTGTATCTTCATCCGTGATAAATGTTTGTATTTTTATCCGTGACAAATGTTTGTATCTTTATCTGGTGCAAAATTTTCTTTTTGTACCAAACTAGTTAAAACCATCACTCGAAACACATTTGGTTATAGTGATATCTCTTTATATCAATAATCTTACTTATCTGACATTCAGAATAGTAATAACAAGTTTGTACTTGGGTCCTAGGAACCTAACGATGAATTTAACCAGTTAACATTGATTAGTCCTGTCTCGGATGCTTACAATACTCACAAGTTATTTATCAATCCTCATCCAGATAAATAGATCATTATCAATACTGTATTAACGTTTTACTCTCTATCTGAAGTTCAGAGTATTGACATAACATGATCAGTCTATATTACCAATACTCTCATTCAGATTAATAGATTATTAATAATTCTAAGTTTAATCAAAGTAAAGACATAACAACATTCTTATGATAATAAATAATATTATTCATACAATATTCGGTCACATGTTTGCTTGGTTCATATTACAACAGTCATTATGACTTTATACAAATACAAGTAATAAAGCATGAAAATCTAATTTGCGCTTCATCTTTATGTTCATGATATTCTTAACATTCATCTTTAAATCTGTAAATAAGGTTTTATTTGCAAAAATGAGCACGACGGCTCAACAAATCTAACATATAGCATATACACAGTTTATACTTTTATAAATACCTTAACATGCTTTTAACATATTATAAATATTAATTTAATATCACACATAACTTTCATGTTGATAATTCATATCACGTTGTCACATAAAGCTTACAATTTATATTTATAACTTCTAAACATATCATAAAATAGTTAGAAGACTTGCAAACATCAGTTAAAGACTTCACATAATATCTATCTTATAACAACATGACATTATACATCTCATTTATCATTTTAACAATACTATAAAAGTAGTACATAGCAAGAGTTAGAAGACTTCCTTTGAAACCGTTTTAGGGTTTCTTGAGAAATCGTGAAACGCCTACAAAAAGGGTTACGCGCCCCAAACGTTAGTTTACCTAATTTTACTTTTGAATAAGTCTTAGGATATCGTAACTAAACTATTTTCATTAGTGGAATTATTAGGAAAATGGGCTAATTTAAAATCACCTTTTCAGTGCTTTAACCAGAGGGTCCCTTAAATTTTTTAGTTTTTACCTCTTTTTCGGTAACTGCCATAACTTTGTCATACAAAAATATTTTAAGATGATTATTGAGTCTAAACTGATTAGCATTTCATGATATACAACTTTCCTTTAGGTTGGTAAGACTGATTCAGAATTTAAATTTTTGAAAATTTGCAAAAATAGTCAGTGAACATACTAGACTTATCTTTCTTTGATCCGATAAGTAAAATATGATACCTCAAGCATTAATTTGCTAAGATAACATGTTCTTGTTGGATTTTTTACTATAAAATCCTATTTATCTAATGTTTATTAATGTTGGATATTTATTTATTAATAAAAGTATATCATTCGTCATTCATTAAATGATCATTTATTTTGTTTATATAAATTTCCAAATTTATATATATTATGATTTATGTGTATAAATAAGTATTATATACAGAAGATATAAATCATATGTAATATATATAAATAAATATATAATAGTTTATAACCTATAATAATTTGAAGATATTATCATGTAGGTTATAGTGCTTTAATAGATATGATTTATCTTGATCATAGAAGTTAGACTTGTAATTAAAGTACTAGTGCATTAACGATGTGCATTAAACGGATCATTTGATAATATTTTATTTATAAAATATGTTCACATAATTACTAATTTGTAAATGTTTCATAATTTTGAAATAATAAAGGATTTAATATTGTTATATATATTAATATAATACTTCAACGAGTGAAATTATATTGTGTTAATTATTACCTCAGAATGTTAATTAATATATTTAATTAATACTAGGAACATTATTATTGTCAAAACATCTATTAGATTTTTCATATGATAATTTATTATTGATCATAGTATTTTGACCAAGTCTTTTAATATTTATTATTAAAAGAATTGATTTAATTGTTAAATCAATTTATGATCAAATGAAGATAAATTATGGACTTATGAAATTAGTTTAAATATATTATGATTATATTTAATTTTGAAACATTTATGTACATCTATAGAGGAAATATTTACAGTTTATTAATAAATGGTTTATTTTATTTAATTCCTAGACTAAAGTGCAATTATAATTATTTAGTGAAATTAATTATAATTAATATTTATTTAGTATATTATTATTAGATAATAATATAAGAATAAGTATTAGAGTCAGAATAGGAATCCTTTAAGATCTCCATCCTAGCCTAATATGAATCAGTTTCATTAGAGAGATAATGATCAATAAAGATATAAATATATCATTAATCAAATACGTAAAGAAGATTATTATTCCAAATTAGAGGAAAGACCAAATAGTGTATACTCTTTCTCTTCTCTTCTCTTAGGAAAAACACGTAAGTTTTTTTTTTTTCAGAATGGTGTTTTTAGACCACACTCCAGATTCAGCATAAGGTCATAAGAATGAAGATCTTAAGGATACTCGAAGATTAAAACGTGTTAATCTAACCAAGCACTAGGTAACAATTCATACTATAGATACATGATATATATATATATATATATATATATAATTGTTTTTTTTGTATAAAACCATAAAGATAATTATGTTTTCTAAAATTTTTAAAATTACTTTTCGGAGAAATTTCCCAACAGTTGTAACACTCAGTAACACTTCATAACATAAAAATAACAAAATCATAAACCTACTTATGTACGATTTATGACTTTTACTCAAGAATACGAAGAACGAATCGAAAAACACAAAGAACTAAGTTTCATCGTTCTTGGTTTAGCTTGCTAAAACATGGTGCCACAAGCATGAATTTTCTAGGTTATCATGTTTCAGAACTTTATAACACTAAATTACAAAATCATAAACCTACTTATGTAGAAAATTATGACTTTTGCTCAAGAACACGCGAAGAACGAAAAATCGTACATGGTAATGACTTATGTTCCTGAGCTTTTAGATTTCATACTTGAAATAATTTGAGCATTATAACTGCTTATATATGTGATTATACACTTTATATTTAACAAAATTTGGTCATTATAACGGCTTGTGTACTTGATTATAATAATTTATAATTATTGCTCAAGAACACACAAAGAATACGGAGAACAACAATTGTACATGACTACGACGTACGTCCTTGAGCTTTAAATTATGAAATGAAATTCAACATTATAACTACTACAAAATGAAAAAATTCTTGAACATGTGAAGAACACGGAGAACGATAATCGTACATGGTTACGACTCACGTTCTTGAGCTTTTAAACAAAAATTAAACGAACATTATAACAACTAACGATTTATCTCTCGAAGTACAAGCTTTAACTAGTTTTTTGCACTTGATTCTTGTCTCACAAGAACTCTCTATATTTGTTCTTTAGCTTGGTGAAAATGGAGTGAATTTGTGAAGGAATGTCATCTCTATTTATAGGAAACCAAGGGTCAAGGTAGTTTGGTCTTTAGTTTAAAATCTAATGGCATTTTAGTCATTTTTGCACATTATTTAATTAATAAAAATAAAATAATATCTAGATATTTTCAAGCCAAAAATAACTCACTTAGTTTCTAGAAGCTTCCCGAGCTGTTTTGTAATTATTTATTTCGATTTCGGTATATTGGATAAATCACGTGCAATTAATTTGAAATATTTCGCATCAGTAATATCAGTTTTAATTAGTTATACATATTTTATTCATAAAATACATCATATAGTATTAATATGATGTCTCATGTAAGCCTCGTAGTTTATACCTTATTTTAATCTCGGATACATTTCCGTATATTTCTCCTAAAGCGTGTTTTACGAATTTCTTTCCGTATTTGTTCTATTTTAAAATTTCATAACCCCAAAGTCATTTTTTTTCGTAAATATTTTTATTTGTGAAAATATCTCCAGTGTCCGTAAAAACGCTATTCAAAACTGTGAATTTTCAAAATTTGGAGGATAGTGTCAGAATGAATAGTGTTTTACGAGTTTTTTGAGAAAAAAATTTTTATTGGCTAAATAACATTTATACTTCATATAAACGTTATTTTGTGAAATACAATATGTCAAAATGTCGGAAAAAAAACAGTCAAAAAGACGACAAATGTTTTCTCATAAATTGTATCATTTGTGTTTTTCTCCAAAAAAATTTATTGGTTCATTGACATCTAAACCTCATATTAACACTATGTTGTGAAATGTAAGAAGTCCTATAAATGAAAAAAACAGTCAAATGAATAAAAAAATGTTTCCTCATAAATAGTGTTTTTACACATTTTTTGAGATTTTTTTTTATTGACTATTACGTATTTTCAAAGCGTGAGAAATGTGAATCTTGAAACGGAATGTCAATTTGACCTTTACGTTTTGTTCGAGGGCCTAGGTTATTTCCTAGGGTTTAGCTTCTAGGGTTAGAGTTTAATTTATTTTTTTTAATTTAGGTTTTTGTCTTAAATTGACTTCTGATTTTTAATAAGTGTTAAGGTTAACTACTTGAACCAAAACACAAAATTCTACATATAGATAATTCACATATCACATTTAAAAGCTCAATTCAAGTTTTACTATTCACATAACACAAATTAGGCTAAATATTTTTAACCTCTTAGTTGTATACGATCGTAGTTTCGAGTTGTATTTTGTCTTTCAAATAGCTTAATGTTTACTTAAGCAACCGTTCTTTAATTTTTAAATTGACAATTTTTAATTAGATCTTGTCAGATCATATTTGAAATATATATATGGGATATTACAGTGGTGGTACTTTGATGACTTTCATGCCCACGAGTAACCCTAACCCTATTTTTTATGTTTGGTTTTATTTTGTCACGTAAAATAGTTTTCAAACAAAAAATTTAAAAAGATCTTTTAAAATTTAATCAAATTAGGTTATTAGAATGGATTTTAGGCTAAAATATTTGAAAGTAGTTTGAGCCTTATTTACTATTCAACAAAAGGATTGAAAAAAATATTTTTCCTTATTAAAACCTTATTTTTTTATCATTATTTTATTATCTAATTACATATTTTTCAAACTAAAATGAACATTTTCGTAAAACCCATTTTCCACAAAATGTTAATTTCATACAAATTTATACCTTATATATTTGACCGTTTTTAGAAATACAAATCTTAAAGAACAATTTTCAAAACCATAAAAGACATGTTTTTAATACAAACAACTTTTTAAAAGGCATTCATATAAATTCAAATTTTTGAAAAACTTTTAAATAAAAATTCTTAATTTGTTTGAAAGAATAAAGGCTCAAAGTTCTTTCAAGATAGCGTACTTAGATAATCTAGAAAACGTCATATTTCTTGGCGCGCACATACATGACACAACCAACCTAGGTACAAAACACTAAGTATACACTTTTTATTTATTTTAAGGCAACTTATTTAACTTTGGAAATAATGTTAGAAAAATGATATATATCCAAGTTTCATGGAAGTCGGGGATGCCTAACACCTTCCTCTCGCTGAAGCAAACCCCCGAATTATTTGAATCTTGGTTATATGCCAATTTTACGAAATAACGTGTGGGTCATCTTATTTATTAAAAGTAAAAATTTGGATGAGTTGGTACATCAATTTAAATCTTTATCAACTAGCGACTTGGTCTAATTAGCCCACCAAAATAATCAAAATTTCAAAACCCATGGGCAGAAGTCAATTTTTTTTCCTTTTAAATCACCCTTAACACCACACGTTTTCAAAAAAGCAAAATTTTTTGACATCAACAATACATATTGCATTTATTGATTAGGCTACGTCCAAGAGGGAATTCTTATGATGTACAAAACTAAAGACTTTGTGCAAGTGAGAATGGATAACATTGATCAGTCAAAGAATATTGAAATTAGTGATGTTTGCATTCAGACATATGTAGGCTACACTATTGCTTTGAGGGATGTTAGAGATGTTCTAGATTTGTTCCTCATCTTGATTTTTGGTATGGCCTTGGACAAGGAAAGCTATGAAAATCACTTCAATAGCAGAAAGTAGAAGCTTACCAAGGGTGCAATAGTAATTGCAAGAGGTGTTTCTTGGTGTTCATTTTACAAGACTCATGTGAAAGTCTACTTTAGTGAGTTAAATTAATGTAGTTGAAGATGAATTTTTACCGAATCTGTGGCATAAAAGGCTAGCTTGGGCACATGAGTGAGAAAGAGTTACAAATATTAGCAAAGGGGTCTCTCATTCCTTTTGCTAAAAGTACTGTTCTAAGCCCTTGTGATTATTGTTTGTTTGATAAGTAGAATATAGTTTTTTTAGTAGCTCATCTAAAAGAAAATCTAAGTTAATTGAGATGGTATATTCTGATGTATGTGGTCCCATAGAGGATAAGTTCATAGATGGCAATAAATATTTTTTACTTTTATTGATGATGTTTCGTGTAAGGTGTAGGTGTATTTGTTGCAAACAAAAGATTGGGTATTTTAGTACTTTTAGAGTTTTATGCTATGATTAAAAGAGAGACTGTAAAATTGTTGAAGTGTCTTTATAGTGACAACGGATGCGAATATACTTCAAAGGAGTTTGCGACATACTGTGATAAACACAGTATTCGACACGATCAAACATTATCTAGCACCCCACAACATAATAATGTGGTTGAGAGAATGAACCACACTATTATAGAGTGAGTTCGATGCATGTTGAGAATGACTAAGATGTCTAAGTCATTTTGGAGTGAAACTGTTCATGCTGCTTGTTACCTGATTAATAGATCTCCATCAGTACTATTAGATTTTCATACTTCACATTGTTGGATTTGTGAGGTCCAAACTCATAAGATATATATTCTAATTAAAATTAACGGTATTTTAATTTGGCATGTGTGTGTGCTACTACATGGGATTACAACCCGATTAATTGGGCATCAAGCATATGTACCATGTGATCATGTGGCGGTGGAAAATTCCTAATGTTATTAGGATGGCAACCTCGGTAATCTGAAACCAACACGGAGGAGAAATAAAAAGTCACTAGGATTTTAGTATGGCAGGGAGTCTATGCATCACTACGCAATTCTCGTAATCGAGAGGAAAAAGTAAGTCAGGATTTTTTTCCAAAAACAAGTAGAAGTCTAAATATATTATGAAATATAAAGACTTTGGCGGCGTGAACAAGACATACGGAATCCACAACACAAAAAAATTATATATTCAACCGCGAGGCATTAGTTCAGTAGAAGAAATTAGTGAGTGATTTTTTCGGCAATTGCAACAGGAGATTTTGTTGCAAAACGGAATGGAATAAAATTGAGAGCTATTTGTGAAAGTTTATTTACGGGTGTTGCCATCTATTATTTTTATGCTTTTTCAATTTTGTAATATTTTTATTTTTTGGTATTAAAACTTCAAAAGGACTATTTGTATTTAAGGTTAATTATAGTTGAATCTTTCAAAACTCGACCCGTGATTTTTACTTCTTAGTTTTAGAGGATTTTTCACATAAAATTTGGTATTTCGTGTTTGACTTATTTTTTGCGGTTTTTATTTATTTAGCGGAATTACATTATTTGTTTAGCGTAGTTTATTATTTAATTTATTAGAAACAATTCCAGTTAGAGGTGTTTTCCCAACACCAGCATACTTACTGGATTATATGCCCAGGCTCTTCTATAAAAGATGGCATCTCTTCTATAAAATATGGTCTTATTGACTTGTGGACACTTATTCAAGCAGAGAAAGAGCAAGAGAAAGAAAAAGATGATGTTCACTGTTGAACATTGAATGTTTAAATTTGATGATAAGAAATAATGTACAAGGGCTGTGTTAGATAAGATCAAAGTTGTTAGATTGATCTTCTGATATAAATGTATAGATTTATAAAGTCTTTTGTTTTGTACTAAGACTTAGATTTAAATACATCAAAACTATTAGGTTGATCTTTTGTTATAATCTAATCGTAGAATGGACTCTATGATTTCGGTCAAGAAGACTCTACGATCAAGACAACCAATCGTAGAATGTGTGACGCCCCCAAATCTGGGCCTACACAGCCCAAACTTGAGTCGTCAAAAGACTACAACAAAATTATTACAACAAAGCACAACGTACTACAATACAGTGTATAATAATACACAACTAAGTCTTCACTATTATTGCCACACTATTTTACAAAACGTGAAGACTATGATAACTATTCCTCGGACCCTCACTCCATTCCCCGGCTAGACCCTGTTATGTTTTCATTTCCTGTTGAAAAACAATGGAACAAAAGAAAGGGTGAGCTCAAATAGCCCAGTAAAGAATATCATGACTAAGATAATGACGAATAAATTATCATTAGTCTTCAACAGTTGAGTTCTTGATAGAATACAATAGACTACAAGGTTTATATCAAAAACTGCAGTTAAATTCTTAAACAACGTTCAGATCAATAATAGCAGCGGAATGAGTAATCTATTAGAAGAATAATGCAGACTATAATGTCCACTCGGTTCTCTTTTTAGGAAAAACATCATCAACTTTTATCATCTGAAATATCATTAGTCAAGATAATACAAATTCACAGTTCCTGATCATAATCATGCACATCAACAGTTCATCTTTGTACTACGGGCCAAAGATATTCAATATAGCACCAACGATCATGATTATACCAGATTCAGCCTTTGGTCATAATCATACCAAACAACAGTTCATCTTTGCACTACGGGCCAAAGAGAACATTCACCACGTGCCATAAAAGACACCGAACAGATGTATCGCCTTTAACCTATTATATCGCCTTTAACCTATCATATGTTCAACAAATATATCACATCTGTGCCCCCGGCCACAGATATTCACAACAGCTTGATTTTTGGATGATTAGAATGATATAAATGATGAACAGAAGAAATAGGATAACAATAAGTATCGGAAGTTTACTTTGTACAGATTCAAATAATGTCCAAATTGTCAACATGATGTGGAGTGAAATTCAAGATCCACAGTTCAGAATAACGGTTACAATTCAATAGAAAGGTTCACGTAAATAGGAAGGTTCAGTTGAAATAATGAAGTTCAACTATTATGGAACATATAATATTTTCAGGAATTATAGAAGCAATAGTTCCATAATAAATTTTGATTTAGGAGTATGAAAGAAAATAATATCCCTTACCGTAACAGGTTTGATTAACAAAAGGTGAAGGAAATTAATACAAAGGGTTATTCACCAACAGGCGGCAATCCGCTCCGTAAGGTTATTCCCACAATTTAATAGAATTTGAGTACAAAGAGTTATTCACCAAACAGGCGGCAATCCGCTCCGTAAGGTTATTCTCAGAGATTAATAATGAATGAATGCGAAAGGTTATTCACCAACAGGCGGCAATCCGCTCCGTAAGGTTATTCCCACAATTTAATACATAGAAATAAAAGGCACGTCTTATGAGTAAGGAAGAAACAATAATATTATCGAGAATCAAATAATGATAATCTCTTACCATAGTATGTTTGAATAATGGAAGATGAAAAAGATGGTATCCCTTACCTCAACACGTGACTGGATATTGATTTAAATGAGGTTGATTAACTTGAACAGTACACGTATACTTATAGATCTTCACAAATACTCAAGATGACTTAAGCACACTTAGAGAGAACTTTCACAAGAAGTATTTAGAGAGAGAAAGAAAGAACAAGTAAGGAAGTTTATGAAAAATCCTTAAGTTAAGGCTTCTATTTATAGCCAAAAATTTTATCATTCATTTAATCTAAACCATTCATTTAAAGATCATCTTTTAATCTACACCATCCATTTCAAATATTATATTATCTTTAATCTACACCATTCATTTCATATCACCTAATAATCACCTAACTTTATATTATAAACAAATCAATTTAATTATTCAACAATAATTCACACTTTAATCTACACCATTCATTTCATATCACCTAATAATCACCTAACTTTATATTATAAACAAATCAATTCAATTATTCAACAATAATTCACACTTTAATCTACACCATTCATTTCATATCACCTAATAATCACCTAACTTTATATTATAAACAAATAACTTTATCAATTCAATTATTATGACTAATTGTTATAAATACAGTATAGTTAGCTCTTAGATATCAAGTCAATAAATTAATGAAATACAACTGTTCAAATAACATCATAATAGAGATAACAATAATGTAAAATAAAGCATACGTTACTGTGTAATGACAATTATTGATTCAATAATGTGAATTACTGTGCATATGTTACTGTGACAATTATTAGGTTCAATAATTTTAAAAACAGTGCAACAACAATTATTGACTCAATGATATAAAATACAGTGTAATGACAATTATTAAATCAATAATGCAAAATACTGTGTAACAACAATTATTGAATTGATAATATAAAATATTATGCAGTGACAATTATCGATGAAATGATGCGTAACAGTTACGGTGTCAATTATCAGACCAATAATATGAGACACTATGCAATACCGTGTGTTACTGTAGAGTACCGTGTGCTACAGAAAATACCAAAAACTACCGTATGCTACTATTCTTTTATCACCGGTATTTTAACAGTTCCGTTGACTATTTTTATTTAAAAAGGTTATTTCTGTCGTTTTCTATATCCGACAAATATTCCGTTGTGGGGTCCACCAATAATTTGTTATTTCGGCGCCGTCGTACGACACGAATATTCCCCGACCAAACGAATATTGTCCGACAAAATAAAATTTGCACATAACATCCTTAACTTTTAACTTTATCGATTTAACCACTTACTGTTTAAAAAAAATATCTATATGAAGAAAAATTAAATTTTGTATTTCATAAAATTCGGGGTCTTACAGAATGTACTCTACGATTTCGGCCAAGAAGACTCTACGACCAACAGACTATGTACTAAGCGAGAAGCCGTAGAACGGGCTCTACGTTCAACAGTCTGACAATAGAGTAAACTCTACGACGACAATAAGAGATGATCCATTACAGAACAATCACAACAACAAGGATATTCGTAGAGTTGATCATGGATGGTCGTTGAGCAAAAAGGCAAGAGACATCACGACTCTCAGATCAGAAGTTATTTCGTTTAAAGGTACAATCTGCATTGATGTGACAGAAAAGCTTCTGCAAATCGATCGAAGTAAGAAAAGTCAGGGGACTGACCCAAGCGCACTATGCAAACAGAAAGAAGACTTTCGAGGCAATAAAGTCAGAGGACTGTGTCCCATCAGTCCTATAGTATGGAAGGATCAAAAGACTCTATGAAAGTTGGTAGGAACCTACGACTGACATGACTGTCCCCAAGGAAAAAGAAAACACCCGTCCATGGACTAACAGGTCAGATCAAATAATATCTCATCAGAGCATTAATGAGCTATATTAATATAATATTCAGAAGCTCCCCTCTGTGAGGTAACGGGAAGAAACTAAAGCTACGAACAGATGTTCCAACGGGAAGAAACCTGAAGCCCTCATTTTAAATACCAAGATCTGCAAAAGAAAAAAAAAGGGTATTACACGAGAAAAGAATATACGCAAGAAGTTGAATGGGATCAAACTGATAAGAAAGTTTGCATCGCTATTAAGTCCTTCAGAAACTTATGCTAAAAGCAACTTAGTAGCTCACCCAAATCTACACCACTCCAGGAGAGTTCTTTCTGAACTAGAGTATCCAAGTCTGTTAGACTTGTAGAGTTCTTAGTGAACTAGAGTTCCAAGACTGCTGGTCTTAAAGGAATCTTAGTGATTCTGAAATTGTAAGAGTATCCTTAGTGGATTTGCTGCTGGAAGAGCAGAACAGTGGAGTAGGAGTCTTGCGAACTCTGAACCACTTAAAACCTGGAGTCTTTCTTCTTGTGTCTTTTAATTGCTATATTTGCTATATAATTGCTTATTGAATTCTTACATTAACATATTAAGAAAGGGGTAACTAAATCATATTCTGTTGTGCTAAACTTATTGATTAAGAATTAATTAACGTAAGAAATAGAATTAAAGGAAAATTTTAAAAGAATCTATTCAATCCCCCCCCCTCATTCTAGATATCTATCGTGTCATTGGGAACTAATAATTGGTATCAGAGCAGGTTCTCACATTTAACGCCTTACAAGCTTGAGTAGATCAAATGACACTCAACAAGAACGGATTAGAACTCGGTGGAGGTAACAGACCACCTATGTGTAATAAAGAAAAATTTGCTAACTGAAAAGTTCATATGCAGGCTTATATGGATGCTATAGATGATGAACTGTTCGAGATAGTGCTAAATGGGTCGATTATACCAATGAAGCTTGCACTATCAACTGAAGATCCAAGCAAGTTAGTAGCAAAGAAAATAGACGAATGGATAGACAATGAAAAGAAGGATGTTCAAAGAGACAAAAGGGTTAAGAACATCTTATTTCAATCTCTGGATGATGATCTATTTGAGAACGTTGTCAACTGTAAAACAGCTCAAGAAGTCTGGCAAACTCTGTTGATCATGCATAAATGAACAAAAGAAGTCAGAGAAAATAAGCAATCACTGCTTGTTCAGCTGTATGAAATGTTCACCCACATCTCAGGTGAAAACATTATAAACACCTATGAGAGATTTAACTTGCTACTAAACTTTCTCAGATCTTATGGAAAAATCTATCCAAACAGAGATCTCATCATTAAATTTATGAGATCTTTGCCAAGAAAATGGGATGCCAAAACCACAGTCATCCGGGAGTCAAAGAACCTGCACGAGATGACTGTACAACAGCTATATGAAAATCTTCTCACCTATGAGCTGGAGTTAAATCAAAGAGCAGAGACTCTATCTGGGGAAAGAAAGAAGGAGAAAAAGATTGCTCTTAAAGTCTCAACCTCAACTCACAGAAGCAATCACAAGGATAACTCTGACTCTGACAAGGATGAATCAAATGATGATGAAGGAGCTGACATGCTAGTCAGACATTTTAAAAGATTTATCAACAGGAACAGACCTCAGAAGTTCAGAAGCAACAACAGCAAAGAACAACCAAATGACCTTTGCTATAATTGTAAAAAGCCAGGTCACTTCATTGCTAAATGTCCAAAACCTTTAAGAGAAGAGCTGAGGAGGGACAAAACAAAAGCAAATCCAAAAAGAGAATTCAAGAGCTTCTACAAACAAAAGAAGAAAGACAAAAGCTTCATAGCTGAAGGCTCCTGGAGTGACTCAGAAGAAGAACTAAATTCTGAGTCAAGTGACGATGAAAAGCCATAAAAGGCCAACTTGTGCTTAATGGAAAACGAAGAAGGAAGCAGCAAAAAGGAATTCAACATAGATGAGGTATTTGATTTCTACTCTCCTGAATTAAGCATTGATGATCTTAGAGAAGGCATGCATGACTTAATGGTAGAATTACACAAATACATAAGAATGTTTAAAAGGTTATCTAAAGATTACTCTCATCTAAAAGAGGACAAAGAAAAAATAAGCATAGAATTAGAAGCCTCATTTCAAATTGCAAAACTTTACTCTAATCTTGAGACTGAGAATGAAAGATTAAAAGAGATAAATGATTTAAGCACTCATAAAGAGACTTCACTAGCCTCCAAGATTCAGGAACTACAAAAGAAAATTTTCATGTGGAACAAGTCTAGTTCGTCTATGGACACCCTGATCTCAAGTCAAAGAGATGTGACTGATAGATCAGGATTAGAATTTGAGAATTCATTCTCAAAGCCCAATATGGAGAAGTCTATGGAAATAAATGAAGGCAAATCCTTTAATCTTAATAAAGGAATTGTGTTCATCAAATCCTCAGATTCTATATCTCCCAACAGTCCACATTCTGCTAAGCCTGTTATCATTTTAGACAATAAAACTCGCACGGGTCTGGGTTCAGAAAATTAAAAAATAAGTCAAGCAAAACTCACTTTATGAACCACACACACAAAAAACATAGAGTTTACTATCACTCTACGAATCATGAGAATCGTAGAGTAGTATAGAAGCAGAATGTAGATCAGCAAAATCAAAAGACTATGAAAAATCATAATCCATACAGGTCCTGGACAAATAAGAATTCACAAATGCACACACATCATTGTCAATATCATATCAATCATAGGCACCATCATAAAAATGATAAATTTTTGTCAACATATCATAGACTGCAATGATCTAAAATCAAACAGATTTGGGTCCCAAAAGGTACTAACAAAGCAGGACCCAAACAAATATGGGTACCAAAATGAAGATTAATTTGTTATGCAGGTAAAGAGATCCATCTGATATCTTGACAGTGGATGCTTAAGGCACATGACAGGGGACAAGACTTTTCTATCAGATTATAAGGAAAAAGATGGTGCTGTCATTTTTGGAGACAACAACTCTGGGAAAACCAGAGGTTATGGCTCAACTGGAAATGGTGCAATATCTTTCAGTAAAGTGGCGTATGTTGAGGGACTAAAGCACAACCTGCTAAGTATCAGTCAACTCTGTGACAAATGACATCAAGTCACCTTCCTCAACAACCAATGTCAAGTCAGAGATTTGAAGACTAACTCTCTAAAGCTAGAAGGAGTTCGAGAAGGAAATGTCTATGTGGTCAATCTTGCTTAATTAAGTTCAGATGAGACAGTCTGTTTTCTTGCTAAAGCTTCTGAAGATATGTGCTGGCTCTGGCACAGGAGGTTATCTTATCTTAACTTTAAGAGTATTTCAAAGTTTGCCCCTAAAGATCTAGTAAAAGGATTGCCAAAGCTAAATTTCATCAAAGAAAAACCCTGCAAAGCTTATCAGTTTGGAAAGCAAACAAAGACTTCATTCCAGAGCAAGTCAGTAAACTCAAATGATAGGGCTCTTCAATTACTTCACATGGATTTATTCGGGCCTATCTCGACGACTAGTCTCGAAGGAAAGAGATACTCTCTAGTGGTAGTAGATGACTACACTAGATATACATGGGTATCTTTTCTAAGCTTTAAAGATGAAACCATTTCACATCTTATCAAGCTCTTCAGACTAATCATGAATGAAAAAGGCGAAAAGATCAAGGCCATCAGAAGTGATCATGGAAGAGAGTTTGATTTCTCAGATATGGACTTGTTCTGCGAAGAAAATGGAATCAATCACAACTTTTCAGCCCCAAGGACGCCTCAACAAAATGGAGTAGCAGAAAGGAAGAATAGGACTCTTATTGAAGCAGGAAGAACCCTTTTAGCAGCAACCTATCTTCTTGAATATTTCTGGGCTGAAGCCATCAGTACTGCATGCTACACTCAAAACAGGTCATTTATACACTCAACATTGAAGAAGACTCCGTATGAATTATGGAAAAGAAGAAAGCCAAACATAAGTTATTTTCATGCGTTTGGTTGTCTATGCTACGTACTCAACAATGGCAAGAAGCATCTAACTAAATTCCAGCCAAAATCAGATTAAGGAATCTTCCTTGGCTATGCAACAGATAGTAGAGCATTCAGGGTGTTCAACAAGGAATCCTTAACTGTTGAAACCTCCATCCATGTCACATTCGATGAATCAAATCCTGAAAAGAAAAGATCAACATTCAACGAGTCATCAGGCACAAGCTCAACGATCGAAGAACTCAAAATCGTAGAGTCTTACTCTACGACCATAAAACCAGCAACATAAATTGTTGAACAAGTAGAGGAAATCGTAGAGCACACCACACCAGACATTGAAACTCTACGATCAGAACAAGAAGCTGATTTAGAGGAACTCAGACAAGAAGGCACCAGAACAGACGTTCCCAGCAGAATAAAATGGACCAAAGATCACACTCAAGATCTAATTATTGGAGATCCAAACACTGGAATCAAGACAAGAGCTGCAACTTCGAATGAATGTTTTTACCTAAGCTTTCTCTCTCAAGAGGAACCCAAGAAGATCGAAGAAGCCTTAGGAGATTCAAGTTGGATAGATGTCATGCAAGATGAGATAAATCAATTTGAAAGGAGCAAAGTTTGGAGATTAGTTGTCAGGCCTCAGCATAAACCAGTTATTGGCACCAAATGGGTTTTCAGAAACAAGATGGATGAAAATGGTGTGTTAACGAGAAACAAAGCAAGACTGGTGGCCAAAGGTTACTCTCAAGAAGAAGGAATTGACTACGATTAAACTTATGCTCCAGTTGCCAGATTGGAAGCCATAAGGATCTTCCTTGACCATGTTGCACACATGAAGTTCAAAGTCTTTCAAATGGATGTCAAGAGTGCTTTTCTGAATGGAGAACTTCAAGAAGAAGTCTACGTGGAACAACCTCCAGGTTTTATCAATCCAACCTTTTCAAATTATGTTTATAAATTAGATAAAGCACTATATGGTCTAAAACAAGCACCTAGAGCATGGTACGAAACCTTAACTAACTTTCTCATTGAAAAAAGATTTACTAGAGGAAGAGTAGATACTACCTTATTTTTGAGAAAACATAAGGATAAAACACTGCAAGTTCAAATTTATGTAGATGATATCATATTTGGTTCTTCTGATGAAAAATTATGTGAAAGATTTGCCAAGCTTATGCAAAGCAAGTTTGAAATAAGCATGATGGGAGAACTCAACTTCTTCCTTGGACTACAAGTAAAGCAGACTGATGAAGGCATATTCATTAATCAAGCCAGATACATCAAAGACTTATTAAAGAAGTATGACATGGAATCTGTAACTATCATGAAAACTCCTATGCCATCTGCCACCAAGCTCGACAAAGATGAAAATGGTAAATCCACTGAAATCACGCAGTACAGAGGTATGATAGGCTCACTATTATATCTTACCGCTAGCCGACCAGATATAATGTTTGCTACATGTATATGTGCTAGATTTCTGGTTAACCCCAAAGAATCTCATCTATTAGCTGTGAAAAGAATTTTCAAATATCTTAAAGGAACTCCAAATTTAGGATTATGGTATCCCAAGGAGTCCTCCTTTGATCTAATGGGATACTCAGATGCTGACTATGCAGGATGCAAAATAGACAGAAAGGGCACAAGTGGAACTTGCCAGATGTTTGGCAGTAGACTTGTCTCTTGGTTTAGTAAGAAGCAGAACTCAGTATCCACATCAACTGCAGAAGCTAAATATATAGCCGTAGGCAGTTGCTGTGCACAAATCCTATGGATGAAGACTCAGCTTGCAGACTATGAGTTTGAGCTTAATTCTATTCATATATATTGTGATAATACAAGTGCAATTGCTATAACTCATAACCCTGTCATGCATTCAAGAACTAAGCACATAGATATAAGATATCATTTCATTAGGGATCATGTACAAAATGGCAATATATCACTTCACTACATCCCAACTGAAGATCAACTAGCAAATGTGTTTAAAAAACCTTTAGATGAATCAAGATTTAATAAACTTATAAGTAAGTTAGGAATGCTAAATCTAGACCCTTAATATATATTATGTTTTTGGAAGATACTAACTCTGCAGGAAGAAAGGTGTGCAAGGAAAGTAAGTAAATGACAAGTTCGTAGAATGCACTCAACGATCGTCAAGCGAGGGATCGCAGAGTACGCTTAAGATCGTAGAGATCACTCAACGATCAACAAGCCAAGAATCGTAGAGCACACTACAAACCGTAGAGCTCACTTAACTGTCAAGCCAAGGATCGCAAAGTATTTCTCAATCGTAAAGCTAACTCAACGAACATCAACAAAAGAATCGACGTCTCAAGAAGGATCGTAAAGCTCTGGGGGCAAAATGGTCATCAACCAACTGAAATGCTCCTATCAGAACTTGACACGCATCTCAGTAAACACAGAGGGAAGTTTTTAAATACTTTGAAAACTGCACGTCGTTTATTTCTTCAAATCAAAAATCTATTATTCCTCTATCTCTCTCTCTCAATCCTAAACCCTAAGTTTTCAATACTCAGATAAATCGTTCTTCTTATTTCAGAAAAACTATCAAATGACACCTGCTCAAGTCATTCCTGGAAACGAGCTCAACTTCGAAGCCTTCACAACAACAGATAAGCAGTTTAAAAGAATAATCCAGTTGCTAGATAACGCTGGTCTGCGAGAAGCTTTGGGAACAAATATGAGGACTCTATCAAAGCTTGTCCGAGAGTTCTACATCAATGGATCCTATGCTAACGGAACTCTAACTACTACAGTTAAAGGGGTACAGCTCAACCTCACTGCTGAAGAATTTAACCTAGCCCTAAGTTTCAAACAAGGGGGCCTTGCATCTCTAAATATGGTGAGCACTGAAGAAGACCTGAGAAGAATGCACCACCAAAAGAATCTAGGACTGAAAGGTTTGAAGAAGAAAGAATTTCCTCAGAAATATGAGTTTCTGGCTGATGTTATAGGTAAATACCTCCTCTGCAAAGACTCAGCTCATGACTCAGTCAGTGAGGTGCAGTTGAAATTAATGACAGCTATAGTCAAGAAGATAAACATCAACTATGGCTCCTTGCTGTTGGAATGGATAGGGAACTGGGTCCAAAATGCAGAAAAAGCTAAGGAGACCAGAAAAATGTTCTATGGGAGATTCATCAGCATTCTCCTTAGATCGTCATTGGGTGATCTGATTGAGCATGATGAAGGAGAAGCCCTCAATACTAACAAGAGAATAACCCAGAGACTCTTTGATAACTGGAGGAGGAATTCAGTTGAAAATAGAAAACTATCCTGATCAGGGGATAGTGAAGGAAGACAGAGTGGTGCAGGGTCATCGCTATTAAAGAACACACCTGCGGAAGAAGAATCTCAGGAGGTCAGCAAGCAATCTCAGGGTCTCATCAGAAAGAGGAAAGGAAAGAGAGCCCTTGAGATTGAAGAACCTCAAGGCTCATCAAATGAGGCCCCTGATGCTGCTCCTGAAGGAAAGGCTGCATCAGAGGATGAAAATTCAGATATGCGAAGGGAAACTCGCAGTAAGTATGAAGCTGAAGAGGCCACTTCAAAAGAGCCAAGAAGAAACAGAAAAAGGCTAGTAAAATTAGCCGACAAAGGCTCAGTAGCTAAGGGGGAGCTGCTTGAAAATCTGACATTGCTCCAGTTGAGAAGGAGTCATCTGAAGCAGCTGAGTCTATGGATGCTCAAACTAAGGGGGAGCCACCAGTTGTTCCTGAGCCAACAGATGTTCTGGCTAAGGGGGAGACTCAAGAAGACATTTCAATCCCTTCAGCTACAATGAATAATGATGAAGAGGATGACATCGAAATAATAGCCGTCGGAAGAAATGAGCAAAGGCACCTTGACTACAACTGTCTGCTGAAATTCTTGCCACTGATGCCATTCCACCGAGCTCTGGTGCACAATGCGTGGGATCAGGTCTTCTGGTCCTTCAAAACATACCCTAATGTGGTGATTATTGCTCAAGGCTATCCTCAGAATATATTCTTTGCCTAGAAGCTCATTTCATGCAGCCCCTTTTCACATTCTTTAGGGAAAAAGGTACATTTTATTCCTCTAGTCCTCATTCAAATTCATACACCTTCACGGATGTTCAATAAATTTGAGGAGTCATCAAATGTCAACTCTGCATCAAGCTCTACGATCAACACTTCCCCGATCGTAGAGTCCCCACCATCTACGACTGGTGGTCAAGAAAGCCTCAATGATCAAGACATAGAGTGCCCTCCAGACTCTCCTGAAATTCTGCCTACTCCTCAAACAATGCCTCCTGTTCCACCTTCAAGACTTCTCTTAACCTACGAAGATATTCCCTCAACTTCTGGTCATGAATACTTCCACATTCCAAGCTCTATGGCTGACCAGGGACAATCAACTCAACTCCTCCAAGAAATTCTGGACAAGATATCTTGGCTTCCTACAACTGAGGGCCTAACTGACTTAACAAGCCATATGCATACAGAGATACAGAAAGATCTGGCATCTAACTCCCACAACATTCAACGAAGAATGGACGATGTCATTGATGCTGTCAACGATCTCTCTAAAAGCTTGAATAAACAATTCTCCACAAGGTTAAAGCTGTTAACGGCAGCAATCTCTGAAAATCTCCAAGAAAGGGATAAAACATTTCTGGAAGCTTTAAACAATCATCATAAGGCAGTTGTCGTTCTTTAAGAAACCAATGACAAATCTATAACACTCCTCAGTAATGAGATCATTGCATTGAAGAACTCTCTCAGAGAACAAGAAAATTGATCGAATGACACTCTGTCATTGGTGGAGCAAAAACAAATACAAGTTGATGAACGACTCCAAGCACACCAAGATGATGTTACTGCCACTAAGACTCAACTTCAAGAAATTATTTAGGGCATACAACAGCTTTCAGAACAGGTAACAAACATTAATGATGCCAACAAGGGGGAGAAGAAACTAAGCACAACAGAACAAAAGAGAACGAGCTCAGATTACAGCAGAAGAGGAAGAATACCTTAAGGGATGAGGATGGTTCAAACATCAATACATCCTCCTAGATTCGAAGCAGTATCATCTCATCCCAGACAGGATGAGACAGCAAGACCTTCTTCCTCAACTGCGAGGTCATCTAGCTCACAAGAATGATTCCAAATTAAAGAAGAATAAGCTTTGCTGATGGAAGAAGAACTGAGAAAAGCAGAAGATGAAAGGAGAGCACTCTTCAGGTAGAGGGAAGAAGAAAGAAGAAGACCTCCTAGTAGAAGGAGATAAGTTCATATTTTTCTTTTTTCACTCAATTGTATTAACTGACTAAACATCAATAAATTCATAATTTTCACTAGAAAATACAGCTGCTCACTGTATGATTAAGCATTCAATTATTCATATGCATTTTGCCTATTTAATGTATTCAATTTACTATCTGCTATGTATATTGTCATCATCAAATAGGGGGAGATTGTTGAACATTGAATGTTTAAATTTGATGATAAGAAATAATGTACAAGGGTTGTGTTAAATAAGATCAAAGCTGTTAGGTTGATCTTCTGATATAAATGTATAGATTTATAAAGTCTTTTGTGTTGTACTAAGACTTAGATTTAAATAGATCAAAACTGTTAGGTTGATATTTTGTTATAATCTAATCGTAGAATGAACTCTACGATTTCGGCCAAAAAGACTCTACGATCAAGACAACCAATTGTAGAATGGACTCTACGATTTCGGCCAAGAAGACTCTACGACCAACAGACTATGTACTAAGCGAGAAGCCGTAGAACGGGCTCTACGTTCAACAGTCTGAAAGTAGAGTAAACTCTACGATGACAATAAGAGATGATCCATTACAGAACAATCACAACAGCAAGGATATTCGTAGAGTTGATCATGGAGGGTCGTTGAGCAAAAAGGCAAGAGACATCACGACTCTCAGATCAGAAGTTATTTCGTTTAAAGGTACAATTTGCATTGATGTGACAGAAAAGCTTCTGCAAATCGATCGAAGTAAGAAAAGTCATGGGACTGACCCAAGCGCACTATGCAAACAGAAAGAAGACTTTCGAGGAAGTAAAGTCAGAGGACTGTGTCCCATCAGTCCTATAGTATGGAAGGACCTACGACTAACATGACTGTCCCCAAGGAAAAAGAAAACACTCGTCCATAGACTAACAGGTCAGATCAAATAATATCTCATCAGAGCATTAATGAGCTATATTAATATAATATTCGGAAGCTCCCCTCTGTGAGGTAACGGGAAGAAACTAAAGCTACGAGCAGATGTTCCAACAGGAAGAAACCTGAAACCCTCATTTTAAATACCAAGATCTGTAAAAGAAAAAAAAAGGGTATTACACGAGAAAAGAATATACGCAAGAAGTTGAATGAGATCAAACTGATAAGAAAGCTTGTATCGCTACTAAGTCCTTCAGAAACTTATGCTAAAAGCAACTTAGTAGCTCACCCAAATCTACACCACTCCAGGAGAGTTCTTTGTGAACTAGAGTATCCAAGTCTGTTAGATTTGTAGAGTTCTTAGTGAACTAGAGTTCCAAGACTGCTGGTCTTGAAGGAATCTTAGTGATTCTGAAATTGTAAAAGTATACTTAGTGGATTTGCTGCTGGAAGAGCAGAATAGTGGAGTAGGAGTCTTGCGAACTCTGAACCACTTAAAACCTGGAGTCTTTCTTCTTGTGTCTTTTAATTGCTATATTTGCCATATAATTGCTTGTTGAATTCTTACATTAATATATCAAGAAAGGGATAACTAAATTATATTCCGTTGTGCTAAACTTATTGATTAAGAATTAATTAACATAAGAAATAAAAGTAAAGGAAAATTTTAAAAGAATCTATTCACTCTCCCCTTCTAGATATCTATCGTGTCATTGAGAACTAACAATAATTTTGAGACTAAAGACAGTTGTAACGTGTCTATAAAAATTCTTGAAACTCCAAAAGTTGAACCAAAGATTGTGTGTGAACAACCACCTGAGAAAAATCCTAAAGTTACTTTTAAATTGTTCGTTACCGAATAGAGGACGGTTCGAGAAGTTAAGCCACTCCAAGTTGATAACGTTGAGTTCATAATTCCGATTAATCTATCTTAACTTCCTTTGAATGCAAAAGCAATAATCTCGTCAGTTATCTTTCCAACAATTTTTTAGCCTGATCACGTATTCAATTTTTGTTTCTTGTTATTTTACACGGAAAGTGAAGTAGTGAGAATATTTTTTTCCCATGCATATGTAAACAGTGTGCTTATAATTCTGCAAAGTCCAATAAAAAGTTTCACCTTTGGAGAAGCCATTTGAGATATGAGATTCTTTGCTCCTGTCTTTAGCCTGTGCATAGGTAATAACTCGTGCACTCATTTGTATTCTAATCATGACCTTTTCTTGTTCTCTGTCTGAAAATATTCAATTCTAATTTTGGCATAATAACTGCTAGTTTAATCAAGTTACTTTCTCAGCCTGATTCATGTGTGGTTGTAGGTTTTGAAGTAATTATGTGCTATTGCCTTTTCAAATTATAGTGAAGAAGTTTCTTAAGGGCAAAATGTTTCCTTCTTTTATCGTATCAGTTCAGTGTGAAGCTTATTAAAATCATTAGATCATGATGTTTAAACATTGTGGACAATATATTATGCTTTTGTGAAAACTTAATTTCCTTGTTTTTTGACATGTGAGCAAATTTTTCAATCTGCATGTTTAACCTCAAATATTCCCTTTTTCTTTTTGTTATTTTTCATTGATGAAGTCATTATTCTTAGTTCATATATATGTGCAGGTAAAGCTATTCCACTACTTTATTTGACTATAGTTAGTATAGAAAATAGATGTTGTCGAATTATATTACCCTTTTTCTCTCTATTTTGTGATGTAGATGTTGTTGGTGGTCAAGAAATAAATCAAGTTTAGCTGCCACCAATCCACCACGACCACCATCATCCGAACCCCCATCAACAGTGCCATGAACAACACCACCATGGCCACCATCAGTCGAATCCATTACATCAGATCTGTCCAACTCGTAGACACCTAAAGACAGACCCATTATCTCATATATGTTCAACCCATTAATCTCTCTCAATTCTATTCATATCCCTCAATTTCTTCTTTTTATTCTTGAATTTCTAACCTCTGTTTCCCCTAATACTTCAAGTTGAGAGATTTTGGAAAGAGAAATCAAATGTGTTAAAGATTTTACATATTTCCTGAATTGAAACTTTGAGTAGAGGAAAGCCTGTATTTGATAAGAGAGATCTGAATCAATTCAGGAACTGATATGTGGAAAATTAAGTTAACTAGTATGTGGTATTTTGGAGCAGAACTTGGAATAAATTTACTTTTTTGGTTTTCAATTAGGAAAGAAGGGTATAGTTTTATATTATAAATTATTTGGGAAAAAAAGGCATTATACTTCAATATACGTATTCTTAGGTTATATATGTCAAACTATATAAATTATAGTCAAATTGTATAAAAATAGTATTTTCAGTCAAAAAAAACAACCGGAGTCGCGTATAAAGTCAATAGTGCTTACTTAAATGTACTTAGGGGTCTATATTTGAAGGATTTACACTTAAGGGGTCCAATTATAATATGGGTGAAACTTAAAGGGTCTAAAGTGTTTTTAATCCATACTAAAATATCAATCAATAACCAAAATATAACAAAACAAAGACATAGTGGTTTTCGTTAGTCACGAGTCGACTCGATAATTGTTTTTGACTCAACATCTCAAGATTTTTTTTTATTTTTTTTTTTTGGTGTTTTAACTTCATTTGTAATGGTTTTATCAAATTTTATAAACCAAATGCATTATACCCTTTTTTTTAATTCTTATTTCAATGCATCTATTTAATTAGTTTCTCCTGATTTTATTTTTGTCAATTAAATAGGCTGTATTCAAGATGCATGCACATATTCTTTTTTCTAATATAAACCAAACCAATCCATTCAAGTGGGTTGAGTGCATGAATTTTTTAGATTCTTTTATTCAAAAATTTAATTCATGTAAACTAATATTTTGCGTAGGTTATCAAATTTTTTTTATTTATAAAATTTACAAAGTTCAAGAGAATATAATTTCATTTCATGTTAAACCCTTATATATTTTACTGACTTTTTAGTATAATGTACATGACTTAATATTAAATGTTAAATTTAAAAATATTGTATTATATTACTATTAAAAGAAAAAGAACTCTATTTGTGGAATATCAAAATTGATTAATACTTTTTTTTTTGTAAAATGAAATGAGTAATATTTTTCGGTGATAGATTGAGTAAAATTACTCGTTCACAGTTGCATTTCCCATATAGTACTTCTCTATATTTTTTTAACTAAGAAATACTTGGTGCATTTACTATTTTTGGCAAGTGAAAAAACAAAAACAAAAACTAAAATAAAATAAAAAAAATCACTTGAGAAAATGTAACCAAAGGAAAGGATAATGAACTTTTGAACTCGTATATAGGCACACGTATACATACGCGAACAAACACATATGCACAATACACCATTATTATAAGTTAATAAACCATGGACCATAATTATTCATGCATACTAGCGACCTACATAAGTTGATAACTTTGATCCTCTAGGACTAGGAGCATGAAATTAGTAGATCAATCTCACTTAATTTGCTAGCTAGCTGTGGAGGGAAGATGATGAGGCTTTAATTAATTGTTTCCTTGCTCGCGTGTAGTGCGCCTTTCAAAGTAATGGTATGCGGCTGCGCCTGAAAGCACCGCCAAAGTTAAGGCTTGTGCATGCATCCTGCAGTGTAGTCAACATTCTTTAATTAATACATATATGCATACTTACCTCATTAATTCATAATAGTAATACTTATACACACATAGTAGTCCATATATGGTACCATCTTTATTCCAAATTATGTAGTATATATAAAATGATTCTCTCCTCATTTGAAAATTAAAAATATAATTTGACTTTTAAAATTAAACAACAACATATTAAATTTTAAATTAATATAAATTTATGTAATTTTAATTAATACAATTATTATAATTCTATAGTATATAACAAAAACTATTAATCACAAAATTTATTTTACTATAAATTTTTATGAGTCATAATAATTTTAAAATTTAATATGTTATAGTTTGATCTCAAAAGTCAAATTATATCTCTATCTTCTCCCCCCCCTCTCTCTCTCAAATAAGACTTTTTTTTATGGAAGGGACGGAGTATATATTTAGGAACCGGTTCATAATTAATTAGCTGCGGAGGATTATATAATCAGGATTTGGTTATGGTGAAGTTGAAGATTAATTTTATTATAATAAATTGTAAAATTTTTAATTATATTAAATGTGTATTGGTGATAATATAATCAAAAATCTTATAATTTAGTACAGTGAAATTGATTTTTAACTTTACCATTCACCATAGCCAGATCCAAATCATATAGTCAACACCATCTTACAGTACCGTCCAAACCAAGACGAGATGGATAGGTAATAAACTAATTAACCTGGCATGGATAAGCCTAAGACTCGGCTTAAGGGGAGATTTTGAATGGGAATTATGAATCAGTGATGCTCCAATTCCTGCTGCCCACAGTGATCCTACATGCATAGAACCGATTTCAACATCAGTTTCAGTTGATGATAATATATATACACACACTTACATATCCGCTATTGCAAATGGTGGTCATAGCAAATAGTCTGTCAAACAGTTTAAGTGAAAAACAACCAACTGTCAAATTGTTTGACTGATACCGGCTAGCAGAAAAAAAAATAAAATAAAAAAAATAATATATATATATTAGATAGATAGATAGATAATTAAAAAGAGAGAAATGAAACAATAATAATGCTAGTACTGACCAATGCTAGTGAGCTTGTGTTCTGAAACCCAAGATTGCAAAGCATCCATCTTCTCCTTATTCTTCTTGTATCAAACTAGCTAGATAGATAATACCGAAATGACTGTCGACAAATTAAAAGCACTTGTAACTTGAATCAAGTATAGGATTGGAACTTGGAAAGCAATATAATGAAGGAGAAATGGTATGTAGTATATATAGGAGTTAATGGTGAAATTAAGATATTGGGATTGGGAATATACATGCACATATATATAGTTCCAGTGGATGGTGCTTTAATTTGTGTTTAGTCATTGTGGGCTTGCCTCTTGTTTTTGATTCCCTTTTTGTTCTCTTTCTTGAAACATTGAAATTCAGACCGGAGACTGGAGACTGAGGGGAGTAGTTATAAATAGAAACCAGCGGCGGCACTCATTCTTCAAGTTCATGGTTTGTTATGTTTTTCCCTCGAGTGCAATTTTTCACTCTTTGGGCTCTTTGCTCGGTCTCAAATTAATATAATTATTGACATTTTAAAAAATAATTTGACATATTTTTAAATTTAAATTTAACATAATTTATTTAAAACTATAAATCATATAATTAATAGTACTTTATAGATGATTTATAATATTCATAAATGAATTCATTTAAATTTTAAATTTAAAATTATTTTTTTAAAAATTAATATTAATTTTATAATTTAAAACGAAAGAAATAATATTTAATTTTTATTCTTCTAACATTCACCCAACGTGCTGCGGGCCGTTGGATTTCATTATATGCGGCACAACTTTTCTTTTGTCCGACCAAACACCACTACATATGTCTCCCTCTAGTACGCTTTTTCTTTTTCTTTTTTCAGTTTCATGTTATCGAATAAATTTAATCCTTATCATATTATTAATGATCCAAATTTGTAATAGTTTATATTGCTGATATTAATTCTGTTAAAAATTAAAATAAAAATAAAAATCTTTCTATGGGTAAAAATTAATTTAAAAAATAGCTATAAAATTGTCAGTTTATTCTTAAATTTAATGCAAATTTACACCTCATTGACACAAATCAAGTGATATATACTTTATTTGGTAAAAAAAAAAAATTGTATGTTATTGTGCATAATATTCATGGCATGCCTTAATTAAGTTTGACAATAAATTACTTTTTAAAAAAAATGACATTTTAACTCTTTTTTTTTAATTAAAAATTTAACCATGCACATGTTAAGAACATAAAAAAATGATGGTCCGTTAAATTCGACACATATTAAGAGCCATAAATAAACATTCTTGCTTTTACCATGCATTTTAATATATTAATTATGCGTCTACTACATAAACAAAATTGAAAACCAACTGAGAGCCACCAGTTTTGATTGAGAAATGCGACTGTTACAGACATTAGACAACTGAGTAAATTTTTGTTTAGTGGAAAGCAATCAGAAAATATATGAAATGCATGTATAATTAACTCAATTTAAATAATATTATTATTATTATTATTATTATTATTATTATTATTATTTCTTTTGGTTATTCTTTTTATTAAAATTCATTCGACGACGTTAGTCTTAATTATTTAAGATTTGTGTTATTAAGATGTTGAATAAGTCCGTAATTTCTGAAGTTCACAACATGTAATGCAATGACCTATTCATAATCTAATGGGCTCTTTACAGAAATATACAATAATTAGTAAACAATTACAAGAATAGTGCACAAATAAAATAATTACAAAATAAGTGTAATATGGACAAAATAATTACAAAACATATTGCCTCCATTTCTCTCTCCTACTTTGCCTCCACTTTCTCTGATTATTTCTCCTTCCTTTCTCTCTCTTCAAATTCTTCACCACTTCGTGTAAATCTCCGCCTACGATGGGGTTTACCAACATCACCGCCTGCCCCCTCCCCCTCCCCCTCCCCCTTTCGCCTGCCACCTCCTTCCCCCTTCCCCGCCTGCCTCCGTCCCCCCTCCCCCTCCAGCCTGCCTCCTTATTCCCCCTCCCCGCCTCCCTCCTCCGTCCCCCCTCCCATTCCCGTCTGCCTCTTCCCTCCTCTGTCCCCCCTCCCCTCCCCCCGTCTCCTCCCTCCTCCGTACCCCTTTCTTGCCTACCTCATCCCTTCTCCCTCCCCGCCTCCCTCCCCCAGCCTTGTCCATACAAAAGTAACTAACCCTGTAATACAAAGGTAACCAAATCTTAATACAGAAGATAACAAACCTTTAATACAAAGGTAACCAAACTTTAATACAAGGTAACCAATTCTTAGTACATAGGTAACCAATCTTTAATACACAAGTAACCAAACCCCTAATATAAAAGGTATCCAACCTTAAAACAAAGAAAACCAACCTTTAATACAAAGGTAACCAAACCTTAATACAATGATAACCAATCTTTAATACAAAGGTAACCAAACTTTAATATAAAGGTAATCAACCCTTAATACAAAAAGGTAATCAAACCTTAATACAGATGTAACCAACCTTTAATACAACGGTAACCAAAAAGTAGGCGAAGGAGGCAGGGGGAGGGGGTGGCCACCACGATCATATTTGTAGCCACCACGAGGGGAGGAGGAGGGGCGGAATCAAGGGGATGAGGGGTGGGGATGGGGGGAGGAGGTGCGGGGGTGGGGAGAGGAAGGTGAAGAGGGACGGGGACGAGGGCGGGGGGGCGTCAGGGGGGCTGGGGGTGGTGGCCGGGGGGAGGAGGGGTGAGGGCGGGAGGAGGCGGGGGGAGGAGATGCGGGCGTGAGGAGATGAAGGGTGGGGAAGGGGGGAGGCGGGCGGAGGGGATGGGGTGAGGGTTGGGCGGAGGAGGGGCGAGTGTGGGAAAGAGAAGTGTCGCCACTAACTATGGAGAAGAGAGAAGATGGAGGAGATAAAATGGAGGAGAGAGAAAGGAATAAAAATCATCTAATTTGGATTTTGAAATTTGAAACCAACTACCCATTAAATTATCTAACTAAATTAAAGGAATAAAAATGCACTAATATATAAATTAAATATTGAAGATGCACTAATTTTGTAAATATTTATGAATGTACTTTTATTGTAATATTTTAAAAAAATGTATTGGTAAATGTAAATCTCCCTAATCTAATTACATTGCAAAGGCCCAAGTCATCTGAAGTGGCCCTGAACAGTATTCGTATCCAATACAACTATGCACTTCTTTTATTTGGAATAAAGAATTCTATTTTTTTATAGAAATTTTTTCAAGGGTTAAGGTTTTTACAAATTAATATATTTTGAAATAAACAAAAAGTCCTTAACAAAACATAATTTTGCAACCTCATTCTTTTATACCCAGCTCCTTTAGGCTGAAAAACAATAAAATTTGCTCCAGCTCTCTTTTAGGCCAGCCCATGCTTTTTGGACTCTTTTGGGCCCAAAAACCGGTGGGTGAATTTCAAATAATTAGATGAGTACCATCCAGAAATGTCTCGTGATTTCTCTATCTAGCTTTAATCAAATTTCGCCCAACTTGTGTTCCCGCCAGGACTAACCTTCTGCAATAATTTTATTTCTCTCCCTCTCTATACTTCTATTTCGACACTTCTACTTCTCCTCGCCGGAAACCCCAGCGCCGGAAATTGGAAGAAGAAATGGAAGCTGAAGCGGAGAGAGCTAACAGTAGTAGTAGAAGAATTGCTAGATCAGCAACAGCAAGCAAGAAGAAGAGAAACCCTTTATCGGATATTACAAATCTCATTCCATCCTCCACAATTCACAAACCCTCAATTCCAATTCCAAAACCCTACAATTCCAATTCCAAACCCCGCAAACCGGGTCTTAATTCCTCCAAATCCGATTCCAGCATCGGTTCTTCTAATTACACTAACAAAAATGCCCCAAACCCTAGTACAGTTCCTTCTTCCCCTCATTCTTCGTCCGCCGTTCCTGGTACCCTCTATGTCTCTCTCAACATGTATATATATATATATATATATATATATATATATATATATATATATATATATATAGTTTATCTTAATTGTTCTGATTTATTTCTGAGCTCGTGAACCTAGGGTTTACTATGTGTGTATATGTGGTTCTCCTTGTTAATCAGAGACTGTATTTTGTTTGCTAATTCTGTAATTTGCGTTGTCTTAGATTTATAATTGATAAAATTTTGAATTGGAAGAATGTATTGTATTGTTCATTTTCATATGGTTTTATGTTGATCATTTTCAGTGCTTATTACTAGGACTACTACTTTTTTCTGGTCTAGGGTGGCTGATTTGGATACTAATTGATGTGGTTTTGAGATATTTTGGATTTGGATATTAGTTTTAGCTTGCAAAATCACGTGGTTGTTTCAATTGTCTTGTGATGTCTTACTTTAATACATAGTATTTCAATTTGTGTGTTATGAACTTCAGGGTATTTAATCTCATATTGTATTATTGACATTGTATAGTTAACGGGGATGCTGACGAATCAGAGCTACTTGCAGTTTACAGTAGAAAACTGATTGCTGAGAAAACTGTGAGCAAAGGGAAGGATGTTGGCGCACCGTTTAGTTGCTCTCTTCAGGAGAAAGCAAAGGATATTGGGAAGGCAGAGGCAGATTTGGTAGCTTTGAATTTCCCTCCTATTGAGAAGACAAAGGATAAAGGGAAGGCTATTGCCGTGCCTTCCACTTATTCTTCCGTAGAGAAAACAAAGGATAAAGGAAAGGCGATTGCTGGCCATTTTAGTTATCATTCTGTGGAGAAAACGCATGATAAAGGGAAAGTGATTGCTGTGTCTTCTAATAGTGTTTCCTTGGGGAGAGTAAAGGATAAAGGAAAGAAAATTAATGTTACTCCGAGTGTGCCTTCTCTAGCTAAAACAAAAGATAAAGGCAAAGTGGTTGCTGTACCTGCAAAGTTTTCTACACTTGAAAAAAGAAAGGAGAAAACGAAGGGGGTTTCTGTGGCTTTTAGTTGCCCTCCTCTGCCGAGGACTAGACACATTAGGTACTGCTCGCTCTTTGACTCTCTCTCTCTCTCTCTCTCTCTCTCTCTCTCTCTCTCTCTCTCTCTTTACCTCACACACACAGACACACTCTTATAGAGTCATGTCTTTGGATGTTTTACTCATAGAGTTGGATCGTCTATTTCTGAATGGAATGACGTTAGTTCTTATAAATCCAAAAAGGTGAAGAAAATGAATAAAGACAGTAATGAAAAACATGAAACAATATTCATGTTATATATATATATATAGGTGGCGCATCCACAACAAACAATACTGTCGCAGCAACCACATGCAGGAGGCAAATTGACTTTGGCAGCTAGAGCCTGTAGCGGCAGATGTAGGCCAATTTATGGCCCTGTCGCTACAAGCTCTAGTGGCAGGGTCAAATGTGTTTGCTCCAAGTAACCGTTTGTTGTGGATGCCTTACTATATATATATATATATATATATATATATATATATATATATATATATATGTCGAATATTGGGCTACTGTAAGCGATTTTAGTTTTGATACAAATATGTTTGGATGATGAGATATTGGTTTTTACAAATTTAAATCCTCTTCTGGAACAATGACTTGATAAATCTACTTTGGAGTTATATTTAGTGCACTCAACAAGCATAGTTTGACTTGAGCAAACCGGTTGCAAGATGAATCCTTGCAACCTTTTCCAGAATTATAAGTCTTAAAGGTGCTGCTGTTTGCAGCTCTCTTGGTTCTTATTGTCTTCACTAGAATGTTGACTCTGGTACAGTACCTTTGTCTATATGTATTTGATCTAACACTTGTTTCTTCGAGCCATAAAAAGGTGATGGATTCATCATCAATTCTTCTATTGTTGTTGCTGATGGCCTTTCAGAATATAATATATATTTCAAGGTGGAACATAACAGTTAATATAGTATGCGAATTGTGAGGTTTGAAGAACACAAGTACGTTTGGAGTTTCATAGTGTAGCACTTCTTGGTCTGTGCCTATGTAGATATATGTGTGTTGACACAACATATTTCAATAATAATGTAGGCGATCAATAAGTAAAGGGTTAGTGGCTGATTTCATAAAACTATTGAAGTGATTATATACTTCTGTTTTTGTGGTCCTTTTACCATTAATACTGTCAATTATCAACTACTCCACAAGTTTAGGCTACCAGAGACGAGTGAAGGAGCGATAATCTTACTTTTACAATCTGCACCTCACATATGGCCCCTCTTTTGTGACCGTGCACATGCGTGGATTATGTATAAGGGTGGTGGTTCCCAAGGTTCAACATAGGACCTTTAGGTTTAGAAACTATGTTAACTAACAAGTAGCTTTAAAAGTTCAAGCGGATAATTGGGTATTACATATTCTATTATCTAATAAATACTTATGTTGTCTTTTTATGCTCTTTTTGTTCCACCTAGGACTGAACTTAATGAAGCTAGAGATATGGGACTATCTGAATCTCATACAGATCCTCATCTGAAGCATAAACAGGTCTGTGTAACCATTGATTGTATTTTAAGCTGTCAAGTTTTCATTTTCCTTGTGTTTTGCACCATGTACTCTTAGTCAGTATTATCTCGTGTTCAAGGTTCTGCCATTAAATTATTTTTAGTGCTATGTGTATATTTGAACTTCTTGTGTACACATGCATTTTTCTCTAGGTAAATTACAATGATTGAGTTTTGTGGTTCATTAGGTTCCATATTTGATGTCAGTTTGGTTATGAATTGTAAGTCTTCAATCTCATTGGAATGATCCTGCTGAATAAGCTGATTGAATGCTAATTGGCATTGCAAGAATACAGACAAAGCTATTATGCATTCCCATATGAAATCTCTTACTGTATGTTCCTTCTTGGGAAATTCATCTCGTAGATTCTGAACTGTATAGTACATCGCAAGATTTTTATATTTTAGAAAGCTTAATTCGTTTACATGGGATTATGTATTATTGGAAATCACTCATTTATTTCTCATAGTTTTTCAGTTTCCTACACACTCAGCTTGCATCTCTTAACAGCAATGTTATATGTTTATCCTTTTGTATTTTTTTTCTTTGCATCATATTGCTTAAAAAATTACCTTTTCAATTCCCAAAAGTTTCTTATGAGCTTTAGCTCTCATCAGTAATGTTGTCTGTATTTTTAAAGCCAAGGTTGTTTTTGCAGAAGAGACGTTGCTTGCCACGGGACCAAGATGCTCCAGAATATAACTTGCCACAAGATTTTATTGAGCAGCAGAGAGCTTATTTTAAAGAGGTTGACGAGTTTGAACTCTCAGAGGAGGAGATTTCGGATAACGAAGTGGATTAAAGAAGAGAAAGAATCATAATTAGAGAAAAGTAGGTACAATCTAACCCACTGTATAGTTGCACTTACTCTTGTATGCCTCATAAGTTCTGGTGATACACTCGCCCGCATGCCAAATAGTTACAAAATTACTTCTCACAATTTTTCCTGTATGTTGGAGTTGTAGTCCAAATGTACATGTGATCCGTAGTTTCCCATGAGAATCATTCAGTTACGGACACAGTATGTGTATCCGCATTTTCAGACTGTAGATAGAATAGAGTGATATATCTATAATTGCAGCGATATGTTGGCTAGCATTTCTCTCCGACTAATTGGAACTAAATGGCCGTTCATATTTGCTAGAAATTCCAGTCCTCTCAACCTTTAAATGAAGATATGGATCTTAAGTGTGGATGTAGATGTAGTTGGTCCTTCATGAGAGGGGTGTGCGCATTTGTTTGTTGCGGCTTTAATGATTATAAAGCTTGCATTTTATTTTTAAAAATTATGGTTAATACTCAGTTTTTTCCCTAACATAGTAAGAAGGGTCATGGTCTCCCTTTTAACACCTTTGGACACATTGCTCCGTCCCTAATGATAACTTGCAACTACAAGTAGATGATACAAAAGCAGAATTAACATGTGCTAAAGTAGGATTAAATCCCAAGTTGCACCCTAAACTTTATTTTGAATTAAATGCATCCTAAATTTTGAGTTTCAAAAGAATTTGTACCCCCGCATTAAAGTTTAGGGTGCAAATTATTTTAATTTAGAGGTGCATTTAATTCAAAATAAAGTTTAGGGCGAAAATTAATTTTAGGGGTAAAGTTTAGTGTGCAAATTGGAATTTATTGGATAAAGCAGAGATCCTTTATGCTAGTTTCTTTGACCCATTTTGACTAACCATTTCCTTTTGGTATATTTTAGCTGGAATTTTTACACTGTCTTATATTTTTTTGTATATTCTTTTCGCCTGGCATGATTGTTGCTTAGAGTTTCATTACAATGAGAATCAAATTTTCAAAATTGAAAATAATAGTGGTTAAAAAAAAGCGGTTGATATTTTCAAAGTAAATATACATTTAGTGATATTTTTATAATTATTTTAGTAACGGTTAAAATTTAAACGACATTTATTGTTTTGTCACTAAATTTTTTGCACTGCCAACATTATTATGTTAAATATTGTACATATATCTTATTATGGGTTTTTGGTTAGAAAAAGAGTGCCGATTTTCTTAATTTTAAAAACTGGTTAGAAAAAGAGTGCTGATCTTCTTAATTTTAAAAAGTACGCTCAAATAACAGATTTTGTTCATGGGGGATTGAGTTTTTTGAGTTCCATTTGAAGTTATTTGTTGCTAAGCTTTTATATGGTGAATGAATGTTTAGAAGTCTTTGATACATATGTGTATGTATGTATTGTATGCTTACACGTTTCCTTTTTGTCCCTTTAAGGACACATTTTTCTTTTTAACTAAAAAGTTATATAAATATTTAACATGTTATTACTTTTATTCTTAGTTTATTGAGTACTATTACGACACTACTATTATATTTTTAATTAATTCTAAGAATATTTTAAAGTATATAAATATTTTTTAAAGAGATTTTTGCTTTATAAATGTCTTTAATTTTGAAACGGACAAAATATATTCTATTCGACTGTGTATATGTTAGTTATTGGCTACATCAACATACTAGTATGCCATTGGTTAGACAACATTGAGAAGATAGGCACACCCTATCAACATTGTCTCCCAATCTAAGAATGGAAAGAGGACAGTTTTCAGGTGGACATACTGTTCTTACCAACTCTCCATCCCACAAAGGATGGTTTAGATATTCTCATCCCTCTTTCTTTCCCCTTTTCTTTTGATAAAAGTTCAAACATACACTAGCTGAAATGACGGACTTCTGACGGTTCCGCATTGAGAGTTGATGGCGAGATGTACGCCATAACAAAATCACTGCTCCCCACGTCACAAAGTGAGAGTTCTTAACAAGTTTTTGTTGAAGCGTTACACGCCCCCTCACGAGTGGGTGGGTGGGTGGGTGGGGGTGGTTATAATTTGGTCGTCGAGTCTTGCAAGTGAATGAAATTATTTATTTTTATACTTTACTATAATTTTTAATTAAAAATCCATTAACAATGAGTAAAATAATCTCAAAAGAATATTCGTGCATTAACATTTCTTCATAGCAATTTTTTAAGCTATCTTTCATGATTATGTAAAATGAATACGAATGTATTAGGTTGTCCAAACTGCCGTTAATCCTTTGCTATTGTACATTTCTCAATAAAGGAAGATAGTCTTCGCTACTGCACTAGATAACAATACTTTGTACGTAGATTAGAGGTCTACTTGCAGTTGGAACATTACCATCAATAAAATATCTACACTTCATTGTTGCTGCTACCATATATATGGTCCCAACTGCAATTTGCTGCTGCAGAAATTAATTTGATAGCTGAGTTTATAATTAGTATCAATTTGGGTCGATGCAGATATAGTCTCTGTGATTTTATAATCAAACAAAACCCCATCCATTGCAGTCATTTTGTCAATTCAAAATTTGAAGTATAAGGTCAAAGTAACACTACATTTTCTCTGATTTCAAAACAAAAACAAAGGGTACCACTGCTGATTAAGGCATTTGCGGTTGGTGTAACATGCCCTTTGAGATTGAGCACTTTGGTTTCCTCTTTCCGAGGCATTATTGGTAAATATGATTTGGAGCTTTCCTAGTTCAGTTGGGGTTTTGGCTAGTATGTTATTGACATTAATCCTTGTGAAGAAGGAAGGTATATTCCATGGACCATTTGCATTATTGGACGGTCATTAATGATGGATAAAAATTTCATGACACGTGCAAGTTACGTGATACTTTTTACTTTTATGAGAGAGCACGCAACGAAGATTGTCTTCGGTGTATATTTTAATAAAATTAGAGATATATTTTTATTATATAATTATTTTTAAAGAATATATTTTTATTTTTAAAATTGAACGAGAAAAAAGATATTTAAAAATGAGAGAGTACTTCAAACTACTTCACTTTTATATATCTTTGCACTTCACCTTAATATTGGTCCAAGTCTTCCAAAGAAATGGAATCACATTTTTTAGCAGCATGAATTAAGGAGCTGTTTGATAAAAATTAGATAAAAAGTTTTGAATAATTGAATAAACTGAATAAAATAAAGATTTGATTGAAACTGAAAAATTAATGGAAAAAAATTATTTGTTAACTGATTCGTTTAAAGTAACTGAATGATAATATTTTTCAGTTTAACTCAAAATATGTATAAGAAAAATAATACATATTTTTTTTTAAAATATTGAGGTGGAGATAGCATTTTAAATTGTTTAGTTTATTTTTTCATATGTATACTTTAAAATACTTTATATCAATTTTGTTCTTTGTGTTTATGAGTATTTTTACTTTAATTATATTAAAAAAATAGTAATAATTTTTTACCTCTCAACAGATAATAAACAAATCATATTAGTAGAATAATTTTTTTATACATATATGTATTTAAATAAATAATAAAACAGATAACAACAACGGGACTAACACACATAAGCATACATTTAAATAAATAATAAAACAAACATATAGAATTCAATTATGACTCAAATAAATATATAAACTTTTGAATAATTTTTAATAGAGTATACTATTAGTAATATAATTTTAGTAAAAAAATTAAAAATATTAATGACATTGTATTGGTACATAAAATCAAAACAAAATATTATAACAACATAAATTAAATTAGCTACTAATTTATTATAGAAAAATCAAAAGTAATTTGTACATAACAAAATTTGGCTGAGAAAATATAAGTAAAAATATCATTCAGCACTACTTTTTACTGATTCAGTCATAATTTTTTAGCTGAATCTTTCAGACTAATTTAAATTTTAAAAAGTGTAAAACAATCGGTTTAAATGACTTATTCGATCAAATTCAAATTTATTCAAACAGATTTAGACGTAAACGAACACATCATGAAGGCATTAATTGGCATCACTTCCATACATCCATCTTTTTGGCAGCATAAACGAAAGCATTGGCTACCTTTGTTCTAAGCACTAGTGATGGTTTTGTATTATCATGAGCAGTTACAACTGCATTAACTGTGTACTTGAATTTTTGTAGTTTCTGTATTATGTGTACTAGCACCTAGTGGCATACGTATTGTATGTGTTATTTATGTGGGATAAAATAAAAAATTTATAAAATTTAGAAGATTAAATAAAATGATATAATATATTTAATATAAAAAGACAAAATACTAAAACTGTAGGGGCAAAAGAGAAAAATAAAAAGTGTACGTGACCCAACTACACCAAAGCCTCCATGGAGGCACACACATTATAGGGGCAAAAAGAATAATATAACCAAAGTTGTAAGGGTAAAAAAGAAAAATTAAGAAAAAATGGGCCCAAAATTACTAAGCCGAAGATTTTGTAATATAGATTGTAGTGCGACCAAGTTGTTTAGTTGTGGGGTGCTTTGACGAGAGGCTCGTCAGAGGAAGGAATAACACTAAAACAGAAAAGATAAATCGTACAATGTTATATGTAAGAATTCTTTATTTTTTTACTAGTTATTTAGATAACTATAATTAATTAATAATATTTTAATAATATATTTAATATAGTCAACCAATTTTATACCCATACTCAATCATATATTTGTCCTTATATAAACCGCAATCATAATTGGACACATAGAGGCACTCGTACTAAACTATGGGTGAAGGTCTTACCAAATTTCAATAGAAAGTGAAAATAAATAAACCACTCGGTTCATTCAATGTTTTCATTAATCAACTAAACTAATAGGATCATCCCAATAGTTCCCTTAAACTTCAAAAGCAATATTAATATGTGGCTATGGTGAGGTGTGGCGGGGTGAGGGGTGGTGAGAGAGAAAGGGAGGAGCAGAATTTCTCATTTCATGCCATTTTAGGTTGTTAAAAGGGCTTGTGTACTACATTGAAACATGCACATAGTAGCAGTAATGGCTTTCCTCAATTTTCTTGATTGAATTATGAAAGGACAATGTACAAATATGTAGCTGGGTTTAGGACCTAACTATTCCAAGAAGCTGGCCCTGGATTTACTGGGATGAAAAGTGTCTCTCAGCATTGCTGTTGCTGATGCCTTTTCCCTCAATTCCATGCAACAATTCAGTACCTTTTAAACCTTGTTCAAATTAATGGACTTGATCCCTCACAAAATTCCATCAAGAAAATGATCAACTTTTTTCTGCTGTTGCCCCTAGATGTGGTCTACCATTGAGTAAACATGTACCAAAATACATATAGAGTTATGATATGTATCTGAATTCATGAATAAACAACAGGGTTCAATTTTTATAAGTAAACAATTAAAAATATGTGAACTTAAAGATGGAAACATCACACGATTGGACATTACCTGTTTTACATGAACACATAAACCTATGAACCTTAAATGTGGGCTTTGACTTTTTCATAAGATGCTTGAAAAAAACCAATTAAAAGGACTTCTAAAATTTAATGATGTTGCCCTAGTATTAGTTGTCGTACCTATAGATAATTCACAAAGAAATCGGTCGGTTAAATCAACCATGTTTAGTCCTTTCAAGCACTTAGTTATAGCAACTTGTTGGCTAATAAATATTGTGGTCCATGAATTGAATAATTCTTCAATGAGAGGCGCCAATTAATTGATTGAGTTTATTTAGGACGGGAACTGATAGCAACCTCGGTCAAACATTTATTCTAGCAAAAGTGTAGTCCCTCTTTAGTCTTTACTTAGTTTGATCATTTATATTTTGAGTCTTAAAAATCTTTTTAATATTCACTAGATCTTTTGCACATAAATTGTATGCAAATAGGTTTCAATTTAATTAGCAAACAAAAAAAAAATAGGTTTCAATTCGAGTATTATTTGTTGAATTAAAACTATATACATCTTGCAAAAAATTTACCTTTGGTGTGATTGACATGAACTTTAACGTATAAAGCTCATTGGTAGGAGTGAAAATCGGTCCGAGTTACTCGGTACCCGACTCGGATTCGACTCGAGAATTTGATCCGGGGCTCGGATTCGATAGGCATCCGAGCCGAATATGAGCCAAGCTCGTTTATGGGATTATAATACTGAACTCGAATCTGAGCAGCACACTGTTCGCTCGTTTTAGGGTTCGAGTACACTGCCTTCATCTGATTCATACTCGATCCTTACTCAATGAACCCTACTCGTTTAGGGGTTCGATGTATGAGATTGGATAAATATAATGATGTTACTAGAAATTGTATTATAGTATAATTAATATTATAAATTTATCATTGTAATTTTTGTAACTTGTATTTTTATATATAAATAAAATTGAAGTTTTTTTAAGTTTTCATTTTTATGTCTCATTTTGGTGTGATCCATCTCAGATTCGAGCTCGAATAGAGGCTCGCGAATTACTCGTTGTGAAAACGAGTCGAGTAATTTCGAGCCGAGTAGTATCGAGTAATTCATTGAGTTGAACTTGAGCAGCCTTAGAAATTATCATTTCGAATTCGAGTCAAACCTGAACACAAATTTTCTGATCCGAGTCGAGCTTGAGCATCAGAGTGTTCGGATCGACTCGGGGTCATTTTCACCCCTACTCACTGGCATAGTGACATATAGAAACACCTAAAGAAATAAAATTTATTTATTTTGAGTATCGATCTTTAGTTTCAAAATTTGATATATATATATATATATATATATTAGAGACACATTATTGTTTTTAGATTGGGGAGTAGTGACATGAAATTTTTAGCATGTCATTATTCTTATTTTTAGTTGATTAGATACTATTATGTCACGCTACAAGAAAAACGTTCAACAACAACCAAACATATCAGTTACCGCTTGTTGCAGTCGCTATTACCATTATCAACGATCGCCATTAGTGACCGTTATCAAAGTTGGTCACTATTAGTATTAGCGACCACTATGTGGTTGCTGATAGAATTATTCCGCCAATTTTTTAACGCTCAGGCTTGGTGCAAATATCATCTACGACGAAATAGCATCAGCGACCGGACGTCAGTTGTTAAAACTGTCATGTCAACTGTTTCAGCGACCGCAAGTGATCGTTGATACCAGTCGCTGATGATATTTAATTTAACCGTGTCTGCGATCACACACAATCGCTATCGCTAATGCTTTTAAATTACATTAGGCACGTAGAAACTCATTAGATGCAAAAAAGAAGAAAAAGAAGAGGAAGAAGAAGAAGAGAGAAAAGGAGAAAAAGAGAAAGGAAGAGGAGAAGGATCCCGTGCCGCTGCTCGCTGTCACCGTTACAACCTCCTGCCGCAGCCTATCCTCAGCTATCGATCCATATTCATCTACGAGGTAAAGTATATATGTATTGGCTCAATAATCTTTCAGAATTTTGATTATGCATGCTTCAATTTTGTTGCCGATCGGGGATTTTATTTTATGTAGTGCATGCTCTGTAATCTCTAGTTTTCGAAGCTTTGATTATTTGTAAATAATTGGTTATATGCTTGGAAATATTGTTAGCTTTACTGGAAAATGTATGTATTGGTTATATTTGGTAAAAGGGAAGTCCATTGTTGTGAAGATTGACAAGTTGTTGGCTGGCTTATTTGATTATAAAGATTAGCAACACTTCACTAATATTGCTTCATATTTTGTTGTTAAGATTTTTAAATAACATGAGGCTTTTGATCATGTCCATTCGATAAATTATATTGTTGTTAAATTGTTCACTGGCATTGCTTCATTGTTTTCTTGGTTCTAATATTTCATTTGCTTATTTGAGCTTACAGTAATATAATATAATAAAATTAAAATGAAAGAGCAAAATACAAATAATATAATATGATATAATTTAAAATAAAATAGTATAACATATAATTTAAAAATAAATAAAATAATATAATTTAAAATTTAATTAAATAAAATAATATAATATAATTTAATGTTAAATATCATATTATATTATATAAAATTAATATAATAAAATTAAAATGATATAACAAATTAAAAAAATACAAATAACATAATATGATCTAATTTAAATAAAATAATATAATATAATATAATTTAAAATAAAATAAAATAATATAAGTTAAAATAAAATAATATAATATAATATAATATAATATAATTTTAAATATCGTATTATATTATATACAATAATATAACATAATAAAATTAAAATGAAAGAAAAAATAAAAAAAATACAAATAATATAATATGATATAATTTAAGATAAAATAAAATAATATAAGTTAAAATAAAACAAAATATTATAATTTAAGTTAATTTTAAATATCATATGATACCATATACAATAATATAATATAATAAAATTAAAATGAAAGAAAAAATAAAAAAATACAAATAAAAAGTAATATAATATGATATAATTAAAAAAAAAATTAAACTAGAGTAAAATAGTATAATCTAATTTAATTTTATATTATGTAGGATATTTGATACAATAATATAATAAAATAAAATATAAAATGTACCAGATTTTCATATTAGTTAAGACAACATGTATAGGATCATATTTAGCTGAAAACCCCTTTTAAATTATATTATGATAGTGACTTCATTCTAACGGTTTGAGCTCGGACAATCTCTGATGAATTAGTGTACGTCCGTCCTCCTCACATTTGTAGTAACCACCTCTACCGCCACCCACTATACCTTCCACCGCCACCGCCACAGCCACCATCTCCTCAACCGTTGTTGAGTATTTTCTATATTAATATATGCGTGAAAGTATACATAGTCAACAAGTAATATACTAGTAAGTAGAGTATTGTGTTAGTTACCACAGAGAATTAAATAATAATAAGAACCAAATACTAATTTTATATCAAATTAATTTTATTTAAACAATCGAATAAAACTATGAAGTAGAATCTAATGAAACTAACAATTAAATTTATCTAATAACACGAATTAATATCAAATTTTAAAGACTTAAGATTAAAAAATTTTTCAATGCTTTATTTAAATCTCTTCAATCCCTTTGTAATTAATAAATTATGTAGAATTATTAACCGAGAATTATTTATAGTATTTATACGTTTCTTTCGATAGTCATATAAACAAATCCTTCTAAATCTGACCCTAAGGCAACAGAAGTAAAGAAGAACACCCTAATTAATTAAATCACTATAGTTCTATATAAAATATGTTAATTAGGATTTTAAGCTCATATTCTCCCTATGACTGTAAAAGATATATGGGTATATTCATATCTTATATACTAATCATATAAACTCATAATAAATTCTATAAATAGATGCTATCATATTTAGATCAAAATCTATACTCCATATCCTAATTTCATAAAGATTATCCCAATAATTATTTGCAATTAATTAATTAATACTTTAACGCTCATAAATATTTAGCACAAAAATATTTAAATCCAATCTATAATCCATTCGTTAACTTCATATAAGCTAACATATTAATTATTGCAATTAATTAATACTTTTATGCTCAAAATATGATAAACAATTCATATATAGTCATGCATAATCAAAAAGGAAGAGAATTAATATAATCTAGACATTGAATTCCATTGCAACCTTAATATAAAATTAGCCCATAACTAAAGAAAAAAACACGTTCATAATATTAGATATCATCCCAAGAATAATAATAATTAAAAGAAAATATCTTAGTCGTGAAGCACGATCTTCAATTCTTCATTCAATTTTGAATCTTGATAGAAACTTTGATTCTCTATTCTAATATATTCCTAATTATGTTAATCTCTATTATAATATATTGAAAATAAGAGTCACATATGTGACGCCCCCAAATCTGGGCCCACACAGCCCAAACTTGAGTCGTCAAAATACTACAACGAAATTATTACAACAAAGCACAACGTACAACAATACAGTGTATAATAATACACAACTGAGTCTTCACTATTATTGCCACACTATTTTACAAAACGTGAAGACTATGATAACTATTCCTCGGACCCTCACTCCATTCCCCGGCTAGACCCTGTTATGTTTTCATCTCCTGTTGAAAAACAATGGAACAAAAGAAAGGGTGAGCTCAAATAGCCCAGTAAAGAATATCATGACTAAGATAATGACGAATAAATTATCATTAGTCTTCAACAGTTGAGTTCTTGATAGAATACAATAGACTACAAGGTTTATATCAAAAACTGCAGTTAAATTCTTAAACAACGTTCAGATCAATAATAGCAGCGGAATGAGTAATCTATTAGAAGAATAATGCAGACTATAATGTCCACTCGGTTCTCTTTTTAGGAAAAACATCATCAACTTTTATAATCTGAAATATCATTAGTCAAGATAATACAAATTCACAGTTCCTGATCATAATCATGCACATCAACAGTTCATCTTTGTACTACGGGCCAAAGATATTCAATATAGCACCAACGGTCATGATTATACCAGATTCAGCCTTTGGTCATAATCATACCAAACAACAGTTCATCTTTGCACTACGGGCCAAAGAGAACATTCACCACGTGCCATAAAAGACACCGAACAGATGTATCGCCTTTAACCTATTATATCGCCTTTAACCTATCATCTGTTCAACAAATGTATCACATCTGTGCCCCCGGCCACAGATATTCACAACAGCTTGATTTTTGGATGATTAGAATGATATAAATGATGAACAGAAGAAATAGGATAACAATAAGTATCGGAAGTTTACTTTGTACAGATTCAAATAATGTCCAAATTGTCAACATGATGTGGAGTGAAATTCAAGATCCACAGTTCAGAATAACGGTTACAATTCAATAGAAAGGTTCACATAAATAGGAAGGTTCAGTTGAAATAATGAAGTTCAATTATTATGGAACATATAATATTTTCAGGAATTATAGAAGCAATAGTTCCATAATAAATTTCGATTTAGGAGTATGAAAGAAAATAATATCCCTTACCGTAGCAGGTTTGATTAACAAAAGGTGAAGGAAATTAATACAAAGGGTTATTCACCAACAGGCGGCAATCCGCTCCGTAAGGTTATTTCCACAATTTAATAGAATTTGAGTACAAAGAGTTATTCACCAAACAGGCGGCAATCCGCTCCGTAAGGTTATTCCCACAATTTAATAGAATTTGAGTACAAAGAGTTATTCACCAAACAGGCGGCAATCCGCTCCGTAAGGTTATTCTCAGAGATTAATAATGAATGAATACGAAAGGTTATTCACCAACAGGCGGCAATCCGCTCCGTAAGGTTATTCCCACAATTTAATACATGGAAATAAAAGGCACGTCTTATGAGTAAGGAAGAAACAATATTATTATCGAGAATCAAATAATGATAATCCCTTACCATAGTATGTTTGAATAATGGAAGATGAAAAAGATGGTATCCCTTACCGTAACACGTGACTGGATATTGATTTAAATGAGGTTGATTAACTTGAACAGTACACGTATACTTATAGATCTTCACAAATACTCAAGATGACTTAAGCACACTTAGAGAGAACTTTCACAAGAAGTATTTAGAGAGAGAAATAAAGAACAAGTAAGGAAGTTTATGAAAAATCCTTAAGTTAAGACTTCTATTTATAGCCAAAAATCTTATCATTCATTTAATCTAAACCATTCATTTAAAGATCATCTTTTAATCTACATCATCCATTTCAAATATTATATTATCTTTAATCTACACCATTCATTTCATATCACCTAATAATCACCTAACTTTATATTATAAACAAATCAATTTAATTATTCAACAATAATTCACACTTTAATCTACACCATTCATTTCATATCACCTAATAATCACCTAACTTTATATTATAAACAAATCAATTCAATTATTCAACAATAATTCACACTTTAATCTACACCATTCATTTCATATCACCTAATAATCACCTAACTTTATATTATAAACAAATAACTTTATCAATTCAATTATTATGACTAATTGTTATAAATACAGTATAGTTAGTTCTTAGATATCAAGTCAATAAATTAATGAAATACAACTGTTTAAATAACATCATAATAGAGATAACAATAATGTAAAATAAAACATACGTTACTGTGTAATGACAATTATTGATTCAATAATGTGAATTACTGTGCATATGTTACTGTGACAATTATTAGGTTCAATAATTTTAAAAACAGTGCAACAACAATTATTGACTCAATGATATAAAATACAGTGTAATGACAATTATTAAATCAATAATGCAAAATACTGTGTAACAACAATTATTGAATTGATAATATAAAATATTATGCAGTGACAATTATCGATGAAATGATGCGTAACAGTTACGGTGTCAATTATCAGACCAATAATATGAGACACTATGCAATACCGCGTGTTACTGTAGAGTACCGAGTGCTACAGAAAATACCAATAACTACCGTATGCTACTATTCTTTTATCACCGGTATTTTAACAGTTCCGTTGACTATTTTTATTTAAAAAGGTTATTTCTGTCGTTTTCTATATCCGACAAATATTCCGTTGTGGGGTCCACCAATAATTTGTTATTTCGGCGCCGTCGGACCAAACGAATATTCCCCGACCAAACGAATATTCCCCCACAAAGCGAATATTGTCCGACAAAATAAAATTTGCACATAACATCCTTAACTTTTAACTTTATCGATTTAACCACTTACTGTTTAAAAAATATCTATATGAAGAAAAATTAAATTTTGTATTTCATAAAATTCGGGGTCTTACAACCTCCCCTCCTTATGAAATTTCGTCCCCGAAATTGACGTACCTGACATATCGAAGAGGTAAGGATACTTAGATTTCATCTCAGATTCTAGCTCCCAGGTCATTTCCTCAGTATCTTGGTTCCTCCATAAAACCTTAACTTGAGGTATAACCTTTGAGCGTAGAATCTGCTCCTTCTTATCCAGAATCTTAACAGGTACTTCCTCGTATGTTAAATCCTCTGCTATAACGTCTGGTTCTAACTCAATGACGTGGTTTGGGTCCTTCACATATTTACGTAACATAGATATGTGAAAAACGTTATGGATGCGAGACATACTTGGTGGTAGGGCTAGTCTGTAGGCTACGGTTCCTATTCGATCGAGGATTCCAAATGGGCCAATAAATCGAGGGTTGAGCTTTCCTCTCTTTCCGAATCTCGTAACCCCTTTCCATGGAGAAACACGTAAGAATACATGATCTCCAACGTTGAAACTTTCGTCTCTCCGATGAAGATCAGCATAACTCTTTTGTCGTTCTTGTGCGGTCTGTATTCGTTGTCGGATCATTTGGATCTTTTCGGTCGTCAAGCGTACCAACTCGGGTCCCAACAATTTTGCTTCTCCTACCTCATTCCAACATATTGGAGAGCGACACTTCCTTCCATACAAAGCCTCGAATGGAGCCATGCCTATGCTTGCTTGGTAACTGTTGTTGTAAGAAAATTCCACCAATGGCAAGTACTTATCCCAACTTCCTTTGAAGTCTAATACACAAAGTCTCAAAAGATCTTCGAGGGTCTGGATCGTTCTTTCCGATTGTCCGTCCGTTTGAGGATGGTATGCAGAACTAAAACGTAGTTCAGTGCCCATAGCTTTTTGTAGACTGATCCAAAAGCGTGAAGTGAATCTAGGATCTCGATCAGAAACTATGGAAACTGGCATGCCATGCAATCTCACGATCTCATTTATGTACATACCGGCAAGACGTTCAAGTGAAAAGTTTTCTCGTATAGGCAAGAAATGAGCAGATTTGGTCAATCTATCTACGATCACCCAAATTGCATCTAAGCCTTGAGAAACTTTTGGAAGACCCGTCACGAAGTCCATATTGATGTGTTCCCACTTCCATTCGGGAACTTCAAGTGATTGTAATGGACCTTTAGGAACTTGATGCTCTGTCTTGACACGTTGACAAGTTAGGCACCTTGAGATAAACTCCGCAATCTCTCTTTTCATATTGTTACACCAAAATGTATGTCGAAGATCTCGATACATCTTGGTACCTCCTGGGTGGATTGTAAACGGCATGTTGTGTGCCTCCATCATGATTTTATGCTTTAATTCAGGATTGTTAGGAACACATAGTCGAGAGTTGACTCGAAGTATTCCTTTCTCGTCGATTCTTGCTTCGGGAATGGCACCTTCTTGTACTTTCTTTATCATGTTTATCAGTTCTGGATCGGTAGCTTGAGCAGCTTTAATTTTATTGATTAAAGTTGGTTCTACTCGCACGTGAGCAATCTTCGAGTGGGTCCCTGGTGTCTTTAGCTCTATCTCCATCTTTTGCAAGTCGTACAAAATACACTTTTGTGTTGTCAGCAGTGCACTTGTACTTGCATAAGATTTTCTGCTCAAAGCGTCAGCTACAACGTTCGCCTTTCCCGGGTGATACTGGATTGTGTGGTCATAATCCTTTAACAGTTCAAGCCAACGTCGTTGTCGCATGTTGAGTTCCTTCTGGGTGAAGAAATACTTGAGACTTTTATGATCCGTATAGATATCCACTTTTTCTCCGTACAAGTAGTGTCTCCAGATCTTCAACGCGAAAACGACTGCTGCCAACTCTAGATCATGAGTAGGATAATTTTTCTCATAATCTTTGAGTTGTCGAGAGGCATAGGCTATAACCTTTCCATGTTGCATAAGGACACAACCTAGACCTTTGCCAGAAACATCGCTGTAGATAACAAATTCTCCTGATCCTGATGGTATGGTCAGAACAGGAGCTGAAACAAGTCTCCTCTTGAGTTCTTGAAAACTCTTCTCGCATTCCTCGCTCGATATAAGTTTTGTACTAGAATGAATGATACCGATATCTAGTAATTAAACTTTCAACTCTTGGTGTTCTATGGGAGCCATTTGGTATGGGACTTTAAAAATGGGCTTAGTGCCGGGTTCAAGATCGATACAGAATTCAATTTCACGGTTTGGGGTAAGCCAGAAAGTTCCTCAGAAAAAACGTCAGGAAACTCATTAACAATGGGAATATCATTTAAGTTTGACGTGTTTTTGTTCAAATCAGTGACATGAGCTAAAAAGGCTTGACATCCGTTTTTCAATAAACGGATGACTTTATGGCTAGAAATAACAGTTATAGATTTCAATGGTTTAGTTGCTTGAATTTGCATGACAGGTTGATTAGGAATATGAAAACTAATAGTCTTATGAAAACAATCAATTTTAGCATGATGGGTAGTCACCCAATCAATTCCTAAAATCACATCAAATTCATGCATCTCTAAAGAAATAAGGTCAACAGGTAATGTGAGGTTGTTGATTTGAACTTAGGCAAGATTTATAGATAGTAAATGTAATAGGTATTTCTCCCAATGAGGTTTCAATTGATAAGACAAGATTTAAGTTTTCAATAGTCAAATTTAAACGTTGAGTACATATAGGTGAGATAAAGGAGTGGATAGAGCCAGTATCTAATATGGCATAGACTTCACGAGAATTTATGAATAGCTTACCGGTTATCACCTCATTCGGTTTCTTGACTGTTATCGTCAAATCGAATCCCGAATACTTCATTCGGATCTTCACGTATTTCAACCATGGGAATACCACTGAATAATTTTCTAGCAAACTGTTTCTCGGGTTCATCAACTTCATCAGTAGTAAGGTACCAATGATTTCCATTAAAATAGTATTTTCGATAGACTGCAGTTTCCACGATAGTGACTAACTTAACCTGAATTCCTCTAAATTTTAACGCCCAAAAGTATAGAAACATCATTTTTAAATAATCTTGAAAATCATAGCTGGAACACCATAAATCCCAAAGACTAATATGAAAAGTCCATATATTCTGATCCTTTGTTATAGAGCATAACCAGGTGATATCACTCTCCCAATTAGTGAGTAAATTAAAGGCAATAATTTCCGCAAGTTCGTTACTTCCTTTAATTGCTTCTAAGAATGGATCTGGAACGACTGTAGCAGAGCTTTCACCTTCATCCTTACTGGATAGAACACGCATAATTTTTGCCTTAGGCAAATGATTCAACTCTGAGTTTGTAAGAAGATTATTCGTCGCCTCTTGTTTTGCAGCTACATTTGTTTCGGTAATTTCATAGTTAACCTCCTGATTTCCAGATGCCATAATTAACTGTGGTCACAAAATAAATGTTAGTTCAAATAAACTGACTCATCACTTCATGTTCCTACATTCAAATCGACTCATTAGATAATAAAATCTATTTTAGGTAGGACACACTAGTGACTGATTCTATTCGTCTCTCCCCTCCTAGTTCTACCCCAGATCTCCATTAAAGACCATATCCCTAAGCTCTGACGCCAACTGTGACGCCCCCAAATCTGGGCCCACACAGCCCAAACTTGAGTCGTCAAAATACTACAACAAAATTATTACAACAAAGCACAACGTACAACAATACAGTGTATAATAATACACAACTGAGTCTTCACTATTATTGTCACACTATTTTACAAAACGTGAAGACTATGATAACTATTCCTCGGACCCTCACTCCATTCCCCGGCTAGACCCTGTTATGTTTTCATCTCCTGTTGAAAAACAATGGAACAAAAGAAAGGGTGAGCTCAAATAGCCCAGTAAAGAATATCATGACTAAGATAATGACGAATAAATTATCATTAGTCTTCAACAGTTGAGTTCTTGATAGAATACAATAGACTACAAGGTTTATATCAAAAACTGTAGTTAAATTCTTAAACAACGTTCAGATCAATAATAGCAGCGGAATGAGTAATCTATTAGAAGAATAATGCAAACTATAATGTCCACTCGGTTCTCTTTTTAGGAAAAACATCATCAACTTTTATAATCTGAAATATCATTAGTCAAGATAATACAAATTCACAGTTCCTGATCATAATCATGCACATCAACAGTTCATCTTTGTACTACGGGCCAAAGATATTCAATATAGCACCAACGGTCATGATTATACCAGATTCAGCCTTTGGTCATAATCATACCAAACAACAGTTCATCTTTGCACTACGGGCCAAAGAGAACATTCACCACGTGCCATAAAAGACACCGAACAGATGTATCGCCTTTAACCTATTATATCGCCTTTAACCTATCATCTGTTCAACAAATATATCACATCTGTGCCCCCGGCCACAGATATTCACAACAGCTTGATTTTTGGATGATTAGAATGATATAAATGATGAACAGAAGAAATAGGATAACAATAAGTATCGGAAGTTTACTTTGTACAGATTCAAATAATGTCCAAATTGTCAACATGATGTGGAGTGAAATTCAAGATCCACAGTTCAGAATAACGGTTACAATTCAATAGAAAGGTTCACGTAAATAGGAAGGTTCAGTTGAAATAATGAAGTTCAATTATTATGGAACATATAATATTTTCAGGAATTATAGAAGCAATAGTTCCATAATAAATTTCGATTTAGGAGTATGAAAGAAAATAATATCCCTTACCGTAGCAGGTTTGATTAACAAAAGGTGAAGAAAATTAATACAAAGGGTTATTCACCAACAGGCGGCAATCCGCTCCGTAAGGTTATTCCCACAATTTAATAGAATTTGAGTACAAAGAGTTATTCACCAAACAGGCGGCAATCCGCTCCGTAAGGTTATTCCCACAATTTAATAGAATTTGAGTACAAAGAGTTATTCACCAAACAGGTGGCAATCCGCTCCGTAAGGTTATTCTCAGAGATTAATAATGAATGAATACGAAAGGTTATTCACCAACAGGCGGCAATCCGCTCCGTAAGGTTATTCCCACAATTTAATACATGGAAATAAAAGGCACGTCTTATGAGTAAGGAAGAAACAATATTATTATCGAGAATCAAATAATGATAATCCCTTACCATAGTATGTTTGAATAATGGAAGATGAAAAAGATGGTATCCCTTACCGTAACACGTGACTGGATATTGATTTAAATGAGGTTGATTAACTTGAACAGTACACGTATACTTATAGATCTTCACAAATACTCAAGATGACTTAAGCACACTTAGAGAGAACTTTCACAAGAAGTATTTAGAGAGAGAAATAAAGAACAAGTAAGGAAGTTTATGAAAAATCCTTAAGTTAAGACTTCTATTTATAGCCAAAAATCTTATCATTCATTTAATCTAAACCATTCATTTAAAGATCATCTTTTAATCTACATCATCCATTTCAAATATTATATTATCTTTAATCTACACCATTCATTTCATATCACCTAATAATCACCTAACTTTATATTATAAACAAATCAATTTAATTATTCAACAATAATTCACACTTTAATCTACACCATTCATTTCATATCACCTAATAATCACCTAACTTTATATTATAAACAAATCAATTCAATTATTCAACAATAATTCACACTTTAATCTACACCATTCATTTCATATCACCTAATAATCACCTAACTTTATATTATAAACAAATAACTTTATCAATTCAATTATTATGACTAATTGTTATAAATACAGTATAGTTAGTTCTTAGATATCAAGTCAATAAATTAATGAAATACAACTGTTTAAATAACATCATAATAGAGATAACAATAATGTAAAATAAAACATACGTTACTGTGTAATGACAATTATTGATTCAATAATGTGAATTACTGTGCATATGTTACTGTGACAATTATTAGGTTCAATAATTTTAAAAACAGTGCAACAACAATTATTGACTCAATGATATAAAATACAGTGTAATGACAATTATTAAATCAATAATGCAAAATACTGTGTAACAACAATTATTGAATTGATAATATAAAATATTATGCAGTGACAATTATCGATGAAATGATGCGTAACAGTTACGGTGTCAATTATTAGACCAATAATATGAGACACTATGCAATACCGCGTGTTACTGTAGAGTACCGAGTGCTACAGAAAATACCAATAACTACCGTATGCTACTATTCTTTTATCACCGGTATTTTAACAGTTCCGTTGACTATTTTTATTTAAAAAGGTTATTTCTGTCGTTTTCTATATCCGACAAATATTCCGTTGTGGGGTCCACCAATAATTTGTTATTTCGGCGCCGTCGGACCAAACGAATATTCCCCGACCAAACGAATATTCCCCCACAAAGCGAATATTGTCCGACAAAATAAAATTTGCACATAACATCCTTAACTTTTAACTTTATCGATTTAACCACTTACTGTTTAAAAAATATCTATATGAAGAAAAATTAAATTTTGTATTTCATAAAATTCGGGGTCTTACAACATATCGTATTTATAAGTTACAAATCCAAATCCTAGCATAGAAGGACACCCAAATCCAATTCGGAGATAAAAAAAAACATGCAAAAACGCGTCAAAACGTAGTCTGACAACGTCCCGGGCACAGTTGGGGAGCCCTAGAGCGCAGCTGCACTCCTTATATTTTTTTTAGCAGCTTACTCGGGCGCACCTACGCTGCCTCGGGCCCACCTGTGCTTCCCTATAGCGACGGTTTTGTCCGTCGCCTAAAATTTCATAATTTTGGTTACTTCAGCATCTGTTGAGAAATGGCCATAACGTTCTCATACGAACTCCGATTGAGATGATTCAAGATGTTTCAGAAATATGAGAAGCAGATCTACAACTTTAATGTTTTAGGATTTGATAAATTCCTACTAGATCAAGGTCAAAATCAGGCCTAAAGTGACTGCTGCGTAATTGGCGAGCTGAAAATACAAGCATAGTAACTCCAAACTTTGATCTACCAAGCCTTCACTCAAATTCCTACTAAATAACATCAAAACACATAAAAGCAACATAAAACACTTAAAACTAATATAAAATACTTAAGAACTTACAAAATATTAAGCTAAAAGATAGTTAATACATAGATATAAAACTCACCTATCAACCATCCTTGTAGCATTTTTTTGCAATATATCCACTCTCACCACACTTATAACAAGTGTTTCCACTGCCACCTCCTCTGTAGTCACCACCACCACCATCATATCCACCACCGACACCATACTGTCCATGGAGGGAAGCCAGATTAGTGGATTAATAGATATAATTGAATTTATTGGAAGAATTTTCACATGAAGGCCAATTAGGCAGGCGTCTCCCTATTTGTTATTCATGTGGAAATTCTTTCAATAAATTCAGTTCTCTCTCTTAACCCAATAATTAATTTGACTTCTTTTTCAAGACGATATGGTGGCGGCGGTGGATAAGGTGGTGGTGGTAACGGATACAAAGGAGGTGTTGATGGAAACGACTGGGCATATTGCATATGAATGCGACCATGACGGTTGCAAAGGTGGTGGCGGTGGAAGGTATAATGGTGACAGTGGAGGTGGTTGCTACAAATGCGGAGATAACGGGCACTGATTTGTCCGAGATTGCCCAAGCTCAGACCGTTAGACGAGGTCTCTGTCAATGATATAATTTAAAATATTATGATCATATTCAGCTTAGAAACCCATTCAAAATTCACTTACTATGAGTGAATTTTGATTAGTCCCCAGTTTGTTACTGTTCTTGATGTCAGGCTCCCATTTAAGCTGATGTTAACGACTAAAGCAATTGTATTTGTTTGTTCTAAAGAAATTTTGGTTTGTTTATCTTTTGTTGTTCTCCGGGTGCATACTTAGACTATATAAATTATAGTGTATTTCGTTTACTTTGAGACCGATGGGAGATGCTGACAAAATTTCTTTAGAACAACAGTATCTCACAATTGTAGAATATTGCTTTCAAGGTACATATTTTGTAAATTATTTTTTATTTTATGTTTATGGTCATGATATTAGTATAAGAGCATGTGATTAATATATATACATATGTATGGATTCCGAGTAATATTTATAGGAGACTACGTCCCAGGGTCAGCCTATCCATTGGCTAGATGTGTACGTGGCTACCCGCGATGGTATGCCTAAGGCTCTCCAGATACATGTAAGTTTTTATAACTTGATATGTTATTTATAATTTTTAATGTCGGTAATTCTTTAGCGCAATTAATTTTTTATAGCCTATTTAATTTTTAACCTGATGATATGATACTTATAATGCATTACTGGACGAGCGCTATCCTGCTGATATCCCGCGGCCGCCGATAGATTAAGAATTGTGGGAAAGGGTATCGGTTGTGAAGAAAAACTATGTCAAATGCCAAAGACAACGACGCTGGCCGATTATCAGTGGCACAAGCAGTTCTGCTACGCAATCTACTCAGTCATTAGGCCATGCACCGATGATGCATACTATTGCTAACTATGTCAAAGCGATTTATCGAGACCGTGAGCTTTTTCGTACACTGGGCGCACAATTGCAGTCTTTGGATCCTGATGAGTTAGCAGATGCAGTGGCGGCTAAAGCACAACAACAGGATGACTCTGAGATAATTTTAATACTTAGTACGTACAATGACTCTAATAACTTAATTGTTATATATTTAACATATTTTATTCTTTTGTTATAGGCCTGTTTGAACTAGAATGCGTGATGGCATTTTTGTATTCTTCTCTTTAACTTTTTCTACCTTTGTTTTGTTTTTTTTTTTTAACAACTCTATGCATGGATGTTTATATTGTGATGACCTTTATATATAGATTTTACGTTGGTTTATTTATATTTCAATTCGAATGGATTGTATTATATATTTTTAGATATAATGAATGAATTAGTTGATATTATGAATGTATGTTGAAGTTAGTATATATATATATATATATATATATATAGTATCAGTGACATACCTTGTGTGATTGCTAATAGTTTTCAACGACTACAAAAAGGCATTTTTTTTAAAAAAATTAATTCGCATCAGCGACCGCACCCGGTCGCTAATATATTTTTAACGACCGATACTATCAGCGATCGCGAGTTGATTGCTGAAACGTGGCACCACGTCAAACTGAAGCTGAATCATCTTAGCGATAGCGTTGATTGCTGATAAGTCAGTCGCTGATGGCAGTTGTCGACGTCCAACTAATGACCAAATAATTTGCGACTACTATCAGCGACCGCTATTGTTCGCTGATACCTATCTACAACCGATATCGGTCGCGAATAGACTATTTTTTTTGTAGTGTCATTGCTATTTAATTTTTAACTAATGTTATAATTAAGACATGTTTAGAAAAACAATATTATCTTCAAAATTCATCATTTTATAAATACGTATTTTAATTTTTAAACAAAGGGGTAATAAAAGTTATCCTTATTTCAAACAATTACTATCATAGAAGCCCTAGCTAACCGAATAAAATGCACACTACTAGAATTTACTTCTTCAGAAATGGACAAATCCTTCGCTGCACATCAATTTCCGTCATTGATTACGTAATTAGCGATGGACTTGTCTCAGAAATGAAATCACTTACTACTGGAAAGGGCTGGAGCAGCACTCACGTGGTGTGCTCTTTCGCTTGGCAGGTATATATTGGAAAGGTTCAACTGTTAGCGGTAACCCTACGATTGTACTGTTCTATTTATTATGAACGTACCCTATCCTACCGCATACGTTACTTGTATGCTTGATACCTTAGTTACGCAATGGCTTTCGTTTGATAGTTGTCATATACATAGCTCCCAACAATGGAGATGGTCTTTCCCAAATTAGCCCATAAGAAAAAGTCTCGTTTGCCTACTTACTATAAAAAAACATGTAAGGCTTGTTAAAGCTACATTTAAATGTGTGTGTATATATTACTTATTAAACAACTTAAGAGTTCAACAAAAAAAATTAACTTCATTACTAATCTTTTCTTTATTTTTAACAACCTGTATTATTATATTCCGATCTAAATGGTTTAAGGAAAACTTGAGAGAGGGAACAAGAGAATATAAGAAAAGTTCACCTTTTGTTATGTAGCGTATTATTACAAACGTTAAGCTGGTTAAAAAGTTTAATTGTATTAGTACTACTTAATTATCATACTTTAAAATGTGACTACTGATTTTGATTATCGTTTTTTTATAATTAATTTTAATAAAATAGTATGTGTTTGACAACAAAAAAAATACTTTAAGTAATAAAAAGTAAAAAAGTATTTGATATAAAAAGAATTTATTGCTACTTATTATTTCTAGTCTAAATTACTAAAAATGAAGGCTTGGGTTAAATACCGGGAATGGGTGGAATAATTAAAATAACTAAAGACGTAGTAATATACTTGGTCAAACTTATTTATTAGATTTGACAAATAATCAAAAAAAAATATTCGAGCTTCTGATTATTTCAATATTAAATAATTTTAAAATCTAATTATCAAACATTTTCTATTTTTTAAATCAGGCGTCCTCAGCTTCCATCTTTGGTCCTACATCCACTTCTACTTAATGGTCAATATGCACCGATTTGACTCCGTGGAGCTAAATAATCGACCTCCACAAACAAATGTGAAACACATGCGCCCAGTTCACTTCTTAATTAACCAAGAAAAACAGGTAAAAGAATCCGCCGAGAATTAATCTTGTATTTATGAGTGTTAGTGGAGAGTACTTGTTGTTTTCTCGAGTATGCCCGTTGTAAATTAACAAGAATATATTTTCAGTTTAATCAAAGTTTATCCTTTCCGATAAAAAATTAAAACCTTAATATCTGTATAAAACAAGTCTGATTAAAAAGTAAGACTAGTACTTTTGGAGAAAGAGACTACAAATTATTATTGGAATACTTCTTGAATTCTATTAAAAAAAGAATTGCTATTATAAAAAGGAAGTATCTTATTTTAAATATAAATAAAAAAGTTGTAGGTACTCTGTAAATAGAGTATTATATTTAATTGTTGAAATATAGTATAACTAAAAGTCATTTAGCATCCTAAGAGTTGAGAAATGGTGTGAGTGAGTTTTGTGTTTGTGCAAGGGATAGGGTTTTGCAATTTTTATATTCCGTGCAAAAAAATTGTATTATAGGAGAAAGGATTTTCCAGCTTTTAGTCCGTGCAAAAAATTGTGTTGTGAAAATTATTATATTGTGTAACCTCAAATTTTATGACGTAAAACTTGGGAGAAATTTGTAAGTCCATTATTATTGTGATAGTAAATATTCGGAGTTTGGCTGGTAGTCTTTTCCTTTTAAGGGTTTTTCACATTAAATTTTATATTGTTCTTCTCTCTTTATTTTATATTATTTAATTTGCGTCGACTTAATTCCCAATAATTATGTCAATTTTTATTTGATAATCCAGAATCATAAGTATTTACATTGTACATTTAATAAAGTAGGAGTAAAGATAATATGCAATTAATAGCTTCAATATTAGATCTAGCATGCATCCCCCTTCCCCAGAGAGAACCTAAATCAGATCTAGTCAGCAGCACTGCAGCAGTCAGTACTATTTGTTGAATACTTACTTCATTAGAAGCTGAATAAGTTCGATAACTGGTGCCTTAATTAATTTGCATTTATTTTAGATTTTGGGTGGTTCTTGCCGGAGCAATTGGGGATAGGGGTGAGGTGCCTATATATTGCGATGCAGCAAATTGTTGTTATTATAACGTATGAAAAGGAACCAAATTAAGAGAATCATGCATATATACATAACTTTGTCAAAGACAAAATGTTCATTATAGCCAACTGGTAACTTTGTTCTTTTACCATGCATGGTCGATGTATAATTGGAGATAAATATGTATGTTTCTCCTAAGTTTTTTCAAGTTCTCTTGACCCTTCCTGCAAAACCTTTAAAATTAAAATATATAGGTTTACGGAATATAGTTCTAGTACTCATCCCAGTCAGTCCCAAAAATAATTTCTATAAATTTAAGTGGCTCTTTTGAAAATTATAATTCAGGAATGTTCTCTTTCAAAAACAAAACATTTGTCTATTTAATATGTTGAAGGGGATTGAAAATAGATTCATTAACTCTAAAAATTGATAAAGAATTAATCGAACTCCTTTACATATGTGCAAATTGCAAAAGCAACATTATTTGTTGGATAAAGAAAATAATTATTCGTTTTATAATAATAGTCGTTTTAGTTTTATGCACATGAATTAAGAAAGTTAGTAAATAATATCGCTTAATAATTAAAGTATGTGCAAAATTATTTTCATCTCTAGCTTCTCCTTTGTCAGAAATTGGAAATTAACTATTAATACAAAAAAGACAATTTTCCGAAAAAACTGAGAATCTAAGAGTAATATTATAGGTAATTTAATAATTTATTTTTCTAAAAAGTTACAAATAAAAAATAATTTATTCTGTTGACAAATAAATAAAAGTTTCATCCTTAGTGGGTGTGAAAGGCATCTTTTCATCATATTGTTGGTGTTGCAATAGTTGAGCTTTCTATATGCATTTAGCTTTAACTTAGGCTGTGTTTAATTTGTAATTTTTTGTCGTCTTATCCATACTTTTAAATACTTTTATATTTTTTTAATGACTTCAAGTTTTAATTAATCTCTCTTCTTTTGCCATGAAAAAGAAAAGACAGAGGGACTGTTTGTATGCAAGTGTTTCATTTCGTAGAATCTCAACCTCAAACTCATTGCAATTTGTATTAAAGTCGGTTGATGTGGGGTCCCAAGTGCCAACCAAGTAGAAGTATTAAAAGCACTAGTCTTAGCTAGTTGGACTCCAAGTCAATTTTCAACTGTAATTGTTTCAAAAACTAATAAATTGAAATGTCATTTGGCTTCACGTCGCATATTTAATTGTAATCGTACAATATTGTATAATTAAAATATATTCTTTTTATCTTAAGATAAAAATTTTGATTAATTTTTTTTACATATTAAAAAAAAGAATAAAGTGACAAAAATGTCTATATTTAAATTTTCACTTAATTACATAATTTTTTGCATATGACTAGTTATACTTCATAAATATACATAAAAAATATAAATATGATAATTAATACTAAAAATATTATACATAAATTATTGTAAAAAATAAATTATTTAAGACAAATGAATATTTTATTTAAAATAAAAAAAAAAATTATCTTGAAACGGAAGGAGTACGTGACGGGCACAAAAATAAAACAAATTGGGACAGAAAATTTGGATTGATACAGCATATGAGACATTTCTGGCTCTTAATAGTTGGGAGGCACCGACCCAACCGGGAGCAGCAGCACTAGATAAATGTGAATATATTATAAACTCCTTATATTATGTATGTAGCTTTTTTGCTACTGTACATATTCAACAATTATAAATTTATAATCCTATTAAATTTTGAGACAATCAGGGAAATTTATTAGGATATTTCTCGAATTTAATTTTAAAAAAATTATTATTATAAAAAGGAAGAGTTTTATTAAAATTAGGAGTATTGTTTTGAAAGATATTTTATTTTTAATTAGATATTTGTTATATGTTAGATTCTTATTATGAGAAAGAATCTTATTTTTTGTAGGATTATTATTTTGAAAGTGTCCTATTTTGAATAAGAAGAGAAAAATTGTGGGTACATACTCTATAAATAGAATATTATGTTTAGTTGTTGGAGTGTAACACAAACAAAAATTATGTAATATCCTAAAAGTTAAGAGAGAGTGCGAGTGGGTTTTGTATTTATGTGAGAGACGGTTTTGTAATTTTCGTATTCCGTGCAAAAAACTGTACTATCATGGGAGGGAGAGTTTTATAACTTTTAGCCCTTACAAAAAGATATATTGCAATATTGTGGAACCTTAAATTTTAGTGTGTAAAATTTGAGAGAATTTTTGTAAACTTATTATTTTAGGGAATTGATATTTTCACAAGTTAATATGATATTTTCACAAGATCAAATGTGACCCACTTGTGAAAATATCAAATTAACTTGTGAAAATATCATTCCCTTATGGAATTGAAATTTTCACAAGCTAATTTGATATTAACGCAAGATCAAATGAGACTCATTTGTGAAAATATCAAATTAGTTTGTGAAAATATTAATTTTTTAAATTTTAACATAGTAGATATTGGGAGTTTAACCCATAATTTTTTTAAAGAATTTTTTATGTTAAATATTATGTTATTTTATTTCTCTTTATATATATATTGTTAATTTGACTCACGCACCCAAACACTCTCTCTCTCTCTCACATACTTTGACTTTGTCAAGAATTAAACCTACAATCTTATGAATATCATAGGTTGCATAATATTAGTAGAGTCAATGACCTTTGGTAAGCCTCAAATTTAAAATTTGGATCATAAAATCACCGGAGTACCACATGCCTAATTGTTTATTTATATTATTGAGTTTGTCTCGACTTAATTCCGAACTAAATTTCCATGATAGCACGTAAGAGTACGTTGATCTCCCAAGTCCTAAACAAAGACGTGTATTTGCATGCTTTATTAGTAGGAAGTTGTTTATCACTGAGCCTACTCCTTGAACATGTATCACATTTTCATTTCTACTTGGCCACATTTGTAAAACTTCTAATATGTCATATAATATTTTTTTGTTTCAAGGTATCATGTGGACCTTACTCTCTGTATTGGAGTTTTTAATTCGGGGATCGAAGAGAAAATAAGAGAAAAACAAAAGGATAGGGTGCATTGAAGTTTTTCTTGTTAAGAGAGAAAAGAAGAAAACAAAAGTACGTTATAGTTTGGAGAAAAGTAAAAGGAAAGAAGAAAAAATTATAGTTTGGAGAGAAAAGTAAAAGAAAAGAAGAGAAAACGAGTATTTATTTTGGCTATAAATTTTTCTTCTCATTTTTGAGAAGAAAATTACGGAGAGAAAAAAATTGAACATCTCTTAATTCTCTTCCCTTCTCTTATTTTCTTTTACAAGTTTTAGACAGAAAAAAAAAAAAAGAACGAATAATTTAAATTAGAAGACATTATTGAGTTTATAAAGAAAAAAAAAATAAGTTATACATTCAAATTAGTATTTTGTCTTTGTATTAATCTTGTTGTATATGTTTATATGTGATAACAACTATAAAAAATTTGTTTATATTATTTAATTTTTTATTCAAATTTATCCATTTTATGACAGAAAATTCCGAAAAGAAAAGTGTGGAAGTTTTTTGTCCTATTCTTTTATTTTCTTTTCTGCTCTTTACAAACTTCAAAATGAAAAGAATTAGACTGAAATTTTGGATATTTCGTTCACTATTTTTTTTTCTGACCATTTTAAAACTTAAAAAGTGACCACCGTGCAATATTAGTTGGTCTAAAGGTGGGCCAACTATACCGGCTGTTCAGGTAAGCCAAGGAAGAGACATTACTGCTTAAAGAGCTGCATCCCATCCCCCCAACTCTCCAGCTTGCTTCTATATATCTTCTTCATCACTTATCACTTCCATCAACTTCCTTCAATTTCTCCAGCAAATTTTATTTTCTTGAGCTTCCATTCCATTAATTAATGGAAGCCAAAGGTTTCACCCAAGATGGTACTGTTGATCTCCGAGGTCAGCCTGTTCTTGCCTCCAAAACCGGAAAATGGAAAGCCTGCGCTTTTCTTGTTGGTATATAAATACATGTTTCTTCTCCTATTTATACATGTCAACCTTGATATATATTTGATAGCCAGTTTCTAAGGGAAAAAAATCACATAGTAGTTTTTTAGATTCTCTATTTAAATTTGTTCTTTATTTTGGCTTCACACTCCATTTAAGTTAATAAAATACAATATATATATATAAGTTGAAGATAGAACAAGTACTTATCCTGTGGGGTTAATTATAGTAACACCACAATATTATCCCAGATGAGGTCCTGGATATTGATATCCAGCTTATGTTGAATTAAGATACTTCACAAGTTTTTCTGTTTTCCTTTTATAAATGATTTTCTTATACAATAAAAACATGCACTTAAAAAAAAAATCTCTGCATGATTTTATTTTTTTGTTGCTAATTTCTCTGCATGATTTTTTCCTTTTATTTTTTTGTTGCTAATGTCAGCCTTCTATCCTTGGATTTAAAAATGGACATTGATCGATTATGCCTTTTCTTTTTGTTCAAAAATATGGTAGGTTATGAAGCATTTGAGAGGATGGCTTTCTATGGAGTAGCTTCGAATCTGGTGGTATATTTAACAACACAACTTCATGAAGAAACAGTTCCATCAGTGAGGAATGTGAATAACTGGTCAGGATCAGTTTGGATGACACCAATCCTTGGCGCCTATATAGCCGATTCCTTCTTGGGTCGATTCTGGACCTTCACAATTTCATCTCTCATCTACGTCATGGTGTGTAATCTAGTCGCCCTTTAGTTTCCATCTAGTAACTATAAAAATTGTCTCATCTAGATATATATCCAATCAATCGTCGCATCTTTCATAAAAACTACACAAGTACTTTTGTCTGGCTTATATTTTTGTTCACCTACTCTTTAGTGCCAATAATTCATGAGAATTTTGCTCATCGGACCTCTAATGAGTGGTGACAAGTAGGTTTATCTTATGAAATGATCTGTAAGTAGGTTAGTCACACGTTTTGTATTTTGTTTTACGCTCTATAGGATCGTAGTTCATCCATCCATACAAAATTAAAGCAACCAAATATTGGCTTCTTTTTAATGCGTATGCTTTAAGTCCTGAGTTGATGGAAAATAAGCATCATTTGGTTGACAATGAAATGTTTTTGAATTTAGTCAATGACAACTACAAAACATGTACTATCGACAAATCTTAATTTCCTTTTCTTTGCTAGTGTGCCAAACTTGATTCTCATTCCTAGGTCGGACTAGTATATTTTTATTGTCGCATTTTATTTCTTCCAAAATATTATTTGTGGTCTCAAATTAATCAAGTTTTGTACTAAAGTAAAATTAATATTATCATGGCCAGGGAATGGTGCTACTAACAATTGCGGTTTCGATTAAATTCTTGAAACCAACTTGTGAAAATGGAGTATGCAACAAGGCTAGTACTTCACAAATCACATTTTTCTACTCATCTCTATACATCATAGCTGTTGGTGCTGGTGGAACAAAGCCAAATATATCAACATTTGGTGCTGATCAATTTGATGATTATGATCCTAATGAGAAAAAACTCAAGGGTTCTTTCTTTAACTGGTGGATGTTTAGCTCATTTATCGGTGCTTTACTAGCCACGCTTGGCCTTGTATACATTCAAGAAAATTTGGGATGGGGATTAGGGTATGGTATTCCAACAGTTGGCCTTCTAGTCTCTCTTTTTATCTTCTATGTTGGGACTCCAATGTACAGGCACAAAGTAAGGAAGACGAAGAGCCCTACCGGAGATTTGTATCGTGTATCCATTACTGCGTTTGCAAAAAGGAAGCAGGAGCTACCTAACCACTCATCGGAGCTCCATGAGGTTGAGCTAAAACATTATATAGATACCGGAAAACGTCAAGTCTATCACACTCCGAATTTCAGGTGAGCTTAAGTTTACTAATAATCTTACACCATTTCTAGTACTAGAAACAATTGCATGTATCTAATGACTTTACCAAACATGTTCTTAGTAAGAACTAGTAAATTGATTTTTTCAACTGGTCAGTTTTGCAACATTAACTGCACTAAGATGATTAATTAGCTTCTTTGTTTCGTGTTTAAAATCTGTATTAATTAAGCAAAATAGCTACCAACCACTTCTTTTAAGCAAAGAACTCTAACTCGAGTGGTGTTAAATCCTTCCTTAAATGGGAGTAGTTAGGGTTGAGTCTAATTAAACGTGTAGCTAGTCGAGATGACTTTATTTAACTGGAGGGGTTTGAGGTTAAGGTTTTATGTTCCTTTATCCAACTCACTATGAAAAAGGTTCGCACTTTTTTGTCATCAGAACAAAGCTGAAAAAGGATTAAATAACGGGAAAAATAAGTAAATGATAATTGTGCTCCATCCACATTTTATCAGTTGCGGTTTACTGTAGAGAAAAATTTCCTCTATTTTAACCGAACTATGAAGCGAAAATGATAAAAGTGGAGTGTATGTTTTTTTCTCCCAAAACCCTTGTTAATCCATGCAATTTAGTGAGAAGGAATCTAAGGGCATGTATCTCACGGTGAAAATGACTGGCTAGGGAAAGATTTCATGGTCCTTAAATTTGAGAACCTTGGTGCATGTGAGGGGGACCTCTTTCACTTCATGTTCATAACAACTTTGAAATTATGATCTCCTACACTATGGCTGAAAAATCACTGATGCCTCATTGGATATATATGGCTATTCTTTCCATAAATACTCCCCATGTGCACTGTTCACAGTGCTATTTGTGGATCCCTCTTCATGAATATAAATAATGGAAGTCTTTATCTTTCAGTTGAGTTGATTCCTGGTATACAGGGGATATATATATATATATATAGTCACAAATATAATGATATATAGAGAGCTCGCTGCCACTTTCTCATAAATCTGAACCAAACAAAGCACAAAGAAAAAACTCCAATACTACCTCCATCATCGTGATAATCACTTGGTGCATATATATAGTTTATGCAGGTACAAAACCCACTATCATCACCATGGTCCCTTTAAGAAAATTTCTTCATAACTCAACTGACATTTCACATTGTAGTAGTACTGGTCCAAGATTCCAAATATTACTTGCTCTTTAAGCGCATTATAATAATATAAATACTATACAAACTTATGAAAATTCTTATGATAATAAAGAGTTAAATGAACCCTACAACAATGTTTTGTTTTCTCCTTGTTTTCCTTGTTTTGCATACTCTATCTCTGTGTTGTGGATTAAGCTAAGTAATTCCTAACTTCGCTTATTTCTTGTTTTGTTTTTCTCTTATATATGCGTTTGAGCTTGTAAAGTCCATCATCGGGATTTTAGGACGAACTTGTATATTAAGTCTTCAATTTAAGTTATCAATCGCTATTTAACACTAAGTTAACTCACATATCAATTTAACACTGTCGATCTTTCTTGCATTCACATCAGAGTAAGTTTGGTTTGTGAGTGATACTCTTGTGACTTTGTGTAGCATTTGTCTACCATGATATGGAGGGCTGCCACTCAATTCGAGACTTGACCTGAGAATATTCTAGAATACTTGCCTCTACGTATCATATCCCTCTTCACTATATTTTCCTCCTCATCCTAAGGTTGACTTCTGGTAACCCACAGTTTTCATTTCTCATGCATTATGCTCCATAGGAAATGGTGGATTATGGGCCAGTTCTGACCGAAAAGCATGGTCCAATGAGACTTTAGTCACAAATACAAACAAGATTGCATAATTAGGTCTCTCTTGGCAAGCTCAACGACCATTACTTACAAAAGAAAATAATTTAAGAAATTAATATTTTGTAACAAAAATTTTTTTACTATTTGTGGCACTGACAACTTCAAATTAAAACAAGAATTAAAGAAAAAATATTCAAATTACTTGTATCACAAAAGAGTCACACCGTTATATTTGTAATTATTACACAAAAACAATTCACTTTGATATATTTGATGAATTATGTTTGGAAGAATATTATTCTTAAAATTCAAAATAATATTTATACCTTTATTATTTCCACAGGTTCTTGGACAAAGCAGCAATAAAAGAAGGCAACAATGCTATTAGTGGCTCAAGGCCACCGTGCACAGTGACTGAAGTGGAAGGAACAAAGCTTGTGCTAGGAATGAGCATGATATGGTTAGTAACCCTAATTCCTAGCACCATTTGGGCACAAATCAACACTCTTTTTGTCAAACAAGGCACCACCTTGGACCGACACTTGGGACCAAATTTTCAAATTCCAGCAGCATCCCTAGGGAGTTTCGTAACTCTCTCAATGCTAGTCTCCGTGCCAATGTATGACCGTTATTTTGTGCCATTCATGCGTAAAAGAACCAAAAACCCTAGAGGAATCACTCTACTTCAGAGGCTTGGAATCGGATTCGCCATCCAACTTTTGGCCATTGGAATTGCTTATGCTGTGGAAGTTAGGCGAATGCATGCCATAAAAGTGCACGACATAATAGGGCCTAAAGAAGTTGTCCCAATGGCTATATTATGGTTATTGCCTCAATATGTTCTTTTAGGGGTTGCGGATGTTTTTAATGCCATTGGATTGCTAGAGTTCTTCTATGATCAGTCACCCGAAGACATGCAAAGCCTCGGGACGACGTTTTTCACTAGCGGGATCGGCGTTGGGAATTTCTTGAATGGATTGTTGGTAACAATGGTGGATAAAGTGACAGGGAGCAATGGAGGGAAAAGTTGGATTGGAAATAATTTAAATGATTCCCACTTAGATTACTATTATGGGTTTCTTTTGGTTATATCTACATTGAATTTAGGAGCTTTTTTGTGGGTATCTAGCAAATATATTTATAAAAGGGAGTGCATAGCCAAGGAGGGAAGTGTTGAAATGGAGGGCAAATCCTTAGACACAGGTACCTTAGGGTTGCAAGTTTAGAAATAACTATTAATTAGTGATGGTAAAATTCAAGCTTTATCATTTTTATTGCAATATTAGTGATGTGTGTAAAAATATGCTCCAAGGGCAGTTTGGTAGATTCAAAGGTCCTTGGACCAAATGGGCCATGGCTGTGTTGGCTTTTCAATGTACTTCGCAACCTTTTCATGATAAAATTAAGGTTACAATGTTTATCGTTTAGTGCCTCTTGACTTCTATATATACATAATTCTCATTTTGTATTGTCTAATAATTACATATGTTTATTAATTCTCAATTACTAAAAACATAATATTCAGAACCCTAAGCTAATGCTTAATTAATTAATGAATTTGCTAAAATTCATTGAAAAAATGTCCTCTTATTATTTACTTCTCATGGACGTAGATAGAGCTTGAACCTGGGTTGGCCTTTCATACTGTCTCCCTCAGCTTTGCCTAGCATTAACCCACCAGTTTACTGACCTACCAGCCCAGGCCCAGAACGGGACTGATCCGACCCATGTGCTTTTCTACAAGGGATAGTAACACAACTTTGATCCATCTGACTAGGTCAAAGAAAATTCCGATATCCCATTTAAATTGAGCTGTGAGATTAATAAAGAAGTTGAAAATTATTCATAAACTGAATAGTTAATAGAAGAGACTTTCATATTGGGACGTCTCAAAATAGGAAAGTTTGATTTTGTTTTACACACTCAAAAATTGAGTTGTATTTATAGCTAAGTGTACATGCTTAAAAATACAACAGGATATATATATAGAGTCCTAAACAATACAGTAAATACTATCTTGTAACCCTAACTGAATAATGAATTCAAAATTTAAATTACAACAATCCTAATCTTAGCACAACTCTAATTTAAATTTACTAACGGAATTGAATAATCTATATTATAAAGTCGGATGTTTTATTGACGGTTACCTTTAATGTTAATAATTTATGAACTTCTGTCACAATTATGAATGACCAAAAATTCCTCAAAAAGAGTTAAATTTGCCTCAACACACAATCGTGTAATACAATTGTTCAAGATAAAATAATAAGTTTTACTCTTCTTATATATTTAAATTCAATAAATGGATAAACTTTAACACCTTTACGTCATTTTTTTTCTACGGACAATTCTCTCACTTTTATTCTCGTAATGAGTAAAGTAAGAACTTTGAAATCTTTACTTTTATAAATTTTAGATTCTTTTATGCACCTTCTTTGTAGTTAATCCTATTGAATCTATTCTTTTGATTAATTAACTTTTTATTTTCTCAGTTCAACTTGTTTATAATATTTCTTTAAAAATAATTTTTAATTTTTATTATAAATTTTTTTTTGTCACACTCATCGCGTGTGCCACGAGTGCTGGTATGAAATAATGTCATGGACATTGGATGTCTTAACATCCCCCCTCCGATGATGTAGACAACACAATTTACCAACACAAGTGGAAATAATATCATGGATGTCTTGACGGGACGGAGGGAGAATTACGGTCCTATTTAGTAACCAAATTTCAAAAATCAATTAATTAGAAAAGGACATTAATATAAATTTGCTTGGCTACATTGACTGGTTCTGTTATATTAAATATTAAATAAATAGACTTGGCTACAGTGACTGGTTCTGTTACGTTTTGAGACAGCGTTGATACAGCCTTGGTTTGAATTTACTTTTTTCTATGTTTCTGCACACCAATAATGAGGTTGTTTGTGATTAGCTATAATCTAGACCGACTCATATATGTTGGATTATTAATTAAATATTATATCTTGTTATATTATTTTAAAAGTTATTTTTTATAAAAAAAATTTTTGTTATTTTAGCAATCTTCTTATGCACATCCCTTCCTTGATATTTTTAATATATAAAATTAATTTGTAAAATTTAAAATTAATATAAATTTATTTAAATTTTTTAAAGTACTAAATATAATAATAAGTAGTATTTTTTAATTAATTTAAAATAGGTATAACCGTTTAGATGAAAATAAAAATAATTCTTAATGATTTTAAATTTATAGATTAATTTTTGAAAATTAAAATTTATCTCCAATTTAAAAAATATATCTTAATATGTCTTTAATTGCATCAACTTCTCGATCATTATTCAAGCATCACAAAATAGGTGGTTGGATACTATTTTGAGTGGGACCCATGCAACAATAACACACTACCGACCTCTTTTTCTTTTTCCCTTTTTTATTTTATTTTTGAGGTCTTGGCCTTTCCGTCAAGGTGAGGGGTTTGATAAAAAAAAATAAGTATAGATGCATATTATTTAAATATTATATTTATTTTAATTATTAAAAAATAGGATATAAAATTAAAATTTATGTCATATCTTAATTTTTAATAGTTAAGATAGATATAGTGTTTAATTTTTTGTTTAGATTTTATATCCCTAAACTTATTTTTGATAAAAGTCTAAGTAGAACGATGAATTATACTAAAATCTCATTTTTTAAGTTAAAATTAAATAAATAAAAAAGACATCGAAAGATGACTTTTCTTGGAGTTTATGTAGAGAAAACATAGAAAAAAGATGTAATTTGTTAACTTATCACGTGATAATAAAGTCTTATATTAAAATATAAGAAAAAAATTGAGCACGTGTATATACTTTAATAGACTATAGACCTAATAAATTAACATTTTAGGTCAAGATGTGATTTTAAATAAATATATATGAGTCAAATATTCTCAATAACTAGTATCAGAGCTATTATTATGGCGTGTTTCATGAATATGGTATGAATTATGTATGACAGATGAAAATAATTCATTGAGCAATTGATGAACTCTTTTTATAGAGGCTTTTGCGGGTCTTGACAAGAGATATTGATGAATATTGACTCATTATTATTTAGAGACGTGATGAATTAAGTTCAATGAGTTATGAATATTTGATAAATTATACACTTTTTAAACAAGTGGTAAATTTTTTTAAAAAAGACTCAATGGGTTATACAGAAATTCTTGATAGATCGAACAAGGTAATAATGGATGTCTCGACAGGACGGAGGGAGAATTGTTCTCCTATGTAGTAACCAAATTTCAAAAAGGCAATTAATTAGAAAAGGACATAAATATAAATTTGCACGTAATTTTTCTACAGTTCAGCAACCCAAAAAATCTTTAGCCATCACTAATTATTTATCCTCATTCTTTTGTGTTGTGGGTGGCTTTATTCTGAATTTGGCCCTCCTTCATTTATTTACCCAATAAATCTTAACACTGTAATAATTAATAAATAAATAGACTTGGTTACATTGACCGGTTTTGTTACGTTTTGAGATATTATTGATACAGCCTAGGTTTGAATTTACTTTTTCTTATGTTTCTGCACGTCAATAATGGAGTTGTTTGTGATTAGTTATAATCTAGACTCACTCATATATACTGGATTATTAATTAATTATATTTTATTATATTATTTTAAAAATTATTTTTAATTTTTTTTTTTTTTTGGTCATTATAGCAATACTCTTATGCACATTCCTTCCTTCCTATTTTGAATATATAAAATCAATTTGGAAAATTTTAAAATTTAAAATTAATATAAATTTATTTAATTTTTTGAAAGTAACAAATATGATAATAAGTAGTATTTTTTAGTTAATTTAAAATAGTTATAACCATTTATATGAAAGTCAAAATAATTCTTAATGAATTTAAATTTATAGATTAGTTTTTAAAAATTAAATTTTATCCCTAATTTTAAAAATAAAAATTGATCACTAATTTTAAAAATATATCTTATTATATCATTAATTGCATTTACTTCTCGATCCTTATTCAAGCATCACAAAATAGGTTGCTGGATATTATTTTGAGTGGGAACTCATGCAACAATAACACACTACCTCTTCTTCTTTTTGTTTTTTCATTTTTTTATTTTTTTATTTTTGAGGTCTTGGCCTTTCCGGCAGGGTGACGGGTTTGATGAAAAGTCCAAGTAGAACAATCAATTCTACTAAAATCCCATTTTTTAAGTTTAAAAAAAAAAAAAGAGAGGACATCCGGAGATGACTTTTCTTAAAGTTTATGCAGAAAAAACATTAAAATATATATATAATTTATTGAGATATCGCGTGATAGTAAAAAATTATATTAAAATATATAAAAAAAATTGAGTACATATATATGTTTTAATGGATCATAAACCGAATAAGTTAACATTTTGTATCAAGATGTAATTTTAAATAAACATATATGAGCTATATATTCTCAATAACTAGTATCAGAGTCGTAACTATGAACTTGAGTTATGAATATAGTATGAACTATGCATGATGGATGAAAATAATTCATTGAACAAGTAGTGAACTCTTCTATCAAAGACTTTTGGTTGGTTCTTGACAAAATATATTAAAGAGTGTGCTCATCATTAGAGAGAGACGTGATAGGTTAAGCTCAATGAATTATGGATGTTTGGCGGATTATGAATTCTTTAAACAAGTAATAGACTTTTCTCAAGGAGACTACTGGTGTCTCAAATAAGAGATATTAAGAGATAAACTAGTCAGACAGTGAGACTAGATGAATTTAGCAGAGATACTTAATGTGTATGATAGAGACCCTTGATAAATCAAACAAAAGAATAATGAAGAGATTGTTTTGTCAACTAGAAGAACTGATGGACTAATACTCAAAAAGACTATGGTTAAAGTTTAAGGGCAATCTTAGTGTCGATGTGGATTAAGAGATCATACGTTAAATGAGAAATTGTTGAGTTATCGTATAATAATAAAATCTCACATAAAAAATTGAGGACATATATAATGCTCTAATGGATTATCGACCTAATAAGTTAACATTTTGTGTCAAGAAGTGATTTTGTATGAGCATATATGGATAAGATATTATGATGCCCCCAAATCGGGCTCACACCACCCAATTTGAGTCGTCAAAAGATTACAACAAAATTATTATAATACAGTACGAAATATAACAATACATTACCCAATAATACACAACTAAGTCTTCACTATTATTATCACTCTTTTATAATATGGTGAAGACTGCTATAACAACTATCTCAAACCATTACTTCATTCTCCTTTTGTGACGCCCCCAAATCTGGGCCCACACAGCCCAAACTTGAGTCGTCAAAATACTACAAAAAAATTATTACAACAAAGCACAACGTACAACAATACAGTGTATAATAATACACAACTAAGTCTTCACTATTATTGCCACACTATTTTACAAAACGTGAAGACTATGATAGCTATTCCTCGGACCCTCACTCCATTCCCCGGCTAGACCCTGTTATGTTTTCATCTCCTGTTGAAAAACAATGGAACAAAAAAAAGGGTGAGCTCAAATAGCCCAGTAAAGAATATCATGACTAAGATAATGACGAATAAATTATCATTAGTCTTCAACAGTTGAGTTCTTGATAGAATACAATAGACTACAAGGTTTATATCAAAAACTGCAGTTAAATTCTTAAACAACGTTCAGATCAATAATAGCAGCGGAATGAGTAATCTATTAGAAGAATAATGCAGACTATAATGTCCACTCGGTTCTCTTTTTAGGAAAAACATCATCAACTTTTATCATCTGAAATATCATTAGTCAAGATAATACAAATTCACAGTTCCTGATCATAATCATGCAGATCAACAGTTCATCTTTGCACTACGGGCCAAAGATATTCAATATAGCACCAACGGTCATGATTATACCAGATTCAGCCTTTGGTCATAATCATACCAATCAACAGTTCATCTTTGCACTACGGGCCAAAGAGAACATTCACCACGTGCCATAAAAGACACCGAACAGATGTATCGCCTTTAACCTATTATATCGCCTTTAACCTATCATCTGTTCAACAAATATATCACATCTGTGCCCCCGGCCACAGATATTCACAACAGCTTGATTTTTGGATGATTAGAATGATATAAATGATGAACAGAAGAAATAGGATAACAATAAGTATCGGAAGTTTACTTTGTACAGATTCAAATAATGTCCAAATTGTCAACATGATGTGGAGTGAAATTTAAAAATGATATTCAAGATCCACAGTTCAGAATAACGGTTACAATTCAATAGAAAGGTTCACGTAAATAGGAAGGTTCAGTTGAAATAATGAAGTTCAACTATTATGGAACATATAATATTTTCAGGAATTATAGAGGCAATAGTTCCATAATAAATTTCGATTTAGGAGTATGAAAGAAAATAATATCCCTTACCGTAGCAGGTTTGATTAACAAAAGGTGAAGGAAATTAATACAAAGGGTTATTCACCAACAGGCGGCAATCCGCTCCGTAAGGTTATTCCCACAATTTAATAGAATTTGAGTACAAAGAGTTATTCACCAAACAGGCGGCAATCCGCTCCGTAAGGTTATTCCCACAATTTAATAGAATTTGAGTACAAAGAGTTATTCACCAAACAGGCGGCAATCCGCTCCGTAAGGTTATTCCCACAATTTAACACATGGAAATAAAAGGCACGTCTTATGAGTAAGGAAGAAACAATATTATTATCGAGAATCAAATAATGATAATCCCTTACCATAGTATGTTTGAATAATGGAAGATGAAAAAGATGGTATCCCTTACCGTAACACGTGACTGGATATTGATTTAAATGAGGTTGATTAACTTGAACAGTACACGTATACTTATAGATCTTCACAAATACTCAAGATGACTTAAGCACACTTAGAGAGAACTTTCACAAGAAGTATTTAGAGAGAGAAAGAAAGAACAAGTAAGGAAGTTTATGAAAAATCCTTAAGTTAAGGCTTCTATTTATAGCCAAAAATCTTATCATTCCTTTAATCTAAACCATTCATTTAAAAAAATCATCTTTTAATCTACACCATCCATTTCAAATTTTATATTATCTTTAATCTACACCATTCATTTCATATCACCTAATAATCACCTAACTTTATATTATAAACAAATCAATTTAATTATTCAACAATAATTCACACTTTAATCTACACCATTCATTTCATATCACCTAATAATCACCTAACTTTATATTATAAACAAATCAATTCAATAATTCACACTTTAATCTACACCATTCATTTCATATCACCTAATAATCACCTAACTTTATATTATAAACAAATAACTTTATCAATTCAATTATTATGACTAATTGTTATAAATACAGTATAGTTAGCTCTTAGATATCAAGTCAATAAATTAATGAAATACAACTGTTTAAATAACATCATAATAGAGATAACAATAATGTAAAAGAAAGCATATGTTACTGTGTAATGACAATTATTGATTCAATAATGTGAATTACCGTGCATATGTTACTGTGACAATTATTAGGTTCAATAATTTTAAAAACAGTGCAGCAACAATTATTGACTCAATGATATAAAATACAGTGTAATGACAATTATTAAATCAATAATGCAAAATACTGTGTAACAACAATTATTGAATTGATAATATAAAATATTATGCAGTGACAATTATCGATGAAATGATGCGTAACAGTTACGGTGTCAATTATCAGACCAATAATATGAGACACTATGCAATACCGTGTGTTACTGTAGAGTACCGTGTGCTACAGAAAATACCAAAAACTACCGTATGCTACTATTCTTTTATCACCGGTATTTTAACAGTTCCGTTGACTATTTTTATTTAAAAAGGTTATTTCTGTCGTTTTCTATATCCGACAAATATTCCGTTGTGGGGTCCACCAATAATTTGTTATTTCGGCGCCGTCGTACGACACGAATATTCCCCGACCAAACGAATATTCCCCGACAAAGCGAATATTGTCCGACAAAATAAAATTTGCACATAACATCCTTAACTTTTAACTTTATCGATTTAACCACTTACTGTTTCAAAAAAATATATATATGAAGAAAAATTAAATTTTGTATTTCATAAAATTCGGGGTCTTACAACCTCCCCTCCTTATGAAATTTCGTCCCCGAAATTGACGTACCTGACATATCGAAGAGGTAAGGATACTTAGATTTCATCTCAGATTCTAGCTCCCAGGTCATTTCCTTAGTATCTTGGTTCCTCCATAATACCTTAACTTGAGGTATAACCTTTGAGCGTAGGATCTCCTTTTCTTATCCAGGATCTTAACAGGTACTTCCTCGTATGTTAAATCCTCTGCTATAACGTCTGGTTCTAACTCAATGACGTGGTTTGGGTCCTTCACATATTTACGTAACATAGATATGTGAAAAACGTTATGGATGCGAGACATACTTGGTGGTAGGGCTAGTCTGTAGGCTACGGTTCCTATTCGATCGAGGATTTCAAATGGGCTAATAAATCGAGGGTTGAGCTTTCCTCTCTTTCCGAATCTCGTAACCCCTTTCCATGGAGAAACACGTAAGAATACATGATCTCCGACGTTGAAACTTTCGTCTCTCCGATGAAGATCAGCATAACTCTTTTGTCGTTCTTGTGCGGTCTGTATTCGTTGTCAGATCATTTGGATCTTTTCGGTCGTCAAGCGTACCAACTCGGGTCCCAACAATTTTGCTTCTCCTACCTCATTCCAACATATTGGAGAGCGACACTTCCTTCCATACAATGCCTCGAATGGAGCCATGCCTATGCTTGCTTGGTAACTGTTGTTGTAAGAAAATTCCACCAATGGCAAGTACTTATCCCAACTTCCTTTTGAAGTCTAATACACAAAGTCTCAAAAGATCTTCGAGGGTCTGGATCGTCCTTTCCGATTGTCCGTCCGTTTGAGGATGGTATGCAGAACTAAAACGTAGTTCAGTGCCCATAGCTTTTTGTAGACTGATCCAAAAGCGTGAAGTGAATCTAGGATCTCGATCAGAAACTATGGAAACTGGCATGCCATGCAATCTCACGATCTCATTTATGTACATACCGGCAAGACGTTCAAGTGAAAAGTTTTCTCGTATAGGCAAGAAATGAGCAGATTTGGTCAATCTATCTACGATCACCCAAATTGCATCTAAGCCTTGAGAAACTTTTGGAAGACCCGTCACGAAGTCCATATTGATGTGTTCCCACTTCCATTCGGGAACTTCAAGTGATTGTAATGGAACTTTAGGAACTTGATGCTCTGCCTTGACACGTTGACAAGTTAGGCACCTTGAGATAAAATCCGCAATCTCTCTTTTCATATTGTTCCACCAAAATGTATGTCGAAGATCTCGATACATCTTGGTACCTCCTGGGTGGATTGCAAACGGCGTGTTGTGTGCCTCCATCATGATTTTATGCTTTAATTCAGGATCGTTAGGAACACAGAGTCGAGAGTTGACTCGAAGTATTCCTTTCTCGTCGATTCTTGCTTCGGGAATGGCACCTTCTTGTACTTTCTTTATCATGTTTATCAGTTCCGGATCGGTAGCTTGAGCAGCTTTAATTTTATCGATTAAAGTTGGTTCTACTCGCACGTGAGCAATCTTCGAGTGGGTCCCTGGTGTCTTTAGCTCTATCTCCATCTTTTGCAAGTCGTACAAAATACACTTTTGTGTTGTCAGCAGTGCACTTGTACTTGCATAAGATTTTCTGCTCAAAGCGTCAGCTACAACGTTCGCCTTTCCCGGGTGATACTGGATTGTGTGGTCATAATCCTTTAACAGCTCAAGCCAACGTCGTTGTCGCATGTTGAGTTCCTTCTGGGTGAAGAAATACTTGAGACTTTTATGATCCGTATAGATATCCACTTTTTTCCCGTACAAGTAGTGTCTCCAGATCTTCAACGCGAAAACGACTGCTGCCAACTCTAGATCATGAGTAGGATAATTTTTCTCATAATCTTTGAGTTGTCGAGAGGCGTAGGCTATAACCTTTCCATGTTGCATAAGGACACAGCCTAGACCTTTGCCAGAAGCATCGCTGTAGATAACAAATTCTCCTGATCCTGATGGTATGGTCAGAACAGGAGCTGAAACAAGTCTCCTCTTGAGTTCTTGAAAACTCTTCTCGCATTCCTCGCTCGATATAAGTTTTGTACTAGAATGAATGATACCGATATCTAGTAATTAAACTTTCAACTCTTGGTGTTCTATGGGAGCCATTTGGTATGGGACTTTAAAAATGGGCTTAGTGCTGGGTTCAAGATCGATACAGAATTCAATTTCACGGTTTGGGGTAAGCCAGAAAGTTCCTTAGAAAAAACGTCAGGAAACTCATTAACAATGGGAATATCATTCAAGTTTGACGTGTTTTTGTTCAAATCAGTGACATGAGCTAAAAGGGCTTGACATCCGTTTTTCAATAAACGAATGGCTTTATGGCTAGAAATAACAGTTATAGATTTCAATGGTTTAGTTGCTTGAATTTGCATGACAGGTTGATTAGGAATATGAAAACTAATAATCTTATGAAAATAATCAATTTTAGCATGATGGGTAGTCAACCAATCAATATCTAAAATCACATCAAATTCACGCATCTCCAAAGAAATAAGGTCAACAGGTAATGTGAGGTTGTTGATTTGAACTAGGCAAGATTTATAGATAGTAAATGTAATAGGTATTTCTCCCAATGAGGTTTCAACTGATAAAACAAGATTTAAGTTTTCAATAGTCAAATTTAAACGTTGAGTACATATAGGTGAGATAAAAGAGTGGATAGAGTCAGTATCTAATATGGCATAGACTTCACGAGAATTTATGAATAGCTTACCGGTTATCACCTCATTCGGTTTCTTGACTGTTATCGTCAAATCGAATCCCGAATACTTCATTCGGATCTTCACGTATTTCAACCATGGGAATACCACTGAATAATTTTCTAGCAAACTGTTTCTCGGGTTCATCAACTTCATCAGTAGTAAGGTACCAATGATTTCCATTAAAATAGTATTTTCGATAGACTGCAGTTTCCACGATAGTGACTAACTTAACCTGAATTCCTCTAAATTGTAACGCCCAAAAGTATAGAAACATCATTTTTAAATAATCTTGAAAATCATAGCTGGAACACCATAAATCCCAAAGACTAATATGAAAAGTCCATATATTCTGATCCTTTGTTATAGAGCATAACCATGTGATATCACTCTCCCAATTAGTGAGTAAATTAAAGGCAATAATTTCCGCAAGTTCGTTACTTCCTTTAATTGCTTCTAAGAATGGATCTGGAACGACTGTAGCAGAGCTTTCACCTTCATCCTTACTGGATAGAACACGCATAATTTTTGCCTTAGGCAAATGATTCAACTCTGAGTTTGTAAGAAGATTATTCGTCGCCTCTTGTTTTGCAGCTACATTTGTTTCGGTAATTTCATAGTTAACCTCCTGATTTCCAGATGCCATAATTAACTGTGGTCACAAAATAAATGTTAGTTCAAATAAACTGACTCATCTCTTCATGTTCCTACATTCAAATCGATTCATTAGATAAAAAAATAAATCTAATTTAGGTAGGACACACTAGTGATTGATTCTATTCGTCTCTCCCCTCCTAGTTCTAACCCCAGATCTCCATTAAAGACCATATCCCTAAGCTCTGATGCCAACTGTGACGCCCCCAAATCTGGGCCCACACAGCCCAAACTTGAGTCGTCAAAATACTACAACAAAATTATTACAACAAAGCACAACGTACAACAATACAGTGTATAATAATACACAACTAAGTCTTCACTATTATTGCCACACTATTTTACAAAACGTGAAGACTATGATAGCTATTCCTCGGACCCTCACTCCATTCCCCGGCTAGACCCTGTTATGTTTTCATCTCCTGTTGAAAAACAATGGAACAAAAAAAAGGGTGAGCTCAAATAGCCCAGTAAAGAATATCATGACTAAGATAATGACGAATAAATTATCATTAGTCTTCAACAGTTGAGTTCTTGATAGAATACAATAGACTACAAGGTTTATATCAAAAACTGCAGTTAAATTCTTAAACAACGTTCAGATCAATAATAGCAGCGGAATGAGTAATCTATTAGAAGAATAATGCAGACTATAATGTCCACTCGGTTCTCTTTTTAGGAAAAACATCATCAACTTTTATCATCTGAAATATCATTAGTCAAGATAATACAAATTCACAGTTCCTGATCATAATCATGCAGATCAACAGTTCATCTTTGCACTACGGGCCAAAGATATTCAATATAGCACCAACGGTCATGATTATACCAGATTCAGCCTTTGGTCATAATCATACCAATCAACAGTTCATCTTTGCACTACGGGCCAAAGAGAACATTCACCACGTGCCATAAAAGACACCGAACAGATGTATCGCCTTTAACCTATTATATCGCCTTTAACCTATCATCTGTTCAACAAATATATCACATCTGTGCCCCCGGCCACAGATATTCACAACAGCTTGATTTTTGGATGATTAGAATGATATAAATGATGAACAGAAGAAATAGGATAACAATAAGTATCGGAAGTTTACTTTGTACAGATTCAAATAATGTCCAAATTGTCAACATGATGTGGAGTGAAATTTAAAAATGATATTCAAGATCCACAGTTCAGAATAACGGTTACAATTCAATAGAAAGGTTCACGTAAATAGGAAGGTTCAGTTGAAATAATGAAGTTCAACTATTATGGAACATATAATATTTTCAGGAATTATAGAGGCAATAGTTCCATAATAAATTTCGATTTAGGAGTATGAAAGAAAATAATATCCCTTACCGTAGCAGGTTTGATTAACAAAAGGTGAAGGAAATTAATACAAAGGGTTATTCACCAACAGGCGGCAATCCGCTCCGTAAGGTTATTCCCACAATTTAATAAAATTTGAGTACAAAGAGTTATTCACCAAACAGGCGGCAATCCGCTCCGTAAGGTTATTCCCACAATTTAATAGAATTTGAGTACAAAGAGTTATTCACCAAACAGGCGGCAATCCGCTCCGTAAGGTTATTCCCACAATTTAATAGAATTTGAGTACAAAGAGTTATTCACCAAACAGGCGGCAATCCGCTCCGTAAGGTTATTCCCACAATTTAATACATGGAAATAAAAGGCACGTCTTATGAGTAAGGAAGAAACAATATTATTATCGAGAATCAAATAATGATAATCCCTTACCATAGTATGTTTGAATAATGGAAGATGAAAAAGATGGTATCTCTTACCGTAACACGTGACTGGATATTGATTTAAATGAGGTTGATTAACTTGAACAGTACACGTATACTTATAGATCTTCACAAATACTCAAGATGACTTAAGCACACTTAGAGAGAACTTTCACAAGAAGTATTTAGAGAGAGAAAGAAAGAACAAATAAGGAAGTTTATGAAAAATCCTTAAGTTAAGGCTTCTATTTATAGCCAAAAATCTTATCATTCCTTTAATCTAAACCATTCATTTAAAAAAATCATCTTTTAATCTACACCATCCATTTCAAATTTTATATTATCTTTAATCTACACCATTCATTTCATATCACCTAATAATCACCTAACTTTATATTATAAACAAATCAATTTAATTATTCAACAATAATTCACACTTTAATCTACACCATTCATTTCATATCACCTAATAATCACCTAACTTTATATTATAAACAAATCAATTCAATAATTCACACTTTAATCTACACCATTCATTTCATATCACCTAATAATCACCTAACTTTATATTATAAACAAATAACTTTATCAATTCAATTATTATGACTAATTGTTATAAATACAGTATAGTTAGCTCTTAGATATCAAGTCAATAAATTAATGAAATACAACTGTTTAAATAACATCATAATAGAGATAACAATAATGTAAAAGAAAGCATATGTTACTGTGTAATGACAATTATTGATTCAATAATGTGAATTACCGTGCATATGTTACTGTGACAATTATTAGGTTCAATAATTTTAAAAACAGTGCAGCAACAATTATTGACTCAATGATATAAAATACAGTGTAATGACAATTATTAAATCAATAATGCAAAATACTGTGTAACAACAATTATTGAATTGATAATATAAAATATTATGCAGTGACAATTATCGATGAAATGATGCGTAACAGTTACGGTGTCAATTATCAGACCAATAATATGAGACACTATGCAATACCGTGTGTTACTGTAGAGTACCGTGTGCTACAGAAAATACCAAAAACTACCGTATGCTACTATTCTTTTATCACCGGTATTTTAACAGTTCCGTTGACTATTTTTATTTAAAAAGGTTATTTCTGTCGTTTTCTATATCCGACAAATATTCCGTTGTGGGGTCCACCAATAATTTGTTATTTCGGCGCCGTCGTACGACACGAATATTCCCCGACCAAACGAATATTCCCCGACAAAGCGAATATTGTCCGACAAAATAAAATTTGCACATAACATCCTTAACTTTTAACTTTATCGATTTAACCACTTACTGTTTCAAAAAAATATATATATGAAGAAAAATTAAATTTTGTATTTCATAAAATTCGGGGTCTTACACCTTTTCTTTTCACTAATCTCTGCTACACTCTCATTTCTTGAACAATTGAACAAAAAGGGATGAGTGAGCTCATATAGCCTAGTAAAGAATATCAAAACTAAGATAATAACGAATAAATTATCATTAGCCTTCAACAGTTGAGTTCTTGATATAATAATATAAATAACAAGTTTTAAATCAACAAATGCAGTTAAGTTCTTGAACAAAGTTTAGATCAACAACTACAGTGGAATAATAACCATTAGAAAAATCATGTAGATAGTGATGTTTACTAGCTTCTTTTTTTCAGAAAAATCATCAACTTTTATTATCTAAAACACCACTAGTCATGATCATGCCAAACAATAGTTCTTACTTGCCTCATGCCAAAGAGAACATTCATCACGTGAACTAAAAGACACATCATCATTATATCACATTTATCCTATTATTTGTGCCTTATGCCACAAATATTCTCAACAACTTGATTTTTGATGATTAGTACAAATAACAGTGATATAAATAATGAAAAAAATAAAGAGAATAATTGGATAAACAATAGATATCGAAAGTTTAAAATTTTTACTTTATTCAGAGTCAAATAATGTCCAAATTATCAACATGATGTAAAGAAAAAGGTATTTAAGTCCAAGAATAATGTCCAAGATTCACAGAAAAGAAGTTCAACGGTAAAGTTTATAGTACAAGGAATATTTAATAGTCTACAATGTTCACAATTCAAGTAAATGTTCATAGGTCAAAAATTCAAAGTCCAATAGTTCACGGTTCAAATATAATGATGAAGATTTAATAGAAATGTTATTGTCAAAAGATATTACATGAAGCGTAAACTATTAATTATTTTAAAAAATTTACCGAACAATATTTACCATAGTAAGTTTAAGATGATAAAAGAAAATGATATCCATTACCTTAACACGTGACTGGATAATATTTTCTTTGTAGTTGATCAACATATATATATATATATATATATATACATATATATATATATATATATATATATATATATATAGCATTTAATTAGTAACTACCACACATATATTTCATGGTGTATAGTAACTCGTATGAAATAATCAAAAATGATTTGATAGTATAAATATCTGTAGTAGAGTAGAATATACTTCAAAATAATTTTCAGAGAAGTAAGCAATATTTTAAAATAATATCTTCCAAAGAAAAATTTCAAAATAAATCTTCTGAAAGAAGAGTCTTCTAAAGAAAGAGTTGTAAACAACATATGACGTGTGTGAGTGCTTATATAACTTTTATAGAGAAAAAAAAAAAACTTATTTGGATAATACTCGTACTTTTACCGATCTTCACTAACACTAAAGATAGCTTTAACTCACTCAAAGAAATTTTACACTAAGAATATTTAGAAAATAAAAAGAAGGATAAGTAAGAATGATATGTAAATTCCTTATGTGAAACTCCCTATTTATAGCCAAAACTTAACCAACTATTCCAAAAATACATTTCATATTTTTTAATCTACACCATTTATTATTTTTCACACTTTAATCTACCCCATCCATTAACTAATCACATGATTAACACTGTTGTGCTATAGTTTTGTAAAAATACTCGCAAGCGCATGAATCTATTGTAAAATAGTTTTACGTAAAATACGAGGTCAACCCCACGAGGATTATTAAATTATTAATTAAATCTAAATTTAATCTAATTTCTAATCTAGTTAGCAAAAAGTGATTATTGAAATAATTAAAATTTAAACTAACTAAATATGTAATGAGAATCAAAACTAATTAAACGACTAAACTTTTAATCAATGAGAGAAAAATTCTGAGGTTCGAAATACACAATATTAACTATATACGTCTTACAATTCACTATTAATTCAGAGTAACACTTTGACAATCAATTCAATACTTTCTCAAGATTATTCATTTAAGTTCATAAAAATATTTCTTTTATAAATTCTTATTTTTCAAGGATAAATATATAAGATCAAATCATTATATGTATCCATTGTTTTGAAAAACAAATAATCTTAGTTCTTAATTAAAACGTTTAAAACACAACCAGGATTAAATTAAATTAATTGAAACTATTCAAAATACATGATATTATGAATGAAACAATTTAATTTAAACTAATCAATAAATAAAAATTATTAAACATTAAAACCAATTTAGAAATTAATAATGAATTTCAATCCATACATAGTCAATAAAGTTTCATCATGCACCTCAGAATTTATTTAGCAATACATAATAATAGCAAAAGCAGATGCTAAATAATAAATCGATATGATAATTATATGCATTTGTTTAGGTTGCGACTGTACTGTTGCAGCTGATGTTCTGCTTTTCTAAGTTGGAGTGCTGCACTTTTTCGCGCCAAACTGCTTGGCTGATGTGATCCACGTGATGCGCAACTGCTTGGTTTGGTGATGCGACAGATTTTTTCCACGTGAGGCTGTTGTATTGGAGCTGCTACTTTGTGATCTCTCCCTACCGCTACTGCTAGTTGTTATGTATATACTCATCATAACCCTTATTTGCTGCCACAATTGCTTTTATAAAACCCTCTTCCTTTTGGGCCTTGAGAAGCTGTTAAGTTCCTGCCGTTTTATTCCTATAATTACCGAAATGGTCTGCTATTGAACTTTCAAATTGCCAAGCCACTTGCTGATTACTACACGTATCCCACTTGGAATTTAATTATATCATGTTGGAATTTGAAACAGCCTTCCTTAACCAAGTTCATCATTATTGCTTTTATTTGGCGGGCCCACAACTTGTTAATAAAAGGAAGTTCAATATCATCAATATGGGTACTATTGGCATCCTACATAATGCATTCGCAAAAGGGACGAAAAATATTATTAAAATAACCAACAAGCACCAATTAAATCAATCAGTATTAATTAATTGCTTAATGTAATTCAATAATCTTAAGTTTTTTATGAAATGAAAACAAAATTACATATTATGTAAATTGCCTCCATTAAATTCCAAACACCTAAAAAATACCAAAAACATAGTAATTATAATAATATATCTCTCCAAAATATAAATTAGTAAGCTAGAATATACTAATTTCTTGTCACATCAAATTCTCCCAACTTAAACTTTACTAGTCCTCGAGCAAAATAAAAACTAAGAAAATATAACAAATAAAATTCTAACCAAACCTAAGCCATTTTCGTAGGGAACACGATAGTATTTAATGTATACTACAAGTCTTTAAACCCTAAGTGAACGAGTTGTGTCTCGTGAGGATTTGTAGTGAATTTATCTATAAAATTCAAAATTCAAAATAAAATCTTTTTGAGTTTAACCAATTATGAAATTGAAAGAAAACTTTCTAAATATCCATAGGCATTACACACTAGCAAGATCAAGATCAAAATCATTCTTTTGTCTTATCAAAAATATTCCATCTTTATTTAAAACACTACATTTTATAAAATTAATTTCACATAATGCGTACATGTGTGTGTGATATAACTCTTAGTAAGGATTTTTACTATGAAAATCAAGCAAACTCATTATTTTTTTTCAATTTTTTTTATCTTTTCTATTCTTGACTTATGTAATATCTATTTTTCTTAGGTTTTTCAGAGTTACTCATGTAACGAGCGTTTGACCAATGACTCTCAAGCCAGTTGGTTTTAGGGCACTAGATGTAAAGACACGCCTGATGCTTACTTACTCGAGTAACAAAGACCACAAAATTTGACTAGTCAAGCTGCTTATATCCATCATACTTTTTAGCGTGAATATCGATGCGTCATGAGGCTTGGATACCTAGCTACTTCATTCAATGGACATTGAAGCCAAATTATTTATATATTTTAACTTCTTTTTTTTCTCTTTTCTTACAACAAGTGTGTTTTACGCTCCATCTCGCTGCATTTTTCTTTTTTCTTTTTTTTTTCTTTTTTAAGATTGCTCGACTCATAGTTTATACCCCACAACTAAGAATTAGGGAGAACATGAGGTGTAAAAATGCATATGAATTTTAATTGTATTCAAAATGGTATTCTAATTTAAGATTTTTTATCATATCAAAAGTTCAAGAGTTTTAAATCTCTTAATCCTACTAATGTTTTTACTCCATGGACATTTACTAGAGTTAATTCAACTCATAAAAAGTTAAACAATTTTTTTAATTTTTCAATTTTTTTTACATTTTATTTTTTAAATTTCTAGTTTCCTAAAAAGACAAAAATAAATATATAAAAATCTAAATACAAAACTAACACAAATGCAAAATTCCTCCTATACCTAAATCATGTAATGTCCTCAATGTTTCCTTACATACTACCAAAAAATGCACATGCATAAATTCAAATATAAAGGAAATAAGTGACAATATCATATAATAAGGGAAAAATCACACCTGATTGGTTTCGCATTGCACTCTATAAAAAAAATCATGAACACGTTTGAATATCATTAGTACTCTAAAAGAATAAAAATAAAATAATAAACCTAACTAACGAAACAAGACTGACACACTAAAAAGATAAAAATAAAATAAATCTACACTAGACACAATTAAAAAGAAAAGAACCTTAATTAACAATGTTAATCCTGATAAACATGATCTTCTAGCAATGTTTCCTCTACCTCTTGACTCCTTAATTCTAAGAATGGTTTTTATCTTTGACCATTGACTTTGAAAATATCACCATTCTTAGGATTTCCTATTTCAACAGCCCCATGAGGAAAAATAGCATGAACAATCAATGGGCCTGACCATTTAGAACGTAATTTTTCAGGGAATAAATGCAAACGAAAATTATATAGCATGACCTTTTGACCAGTATGAATGATTTTCTGAGAATATTCTTATCATGAAAAACTTTCATTTGATCCTTGTATCGTTTAGCACTTTCAGAAGCATCATTTCTGATTTCCTCTAACTCATTAATTTGTAATTTTCTAAGAATACCTTCTTTGTCAAAGTCAAAATTTAATTTTTTTAATGGCTCAAAAAGCTCTATGTTCTAACTCAACAGGTAAGTGACAAACCTTGCTATACACTAGTCGATAAAGAGACATTCCAATAGGGGTTTTGAAAGCAGTACGGTAAGCCCACAATGCAACACAAAGTTTTAAAGACCAATCTTTTGTAGTTGGGTTAACCGTTTTTTGAAGAATATTTTTAATCTCCCTATTAGAAATATCAACTTGTCCATTTGTTTGTGGATGGTAGGGTGTGGCAACTTTGTATGTAATACCATATTTTTTCATTAATTATTCAAAATGCCTATTACAAAGGTGCTTTCCTCCATCACTAATGATCACACAAGGTGTACCAAAACGAGAAAATATATTTTCTTTTAAAAAATTTACCACCACCTTGTGATCATTAGTTTTAGAAGAAATTGCCTTTAGCCATTTAGACACATAATCCACATCAACAATGATGTACAAATTGCGAAAAGAATTAAGAAATGGACCCATAAAATCAATACCCCACACATTAAATAATTCAACAATAAGAATAGGGTGTAAAGGCATCATATTTCTACGAGTTATACTTTATAATTTTTGACATCTCTCACCAAAACTACAATATCCATGTGTATCTTAAAATACAGTTGGCCAATAAAAACCACGTTGCATAATTTTTGCAAGTGTTTTCTTTGAACTAAAATGACCTCCACACGCAATATCATGACAAAAAGAGATAACATCTCTCTGCTCACTTTCAGGAATATATCTCCTAATTATTTGGTTAGGACAATATTTGAACAAATAAGGATCATCTCAAAAGAAATGTTTAACCCTGGATAAAAATTTAATACGATCTTGTTTAGTCCAATATGTGGTCATTTGTCCTATGACAAGATAATTAACAATATCAGCATACCAAGATACTTGGGAAACAACAATAAGTTGTTCATTGGGGAAGGACTCTCTAATAGGCAAAAACTTATCTATGAACTTCACAATTAACCTTGACAAATGATCAGTCACGACATTTTCAAATCTTCTCTTGTCCCTAATTTCAAGGTCAAACTCTTATAACAACAAAATCTATCTAATGAGGTGAGGTTTGACATCTTTCTTACTCAAGAGGTATTTCAATGCAGCATGATTAGAATAGACTATCACCCTTGACCCAATCAAGTAAGACCTAAACTTGTATAGTGCAAAAACTACGGCCAACAACTCTTTTTCCCTGGTGGAATAATTGAGTTGTGCATCATTAACGGTCTTACTAGCATAATAAATCACATGATAGAATGTATCAATACGCTGCCCTAAAACAGCCCCTATGGCGTAATATGAAGCATCACATATAATATCAAATGGAACACTCCACTCGGGTGGTCTAATAATCAGTGCAGATGTCAACAAAATCTTAAGCTTATTAAAAGCTTGTAGGCATTCATTGTCAAAGAGGAAAGAGGTATCTTTAGCAAGCAAGTTACACAAAGGTCTAGAAATCTTATTAAAGTCCTTAATGAACCTACAATAGAATCTTGCATGACCTAGGAAAAACCTTATTTCTCTCACAGTTTTAGGAGGTAGAAGACTTGAAATCAGGTCAACTTTTTTCTTATCTACCTCAATTCCCTCATGGAACACCACATGTCCTAAAAATATCCATTTTTTAACCATAAAGTGACATTTTTTTCAGTTAAGTACAAGATTTTTTTTTCTTTACACCTAATTAACACTAGGGTTAAATGGTGAGAACACTCATCAAAGCTAGATCCAAACACTAAAAAGTCATCCATAAACACCTTTAAGAAACGTTCTACCATATCAGAAAATATGCTCATCATACACCGCTGGTGTGATGTCGCAAGCACCCAAAAATAAAATCTTACTTTGAAAAAATAAATATGTAGTAGTGTAAGTAAAAGTCAATCCCACAGAGAATGATTATTTAATTTTATGTTTTTTGCAAACAAAAATTGGGGGTTTTTGAATCAAAGAAATAATTTAAATAAAATTAACTAAAATAATTATGCAAGTAATTTAATGAAATAAATGAGAAGAAAAAGCCTTGTTTTAAGTAAAAATCCACCATCAAGAATTTACAACTGATCACTGATGCAAAAATAAATCAATTAATATTTTGAACATTCACCGTAGAAAGAACTACTCTTAGGTGGAATAATTTTTCTCCTCTTGGTCTAAATATCCTTACTAATAAACAACCTCCGGGACTAAAGATTTAATTTAATAGCAGCATAAAGAATTAGAGAGATCGTTGAACTAAACGACACAAGCCACTTGTTTGCATTTAATTTAGATGAATATTCTTTCTAAGATAAAATACTCTTTTGATCTGCAAAACAATTATTAAACTTAGTTAGTTCACAAATATTTTTAGATTAATATGAATAATAAACTAGTAGGCCTCCTAACAATTAAACAAACCAATCATAAAACTAAGCACATAAAAATATTCAATACTCAAAATATAAATTGAACAATTAAAATAAATTAGATCTCACAGTGTATAAATCTTGATGGCTTCAATCACTTAAACCAAGAAAAATAATTTAGTTACTTATAATTGTAGATAACACTAAAGAATAGAAGAGAGAATTTTATTCTAATCAGAGTTGTATTTTTCATTGTGTCTCAAGCCCTCTATTTATAGGCTATATAAACCTCTTAACTTGTTCAAACCCTAATAGGATTTACAATTAAAAATAAAAGAAAAACAAAATAATTATTATCCTAACCCTAATTGAAATTCTAAATAAAATATTAAAAATAAAATAAAGAATTATTGCTTCCTTTTCCAAATTAAAATTGGACTTTTATTCTACTGATTTGTTGCATTGCAGCGTAGGAAATCCAAAATAAGGAAGGAACTGCCAGCCGCCACTATCTCTCTCCTCTTCTGACGCGTTAGCGCATGTATTACACGCGCCTGATTGTTACCGTTAGTGGGTGTTGGTCTAGCACCTACTGCCGCTTGAACATGTCCCCGCGCATTGCGCGATCTGCTTTTCTAAAAATCGCCAAACGGTGTCGTTCTGTTCCTGAATGCTGAAGTCTTACCGCGCATTGCGCCAACTTCCAATTCCAGTATATTTACCATTTTGCCACTAGATCTTTGCAGAATTTACAGATTTGCCCCCAAGCTTATTTTTCTTACAAAATAAAATATAAAATAATTAAAAATAAATAAAAATAATATAAAAATACTAAAAATCCTAAAAACACATAATAATAAATAAAACACCTAAAACACTAAAAATAACTAAAAACACATAAATATAAAATTACTATAAAATTACCTAAATTAACATAAATTAATTAAAACCCTATAAAACTTATTAAAACCAAAATAAGCTAAATAATTAAACATTTAAGCACACAATAAATATAAAAACTAAGTATTAGGGAATAAAAATATTGTATAATTTAACCCTATCAACCGCTGAAACGTAACAGGTGCATTACATAACCCAAAGGACATTCGATGGTAGGCAAAAGTATTAAAAAGATAGGTGAATGTTGTTTTCTCTTAGTCCTCAAGTGCTATGAAAATTTGGTTATAACCAGAATAACCATCAAGAAAGCAATAATAAGCATGTCCGGCTAACCTTTCTAACATTTGGTCAATGAAAGGGAGTGAAAAATGATCTTTCCTAGTGGAGGCATTCAACTTACAATAATTGATACACACATGCCAATCCGTTTTCATTCGGGTGGGAACTAACTCATTATTATCATTCTTAACTACCGTAATACTTGACTTTTTAGGGACTACATGAACAGGACTAACCCATGCACTATCAAAAAATTGCGTAAATGACTCCTACAACTAAAAGCTTAGTTACTTTAGCTTTTATTACCTCTTTCATGGCAGGGTTGAGTCTCCTTTGGGACTCACGAGAGGGTTTGACATTATCTTTTAGGTGAATCCTATGCATGTACACTGATGGACTAATACATTTAATGTATGCAATTGTCTAACCTATAACTTCTTTATATTCCATAAGCACACTAATGAGTTTGTTTTCCTGTTCTTTATCTAATTCGGATACTATAATAGCAGCCAAAGTTTTGAATTTGCCTAAAAATGCATATTTTAGTGTCTCGTGGAGAGGTTTCAATTCAAGCTTAGGTGGTTTATCAATAAATGAAAGTGGTATGGCTTCGGAAGGTAGGAGAGGTTCAATTTTGGCTTTTCACTTGGTAGTATTCATTGATGGGGTAGATTATAAAAAAGAGTAGACCTCACTAATTGCAATATCATTATCAAAACACATGCCAAAATGAGCTAAACAACTCTCTAATGGATCATCGTATGATGACTGCCTAAAGGAATCATACACAGCACTCTCAATAAAATTAACCTCACAGAGATCATCATGATCAGGAAGTTCACTTGCATTCTCTCTCGGATTGACCACTATTTGATAGGGCGACTTCCCTGAACCTTGAGAGTTCAATCGTCCAACTGTGGTAGCCAATTGACTTATCTGATTCTCTAAACTATGGATGGAAGTCCTTGTCTCTTGCTGAAATTGTTGTGTTTGGGTCATTAGTGCTTTAAACATATCCTCTAGAGATGTCCCAGAATTTACAGGTGCTGCTTATCTCAGTGAGTACTACTACTGGGGTTGTTAGAATCTGTGCTGCCTATTTGGAAAAGAATTTTATGGCGGTGGGAGCCTATTTCTTCCGTAGCTTAAGTTGGGATGATTCCTCTACCCTAAATTACAATTGTTGGAGTACGGATCATATTTGCATTGAGGTTGTCCTTGGAAGTTACCCATTGTGTTGGTATGTTGTATGGTGTTATCGTTTACATTGTGGGGGAAAGCGTATGTAATGTGATCTGATGACAAACAAAAGTCCTTGTAACTAGTCCAGTAGTCAAATGACGAACCATAGCAGTTAAAACTGAAATCTGTCGTTTCATATTACACGAGCTAACTTCATTCACCCTTTTTGGTGTATGGACCAGCCTAATTCCATATTGCTATGAATTGACCGCCATGTTCGCAATAAAATTCTTTGCAGCCTTTGGAGTCTTATCTACTAACGGTTCTCCACTCACAACATCGATCATACTCTTATCCATCGGTAACAATCCTTCGTAGAAATACTGGATTAGGTGTTGATCATCAATTTGCTGAGGTGGACAACTCGAGCACAACTTTTTAAATCTTTCCTAATACTCGTAAATAGTTTCTCTACTGAACTATCTAATGGCGTATATCTTCTTCCTAATGTTAGTGACTTTTGAGGCAGGAAAATACTTCTCCAAGAATAGTATTTTCATATCATTCCATGACTGGATTGATCCCGAAGGAAGATAATATACCCAATCTTTTGCTAAATCTGCCAATGAGAAGGGAAAAATCCTTAGCTTGATTTGCTCTTCTGTAACTCCTTGTGGCTTCATAGTGGAACATACCATATGGAACTCCTTTAGATGTTTGTAGGGATCTTCACCTGTAAGACCACGAAAGGTAGACAAAAGATGAATTACTCTAGAGTTAAGCTCAAAAGCTGCATCTAAAGTAAGATAATCAATACACAATGGTTGTCGATGCAAATTTGGAGTAGTCAATTCCTTTAAAGTCCTGTTATTATTATGAGCAACCATATTTTTTTTGTCTGAATTGCTGGATGAATTAGATAGTAGTTCTAGTGCTATGTTAAGGCTTGTTGATGGAACAAAAAAGTTTTCTAAATCTGCAATTATGCTTCTTGCTCGATGAGTCTCTTTCTTTAACCGTTTTGTAGTTTTCTCAATCTCCGGATCAAAATTAACTTACCCAATTGAGAGGATCAAACCATTAACAAAACAGAAACAAAGAATTAATAATCAAAAAATAAGTACTCCCCAGCAACAGCGCCAAAATTTGGGAGGTTGTCGTTAACGCTTTCAAAATTAAAACCTTATTTTTACTTTATGGACACAAAATTCAATATAGTGGCAAGCAATAATCGATCCCACAGAGAACAATATTATTTTCTATTTATCCTAATGTTTCTAGTAACACTTAAAAGTAAATAATAAAGATGGGGTTTTCAATTAATTATGATTAACTATATAAGCAAAAATAAATTAATAAGATTAACCAATGAATTAAAAGCTTTAGTTTTCAGTTCAATCTTACCCTTACAAAAAATAAATCAATTAATCATAATATATTTATATCATTCCATAAAACTAATAACCCTAAGCAACAATAAGCTCTGCTACTTGAAATTTTCCTTAATTTTAATCTAACATAACAAGCTCTTCATTAGATTCTAACTATTATACAACTTAGAACAAGTTCTCTAAATTTAATATATTGGAAGTATTAATCACTAGGAAATTAGATTTATTCTAAGCAACAATCTCATAAGCTCAGACTATTTAACTCACATTATGATAACCATAGCAATAGACAAAAGTTTGACCACAATATAATATCAATTACGCGTAATATAATTCCTAAATCTAGTAATTGATAATAATTCGATCAATCTAATGAGCTCTAATTAAACCAATCAAATTTAATATCAAATAAGCAATTGAAACAAAATATCACGAATAATTTCATATAAGGAAGAATAAATAATATTACTAAATTGATTTAACCATTAACCGCAATCGGGTTTCAAATGTGACACCCCCAAATCTAGGCCCACACAGCCCAAACTTGAGTTGTCAAAAGACTACAACAAACTTATTACAACGTTTAACAATACAGTGTATAATAATACACAACTAAGTCTTCACTATTATTGCCACACTATTTTACAACACGTGAAGACTACAATAGCTATCCCTCGGACTCTCACTCCATTCCCCGGCTAGACCCAGCTACGTTCTCATCTCCTGTTGAAAAGCAATGGAACAAAAGAAAGGGTGAGCTCAAATACCCCAGTAAGAAATATCATGACTAAGATAATGACGAATAAATTATCATTAGCCTTCAACAGTTGAGTTCTTGATAGAATACAATAGATTACAAGGTTTATATTAAAAATTGCAATTAAATTCTTGAACAACGTTCAGATCAATAATAGCAGCGGAATGAGCAATTTATTATAAGAATAATGCAGACTATAATGTCCACTCGCTTCTCTTTTTAGTAAAAACATCATCAACTTTTATCATCTGAAATACCATTAGTCATGATAATAAAAATTCACAGTTCCTGGTCATAATCATGCAAATCAACAGTTCATCTTTGCACTATGGGCCAAAGACATTCAATATAACACCAACGGTCATGATTATACCAGATTCAGCCTTTGGTCATAATCATACCAAACAACAGTTCATCTATGCACTACGGGCCAAAGAGAACTTTCAATATAATACCAACGGTCATGATTATACCAGATTCAGCATTTGGTCATAATCATACCAAACAACAGTTCATCTATGCACTACGGGCCAAAGAGAACTTTCAATATAATACCAACGGTCATGATTATACCAGATTCAGCCTTTGGTCATAATCATACAAAACAACAGTTCATCTATGCACTACGGGCCAAAAAGAACTTTCACCATGTGCCATAAAAGATACCAAACAGATGTATCGCCTTTAACCTATCATCTGTTCAACAATTATATCACATTTGTGCCCCCGGCCACAGATATTCACAACAGCTTGATTCTTGACGATTAATACAAATAACAGTGATACAAATGATGAACAGAAGCAACAGATAAACAATAAGTATCGGAAGTTTACTTTGTGCAGATTCAAACAATGTCCAAATTGTCAACATGATGTGGAGAGAAATTTAAAAATGATATTCAAGATCCACAGTTATGAATAACGGTTGCAGTTCAATAGAAAGATTTAGAAAATAAGAAGGTTCAGTTGAAATGATGAAGTGCAACTATTATGGAACATATAATATTTTCAGGAATTATAGAAGCAATAGTTCCATAATAAATTTCGATTTAGGTGTATGAAAGAAAATAATATCCCTTACCGTAACAGGTTTGATTAACAAAAGGTGAAGGAAATTAATATCCCTTACCATAGTAAGTTTGAATAATGAAAGATGAAAAAGATGGTATCCCTTATGAGTATAAAGGAAAATGATATCACTTACGAATATGAAAGAAAATGATATTACAAACCAATATGGAATAAAAGTGTCATGTGATAATTCGTGTAGACAAATTATTTCCACACGAGACAAATAAAAAGGGTTATTCACCAACAGGCGGTAATTCGCGCCGTAAGGTTATTCACATCAATTTGAATACGAAGAGTTATTCACCAAACAGGCGGTAATCCGCGCCGTAAGGTTATTCTCAGAGATTAATAAGGAATGAATACAAAATGTTATTCACCAACAGGCGGTAATCCGCGCCGTAAGGTTATTCCCATCAATTTGAATACGAAGAGTTATTCACCAAACAGGCGGTAATCCGCGCCGTAAGGTTATTCTCAGAGATTAATAAGGAATGAATACAAAAGGTTATTCCCACAAATTAATACATGAAAATAAATGACACATCTTATGCGTAAGAAATAAACGATATTATTTTCGAGAATCAAAGAATGATAATCCCTTCCAGTAAGAAAGAAAATAATATCTATTTATGGTGATGAAAAGAATGATACCCCTTACCGCAGTAAGTTTAAATAATAGAATATAAAAGAAGATGATATTCCTTACAAGTAAAAAAAAAATAATACAATTTATGATGATGAAAAGAAAGATACCCCTTACCGTAGTAAATTCAAATAATAGAAGATGAAAGAATATGATATTCCTTACAAGTAAGAAAAAAAAATGACATTCCTTACCTTATCTGGTGACTGAATATTGATAAAAATGAGGTTGATCAACCTATATATTTATAATAAAATTAGTAATTACCACATATAAATTTCAAATTGTATGATAACTCGTATAATATGAATTATCAAAATTATATATATTTAACATAATTTTTGTAGTATAATATAACTAATTTTAAATAGTTTTTAAAATAATATTCCAAAATAAATCTTCCAAAGAAAGCTTTTAAAAATGAATCTTCTCAAAGAAGAGTCTTCTAAAGGAAGATTTGTGAATACCGTGAAAAATAAGAATTTATGAAATTAGTACTCTTTAATAAAAGACTTGAAAAATTCTTGCACTCCTTTTGGCTTTCAAACACTCAAAATAACCTTACTATTCTCAGAGAAAACTCATAAAATTCTTATAGAAAAATTCTATGTTTTAGGTGTGATTTTTCTATTCAGCTGAGCAAGCTATTTATAGGAGAAAAGAAGTTACTATGCGCGGTAGGTGGCTGAAAAAAATTTCAGCAGAGGTTGCGCAAATGTTTTTAAAATTTTTTCAATATTTGCACAGTAACTTTAAAATTTTCAAAAAGTTAAAAGTAATGAACAGTAACTTTTGTCAGCAGATGAACAGTGACTTTTCCGAGGTGAACAGTGACTTTTCCGAGGTGAACAGTTACTTCCGTCAGTGAATAGTAACTTTTCCGGGAATGGATAGTAACTTTCGGGAGTGAATAGTAACTTTTGAAAAAAATAATAATATATATTTTTTTCTTAATAAAACAAATATCTTTTTATTATAATATTTTCTAATAAAAATACCAATTAGTAATACGATAACTAAAATAATACTACAACAATAATTTAATAATAATGTAATAAACACGTTACAGATTATTATTAATTTAATAATATAATTTACAGTGTGTTTGCTACTGTGACAATTATTAGGTTCAATAATTTTAAACTACAGTGCACCAACAATTATTGAGTCAATGATATGAAATACAGTGTAATGACAATTATTGAATCAATAATGCAAAATACTCTGTAGCAACAATTATTGAATTGATAACATAAAATATTATGCAGTGATAATTATTGATGAAATGATGCGTAACAGTTACGGTGTCAATTATCAGACCAATAATATGAGATACTGTGCAATACCGTGTGCTACTGTAGAGATAGTGTACTACAGAAAAATACCATAAATTATCGTATGCTACTATTCTTTTATCACCGGTATTTTAACAGTTAACACCGTTGACTATTTTTATTTAAAAAGGTTACTTCTGTCATTTTCTATATCCGACAAATATTCCGTTGTGGGGTCCATCAATAATTAGTTATTTCGGCACCGTCGTACGACCCGAATATTCCCCGACAAAACGAATATTCCCTGACAAAACAAATATTGTCCGACAAAATAAAATTTGCACATAACATCCTTAACTTTCAATTTTGTCAATTTAACCACTTACTGTTTCAAGAACAAAAAATATATATATGAAGAAAAATTAAATTTTGTATTTCATAAAATTCGGGGTCTTACATCAAATCCCCTAGAACTGAATCGAAGAATTTAGCCTGACATGCTCTAAATACTAATATCTATGAACGAATGAATGAATGTAAGTATATCTAATTATGTCTAACATCCTCTATTTATAGTTATATAAACAATTCCTAGCCTAGAAGGAATTAAAATACAATTAAGAATCAAAATAACTCTAAAAATTTTCTCACAGCTAGCTTCTTTCACGTTTTTCGAGAAAGTTAACGCGTTTTTTACCAACTGACGCCGACTGACGCAGCTACTTCATCTTGTCACGCAGCTGCGTCAAAGCTTACTGTTTTTAATTTCAGGTACCAACGCAGTTGAGTCACTTTTCCTCACGCAGCTGCCTCGAATAACCACACAGCTGCCTCAACTTCCCACACAGCTACATCAAAACATTCTGCTTCCAGCCTTGATCACTTTACGCACCCACGTAACTACTTCATAATCCCACGCAGCTGCGTCAACTTGTAGTTATTTAAGACTTTGCCATTTTTGTCCTTTTTCCTATAAAATCAAATTAAAATGAATTATAATATAATCAAACACAAAATAATTATAAAAACTAAGGATTAAGGGACAAAAATATAATAAAATGCATTCTTATCAGTAAGATATGTTAGGCTTCTGCAATATTATCTATCATGTATGTGATGATATATACTAGACCAGATGTTGTTTATACACTTAACGTGATAAGCAGATATTTGTCAAATCCTAGAGAAGCACACTGAAAAATAGTGAAAAATATTCTAAAGTATTTAAAAAGAACTAAGGATATATTTTTTATTTACGGTGGATAGAATTTAAAACTAGAAGGTTATACAAACTCAAATTTTTAAACTGACCAAGACGACAGCAAATCCGTTTGGGTTATGTGTTTACTTAAATGGTGGCGGAGTGAGTTGAAAAAATTTTAAGTAGCAAACAGTTATTGATTCAGTAACAGAGGCAGAGTACATAGCTACAAGCGAAGCTGCAAATGAAGCTATTTGGATGAAGAAGTTCTTAACCGAACTCGGTGTGGTTCCTAGCATTCAAGGACCAGTGCATTTATTTTGTGACAACATGGGAGTTGTTGCATAAGCCAAGGAACTCAGGTCTCATAAAAAATTCAAACATGTGTTGCGGCAATTTCATTTAATTAGAAAAATCATTGAAAGAGGAGACGCCACTGTAGAGCAAGTAAACTCTCAGAACAACATTGCAGATCCATTTACTAAAGCATTATCTCAGCAACAGTTCAATTTTCATTTAGAGAAAATGGGTATTAGATACTATAGCGATTGACTTAGTACAAGTGGAAGATTGAAAATAGTATGCCCTCAAGCCAATCATATGTTGATATGATAAGCATATACTTTGTAATCTTATTCAATTATTAATAAAAGAATTATTTATTTAAAAGCATTTTTATTCATGATTGATTGGTTGAATTAATTAAATGGATAAACTCATAGTTTTGGAGCAATGTTTTTAGAATCATAATGGTGATTATGCTAATGAGATATAAATTCTAGATAGTTCAAAACTAAAATATTCCTAATCGTGGGATCACCAAATTGGGGATTAGTGAATCCGGATAGATTAGTACATACTATGCTTGCTCTTATGAAGAGGATGATTGATCTCATAAATCATTTGTGTAGAGACACTAAAGCAAGTATGTAGGTGCTTATTAGAGAATAAGTTCACTGAACGTGACTCGCTTAAGTAACACCTAAAAGTGTTTTACTTGCCTGTCAATATGAGTTTCTAATGTGATAATAGTACAAGTGATCTTTGGACTTAAGATTATCATAGTATTATGTGTATAATGAGTTATGCATTGTCATGTTCTTTAAAACTATATGGGTATAATAAATGATATGTTCGGATATAATAAGTTGTGCATGGAGATAAGTGAATGATCAACAAATGATCTACCATTTTTAATAAAGAAAAAGAATGTCCTATATGATTCAATAAATGATACTTAGTAGTCCTTGGCCAAGACATAATGAAATTAGAAATGAGTTTCTAATTTGCATCATTTAAAGTTGTGCATTTTAGAATCGAAATGCATATGATCAAATTAAATAAGACTTGACAGTAATTCCATGTCTTAATTTAAATGGGACACTGTGTGGTAGAATGATTGAATTATATGGTAAATATTCGCGAAATAGGTTCTTTGTGATCAAATGTTGATATTCATATTATCCGAAAAGTCATGTGTTGTTGAGTGGGTTTACCCTTATTGTGGAATAAATAAGAATTTATTTAATAAATAAATTAAAGAAGTTTAATTTATTATTATAAGTAATATTAGAATAGTTCTAATTTATTTATTCTACGACTGGTCTAATATTGAACCTAAAGGGTCACACCGCAAAAGAGAAATATTTATTTTAGAAGTAATGACATAATGGTAATAATAAATTAAGTGTATTTAATTTATACTACTGGTGATAGAATACATTAAATAACTTAATATTTATAATTATGTATTTTGAAAATACTAATTATAAATTAATAAGAGGAGTCTTATTATTATTATTATTATTATTATTATTATTATTATTATTATTATTATTATTATTATTATTATTATTATTTAGTTTCTAAATGGTTTAGAAATTAATTAATAAAAAGTACTCTCATAATAAATAATTAAGTTCCTAAAGAGTTTATAAATTATAATTATTAAATTAATTTAGTTCATAATTATATTATGAGTTAAATTAAAAATTCTACTCCTAAAGAATTTAGGAGGGTTGCCCATGTCTATAAATAATAGGAGTCTTATTATGGATTGAGGTTACTTTCACAATTGTAAGTATTGAGAGAATACTTCTAATAATTCTCTACATCTAAGAGTTAGAGAGAGAGAGAGAGAGAATTAGAGTTAGTCACCCAATGTTTAGAGAAACTTAAACTACTTCTTCAATTCATATTACTCTTGATGGATAACCTTTAGAGGCTACATGCTTTGGTAGTAAACGTTGATCTGGAGATTCTAATTGATGGAATTGAAGAGAAACGCAAAAGATTTGGAGGTGAACTCGTACCTGTTGAAGAATTGGTTCTACAAAGGTATAACCCGTTATCCTTCCTCAATTAATAGTATCGCATAAGAAAGATCCTGATTTTGGTTTGTAGAAAATTTTAAAATCGTTTTATTGCATGTTTTCGTTGTGTTATATAATTTGATTATATATATGTCATGTTTTACAAACCAATAAACTCTTGTGTATGAGAATTAGTGCATGCCAAAAGTGTTAATAATGGAGGGTTTAGATTGCCAACTTAAATGGTAATGCGTATTTGTGTTGTGATAATAATATCATTGACATCCACTCATGACTGTATTTATAATTGTTCATCACTCTCTGTCTATGCACGCTCAAGATTAATTAGAATTAAAATTCCTGATTAAAGTTCTTTTACAATTGAAATCCATTATTGGATAAATTCATAGTGGGATAAGTTTTTATCCCTCCAATGTTGAAAATTAAACTCAATCATATAAAAATGTAAATTTTGACCATTCTAAATATTAAGCCGTCAAAATATGTTATACTAAATTAACATCTAAACCCAAACTCTAAATATAATATTAATATAGGTCAACACTTAAACCGGACTGCAAATAATTTTATCATAATACTAAGGAAACTCGGATGGGCACATCTCTTCATCGTTTATTCTTCCGCGATTGCTTTGTAAATGTAATATTACTTATTCATATTGTGCTCCGATCTTTAAAATTTAAAATTTAATTTCACCGAATCCAAAGGTTTAAGTTTCTTTCTTGGGTCCCATTTTAGATAGCACAACCCAAACCGAATTTCTCTTTTTTTATTGTCAAACAAATTCAGATAAAGACTGCACGTCTGTGGCAATATTTTACTATATGCCAACAGTCTTATCTTAATTTGACTAATCAATCAATCTGTTAATTTTCCCTTTCAATATACAGTACACGTGAAAGTTCCATGCATGAAGTCTCTGTATTAGGTAACGTGTCTGTCGAGGCTAGCTAATTAACACGAAGAGAATTAAATAATCACTAAAATCCCCTCTATAAATATTTCCATGTATTTGCTACACCATCATGCATTATCATAACATACTTCTTAATTTATAGTACTAGAACTTTTTGGTTCTTTGTATTAATCCATCAATGACTTCTTTTTCTTCTATGACAACGGTCTATATAACCTTGATTTTCCTAGTGCTGTTCATGGGAATTTCCTCAGCTCAACTCTCAACTAATTTTTACTCCAAATCTTGTCCAAAGCTTTTACCCACTGTGAAATCCACTGTGCGTTCGGCGATATCAAAGGAAGCCCGGATGGGCGCATCTCTTCTTCGGTTATTCTTCCACGATTGCTTTGTGAATGTAATATTACTTGTTCATATTGTGCTCCAATCTTTAAAGTTCTAATACTTAAAACCAAAGTTTTGTTTGACAACTCAATCCTAGACTGAGAATTGGAATTGAGAAATTTTAGCTAATTTCAGCTTTATATACGGAATTTCAAATATGATTTTATTTTCAATTTCAAAAACTTGAGATTGAGCTTTCAAACATAACATCTGTAATTACGTTTTATTTGTTCGATTGCAACTTTACAATTTAGGATATCTTCCGTTATAAATTTCACTCAAATTTTCTCGATATATATTTAGTGATACATGTATTATTTTTAACAACTTCAAACGACAAAATTAATAGAATAATTTTTATTTTGTTATTTAATACAATATCTATGGCATTTAATATGTATTACTACGTTGAAGTTGGGTAAAAATGTAATCAACGGGATCCTAATCCTAATTTTACATGATCATTTCAAGGTCCAAGTCATATACACTATAGGATTAGTCAAGACACTCCAAAAATAATAAGGTTAACATGAAAAGGGAAATTATGTTGATAGCTTTCTATGTATTCTCAGTAGCGTATACTTGTCTAATTAATTGTCAATAAAATTAATTTAGATAACAGTATAATCCACGACCGGGCTTCCGGCTTTTTCATCAGTCAAACCTTAGTTTGAAAGGCCCCACCAATCCACCCTTGCACTATGCTCTCTTAAGAATCAAATACCGTTATAGTTCTAAAAAAGAAAAGTTAAAGAAATATTTATGCACCATAATTTTGGTTTAGAGAAAAGATTATACATGCTCAGTGGTGTATAACTGTTTGATATTTCACTAAATTTTCATTTGTTATATATATATATAGGGATGTGACGGATCAATACTCCTAGACGATACGTCGTCGTTTGTAGGAGAGAAAAATGCAGGTCCAAACGTAAAATCTGCCAGAGGATATGAAGTGGTGGACAAGATTAAATCAGCCGTGGAAAAAGTGTGCCCCGGTATTGTCTCTTGTGCTGATGTATTAGCTATTGCTGCAAGAGACTCAGTTACTATCGTAAGTATTCATTAATTCATATTCTTATACATTTTTTAAAGGAAAATTTTGTGATCAAATTGTTCAAAAATATTTTAAAGTGGTTGCATCATAATTACATAAGGCAACAATTCAGAGCATTTTTGAGTAATTTTACAAAAAATTCGGACAATAATTGTAGTGTTGCTCTCTTTAATTTTTCTAAAGTGATGTAATTTTTATTTTTTATGCTGCAATATATAATGCAGCTTGGAGGGCCTAATTGGAATGTAAAACTCGGAAGAAGAGATGCTAGGATAGCAAGCCAAGGTGCAGCCAATAGAAGCATTCCTGCTCCAACTTCTACCCTCAATGCCCTCATTTCAAGATATAATGCTCTTGGCCTGTCCACCAAAGACATGGTTGCTTTATCTGGTTCTCTCTCTCTCTCTCTCTCTCTCTCTCTCTCTCTCTCTCTCAGAATGAGGATCTCATTTTATATTATTTTTTGTGACCCAAAAATAAAAACTAATATTTTGATCCAAATTTGCTATAATTAATGATTGAAAATTGGTTATACCTAAAATTAAGTACTATACAAATATTTTATAATGCCAATGTATATAAGTTATATATATATATAACCACTAGGTAATTATATAAATATTTTATTCGAGCAGGATGCATGGAATTCTTTCCTCCCATCTTAATTAATCTCAAGAAATGCCTAAACGTATAAATTCCAAAATATTAATATGTTGCTTATTAACACAAGGCGATGGTATATGCAATAATTTATAACTCTATTGAGACGCTTTGAGGGTTTAAGAATTTTCGGTGCACATAAAAAAGAGTAGTGAGTGCGGATTCTTAAATATAAAAAACTAAAATAAAAAAATGTAAGCTTATCTCTGAAATTAACATATGATCAATATATAGGGGCTCACACAATCGGACAAGCAAGGTGCACCACCTTCCGAGCTCGAGTATACAACGAAAACAACATAGACAATTCATTTGCTAAATCAAGGCAAAGTAACTGCCCCAAAACCCCAGGCTCAGGGGAAAACAATTTGGCGCCTCTGGATCTCCAATCTCCTACAGCTTTTGACAATAACTATTTCAAGAACCTTGTGAACCAAAAAGGTCTTCTCCACTCGGATCAAGTACTTTTTAATGGTGGTTCAACGGATTCGATTGTGAAAAAATATAGTGAAAGCCCAAGCAGCTTTGCTTCTGATTTTGTTGCGGCCATGATCAGAATGGGTGATATTAGTCCACTCACTGGTTCTAAGGGAGAGATAAGGAAAAAATGCAGGAAGAGAAATTAAGGTTTTTTTTTTTTTTTTAAAAATATAAGAAATAAGGTGCTTGTTTTTTCTATCATGAAAGATAAGTTATATGTTTTCAATTATTGTTTAGTCACTGAAATGGATGTGACCAGGACTCGAAATTAAAGAAGGTTAGTTTAAGTAATATGTAAGGTGAGTCTTGTACGTAATTGATCATCTTTGAAAATCTTAACAAGATTTTCTTCAAAGATCATCAATGAATACTATTTGATTTTGAAATTAATTTGAAAGGTTGTGAGATAAAATGCTTTTTCTTTAATTATTTTTAAACCTTTATCCTTAAATTTCTTGTTACATGTACATGGACATATGACTAACTAAATAATCTAATAGTCTTATTCTGGCCATGCATGCGTATATTATATTTATACTTCAAATTTTTTTAATACATATTTAACAATATAAATATTATTTTTGATGACAATAATAACGATATAATTATTTGCGATAAATTTTATTGTGCCGCCAATTATTTATAATAAATTTATCGTGTCGCTAAATAGTATTTATCTCGTTAAATGTGTATTAAAAAATTAAAAAATAATTATAATGGAAGAAATCCTAATTGATAAATATCAATTAACTTTTATGGAAATTCTTTGCAAACCGACACCCAAAATAACTTGAAGTAAACACACTGCACATTTGCACATCTTATGACAAACTCATTGGCCCATTGCACGAAAGGCCATCACACCACCAGCTTTGCCATTGTTGATCATCAAAACTTTTGTCTAATCAAATAATTTTTATGGAAATTCTTTGTAAACCGACACCCAAGTTGGAACTTAGTTATGTGTGTGTGTGTGTGTGTGTGTGTGTATATATATATATATATATATTGAGAGAGAGAGAGAGAGGTGATTAGGCTTTTGAAAAAAGGGTGAATGTTTCAAGTTTACAAGTAATTATGTTTACAAGGAGTTAAATAGTTGATTAAGATGATCATTAGATTATTCTTCTATGTAATTTAACTTGGCTGTTGGAACTTAGTTATATATATATAGGTGCTCACACAATCGGGCAAGCAAGATGTATCACCTTCCGAAATCGAGTATACAACGAAACCAACATAGACAGTTCATTCGCTAAATCAAGGAAAAGTAACTGCCCAAGAACCATAGGCACAGGAGACTATAAATTGGCACCTTTTGATCTCCAATCTCCTAAGGCTTTCGACAATACCTATTTCAAGATCCTTGTGAACCGAAAGGGTCTTCTCCATTCTGATCGAGTACTTTTTAATGTCGGTTCAACAGATTCGATTGCAAAATATATATATATATATATATATAGTAACAGCCCGTGCATCTTTGCTTCTGATTTTGTTGCGGCCATGATCAGAATGGGCGATATTAGTCCACTCACTGGTTCAAATGGAGAGAAGGAAGAATTGCAAGAAGAGAAATTAAGGGCTCTTTTTTTTCTGTCTTTTTCTTTTTTTTTTTAAATGAAAGTGCATGTTTTTCTTAAGTGAAAAGATAAGTTGCGTGTTTTGAATTATTTTTTGAGTCATTGCTTTTTTGATAAATTTAAAGTATATTAAAAAAGAAAGCCAAAAAAACCAAGACCAGGGACATACCCCCGAAGAAAGAGGAGATGGCAATCATGATAGGACAGCCCCTATAGATGACCATCAATCCTCAACAAACCGGCTCAATGAATACTGTTAGATTTTGATATGTGAAAACTTGAGTGATAAATGCTTTTTCTTTAATTAGTTTTAAACCTCGGTCTTATCCTTAAATTTCTTATCCTCTAATTTGCTTTAATTCAAATTCACATAAATATTATTTTTAGCGATAATAACAATAATAAAATTATTTATGATAAATTTTATTATGTCACTAATTATTTTTTAAATTAATCTGATAGTACAGAAGAGATTTGAGGACTTATTAAGAAAAGCGATAAAAATCGACAAAAAAGGACTTTCTAATACAAGTTAACACTTCTAATAAGGGTTAACGCTCGACTTATTTTAGCTTCCTTCACTAGTCTTGAGAGAAGTGAGAAAGCTACAAAGGTAAAAAATGAATTTTACAAAAAAAAAAATGAAAAATAACTCTAATAAAAAGATTCTAATACGTAAAAATATCAATTTCCATAAAAGTATCGAAAGTTCTTTGCGAGCCAACACCCAAAATAACTTGAAGTTAACACCATGAACATTAGCACATCTTATAACTGCTCTCAACTCTTTCAAATTGAATTGACTAAAATAATTACAAGTGATACAAGATTAACATTAAAACTTAATTTCACTAATAATAATAATAATAATAATAATAACTAAAATTACATGAATTCATATCATTTTTTAAAATTGGGAGTTTCCAATTCATTGGCTTATTGCACAAAATGCCACCACCGACAGCTTTGCCATTATTGGCCATCAAAACTTTTGACTCGTATTTGAACCGTACGTTGTTAACTCTGATTTTGACCCAATTATCTTGTCCTAGCCCCTTGAACCTAATTAAATCACTTCAATACACATTTAAAAAAGTAAGCGAGGCTACGATTCTCAAATTTGATATTATATAATTTATTAATATTGCATAGTTTAACGACCTTGGTAATGATTAGTCATGTAATAATATAATAATTTTAGTTTTATTCCATAACATATGAACAAAATGACTTAACAATTACTCCCTCCATTCCATAATAATAATCGTTATAGTTTTACATATAAATAAAGAAAGTCATTTAATACTATCATTTAATAATTAAAATTTGTGTAAAATTTTATCATTATCTATTTATGGGAAGTTGAAAACTATTAAAACAAGGGAGAAAATTTCTTAAAATAGTCAAGAAAAATTAAGAGTGATATAAGAAAATAAATAATTTATTTTTTAAGAAAATTATAGATGACAAATAAATTATAATATATTTTTTTTTTCTAAATTTTTTATTATTATAGAATAGAGAGAGTACCACCGTACAAGTGGCTCATTCTTAAAAGGATAGGTTATCTCTTTAATTAAATTACATTATAATACCCACGTAAACCCGTGCTTGTATGATCTTTAGACCATATTTTCCTCTTTTAATATTTTGGAAGGAAACAGACGACACTCGTTTATGACCAAATTAATAATAATAATAATAATAATAATAATAATAATAATAATAATAATAATAATAATAATAATAATAAATTAAAGAAGAATGAAAAAGAAAATAACGTACGATATATTTAAGTTCAACAATTTTTGGCTAATATTGTTTGACAAATGTATTTATTAGATGTTTCGTACAGTACTCTATAATTATTCGCATATCAAATAATATTTATATAACAATTAGAAAATTCTAACTGTTATAACATGTGCTCAATTCATGAGGCCCAGCCCAAGACCTGTCCCCAAACCCAAAATATATATTACACTTGATTTAGACCCAAAGATGCAACGGAATATGGTAAGATTGTAACGATATAATACAAATGTGATTTGAAGGTTTAACGTACCAACAAGAATGGAAGATAAACTCTTGAATACACAAGAAAAATAATGAACTCAAAAAGAGAACAAAGAGATAATAATATTAATAGATGAAAATGTTTTATGTAAAAAAATCCTAGAAAGTATATTTATAATACTAAACTAGCTACTTTCCTACTACTATTTGGAAAAAAATTAAAACCTAAAACTAATAAAATTAGAAAAATTAAAACCCAAAATATAAACGGGCCAAATATAAATTAAACTACTAATTTTTTTTAACTAATAAATAAAAATACACAAAATATATCAAATTTCTAAACATTCTAAAATATATGAAAATTAAAAATACACAAAATTTATTAAATCTCTAAACATTTTAAAATATATAGAAATTCGAATATTCAATAATATTTTCTACTGTATAAGTCTCTCCTTAAAATATGTTTATCCTCGAATTTTAAAATAAATGAGTATCAAGCACTACGAATGAATCTTCCATCCTCGCAAGATCAAAACTCCATGAATTTTCTTCTCAAAGAATAATCCTGAAAATAAGTAAGAAAACACTAATGTCTTCCATTTTACTTGCATGACAAAAAAAAATTCAAGAACAACAAAATCACTAATTTCGATGTTCTCGAACACTTGCATATGAACAAATTTTGAACCAATGGTGTTTGTTGTAGTATCCTCGTCTTTAAACGTCACAATTTTTTTCATACTCATCTTGATATTAGTTGACGTAACAAAAATGTGTGATTCTTCAATTGTACTAACTTCATTCTCATGTTGTTTTTTCTTCAAAACATTACTCTTTTGAGCTTCTAAACATTGTGATTCTTCAATTTGTAGTGTACCAAAAGACTTTTGAAACTCACAATATGTAACCAAGTACTTTACCTATTCATGATCATCAATCTCGTACTCATCCAATTCAAATTTTAGCGTTAGAGACGACCTAGCAATGGTAAGTATATTTGATTGGCAAGAAAGCAAATAAATTATCTTTTTTTTCATAATAAAAACTATAAACATCTTCAGAACAAAAATATTCACTAATCATCAAACCATAATCAACCTAGCAAGATATGAGCTACATTCACAGGCAAATCATGACAAACCACCTCAATTGTATATCTTTTTGATTTAATTGGAACAACACACCAATGTGAGAGTGTGACTAAGGTATTTTTGAGCCAAAAAATCTCAAAAAGATAAGGAATTGTTTCAGTGTAAAAGTTTAATTATTTCACAAGTTTGGGTGAAATTATGTTAAAATCATTATCTTTATTTATAACAGGTTTACACACATTTGACTTGCAATGCTTATAAGTGTGAAAAGTATAATTGGGACTTGGGTCATTTTGTTGAAGCAATTTAGGAATAAAAACGTTTTCCATGATAATAAAATTTTAAATTCACCAAACAAAATTTCTAGAGGCTGTTATAAAAGAATGTCAACTTTAGTGAGTCAATTGTGATTTTCACCAAAGGCTAGAACAAGTTTCAATAAGGGTGTTCAAAAAAATTATTTTTTTTGATTTTTTATCAAAACGGTTGATACCGGTACCAGTGGTACTAAATTTTATTTGTACTAATATTTTTGATTTTTTTATAATTTTCTATGCCGGTAACGGTATGAAAAAAAATTAGAATTTAGTAAAAATCAAAATACTGAAAGAACCAAAATATAATAATATAATAATAATATAAATATATAATAAATAAGTTAATTAACCATGAGCGGAGCAGCAGCCTGATCTGCATAGTCCTCATGTGCTAAATGTCGGTTCAAATGATGTTGTGATATCTTATTTAACAAATCAATTACAAGTATGGGGATATAGTGTTTGTAAGAATAAATTCATTTATGTTCGATGTATTGCTCATATTTTAAACTTTGTTATAGTTGATGGGTTGAAAGATGTTAATATTTCGGTAGCTCGTGTTCGGGCATTGATTAGGTGGGTAAAGGCAATCTCCATCTAGGATTAAAGAGTTCTAGGAGTGTGTTAACTTTGAAAAAATTGAAAATAATTCTTCATTAATCCTAGATGTTGCTACTATATGGAACTCCACTTAATCAATGTTGAATGTAGGTCAACATTTTGAATGTGTTTTTAATAGGCTTGGGAGTAGAGATCCTTTGTTTAAATAAGAAATGATCTCAAGTGAAGGGTGGCCAGATGGAGGATTGGAGTAATATGAGAATTTTTTTTTTAATTTTTTTTAGAAACACTTATATGAATTAACACTTGGAATCTCCAATTGTTACATCCAATGGATTTTTTCATGAGTTCGTGGAAGTTGATGATCGTTTGAAAGAAATAGAAGATGATAATGATTTTCAAATGAGAGAAATGGCTGAGAGGATGCGATCAAAGTTGAATTAGGAAATATTTGGAGATGTTGATAAAATGAACAAGTTGTTATACATTGTCATGGTTCTTGATCCGTGACACAAATTCACTTTCGTTGAGTTTGCATTTAATCACATGTATGGTAAAGAAAGTGATTTGACAATCAAAATGACTAGAGTGGCGAAAGATGCATTATTTGAGTTGTTCAGTAATTATAATCTCAATTATTTATTGTCCCAAGGTCATTCATCTCAAACCCTAAGTAGGAGTGGAAGCTTATCTCAAAGTGGTGGCTCATTAGTACATAGTATAAAGTATGCCAACAAAAAAAAAATAAAAAAAATTGACTACTTGTTTTATGAACATGTTGAGGAAGTTCAAGGTGGAGAAATTCAAAATGAGTTAGAAATGTATTTAAAGGATCAAGTTGAAAGAAATAATGAAAAAATTAACCTTTTAGCTTGTTAGAGATCCAACACTTGTAGATTTCTCATTCTTTCATTAATGACTAGAGATGTCTTAGCGGTTCCCATTTCTACCGTGGCTTTCGAATCGACATTTAGCACAGGAGGACGCATCCTTGATTCCTTTAAGATCTCTTTAACTCCTAGGATGGTACACGGAATTATTTGTGCTCAAGATTGGCTTCGTAGAAGGAACAAACCAATTGATATCAAAGAAAAGTTGGAAACCCTTGAAGAAATTGAAAAAGGTATATGATGAGTGGATTCTATACCTATGAAGTAGTACTTTTGACTTGATGAATTGTGAGTTCTTGGGTGCTTTTTGTGGTTAATTAAGTGATTTTTATAGTCTTTAATGTTTTATTTCTATTTTGTAGGAAATTTGGGTTTTAAGTGCAAAATGGTAATTCTGCTACAGAGCTAACGCAGTTGCGCTACTCTGTAGCGCAACAACGCCATCACGTGTTGTTTATTCGCAAGAAACCTAGTAGCTTATATATTTTTGATCTCTTATTCAAAAAAAGAGACACAGAGGAGGTAGCAACTAAGGTCAGTTTGAGAGCTCAAGAACAAGAGATTCTTCAAGATTGGAAAGCAACAAAGTGAAGGGAGTAAATAGAGATTGGAACTAGATTCTTTAGGAGTATCCATCTTTGATCTTTCTTTCCTTATTGTTATCCATAAATGACGATCATCTTGTTAATGGTTTTTATTTCATTAGCTATGAATTAACTTCTATTCTAAGATTACAATGGAACTCAATGTTTAGTTTTAATCAACTTTCTCTCCTTTTAAGTATTGTGAATTACTTATGGATGGATTATCATGTTTTACACTTCATGTATTGATTGCTTAGCTAGTAATTATTGTGGTGATCTTTACAAAACTGAAAGTGTAGTACAGTGTGGACCTAAGCATGATAGCACATGTTATGTCTATTCTTTGTATGATTGAATACATAATTTGTACATATGATAGAAATATACATATGTGCCATGTGTAGCCTTTGTGGGAACTTAATCTTAATGACTCTTTACCTATTCCATTTCACATAAAACTATAGTGATTTATTTAGTAAGAGGATGTTCAGTAAACCGCCAGAAGAGGTTAATGAATGCTTTGATGTCTCGGTTATCCATTCGTGTGATTTATTAGTTAAGAGGAGGGTTAGGAAATTTAAACGACACATTAAAGGGATATTGTGATCTTAGTCAATCTCATATTGATATTCGTCGTTACTCGCTATTTACATTGTTAATGTGTTTAATCTTTAGAATCACTACCTTTAATCATTGTTTAAATAGGTTTAGATTGATATAAGCTTAATATTTGGAGAGTGTTAGTGTTAACTCCCTGTGGGATCGACATTGTTATATACTTTATATTACTTGTTGACCGTGTATACTTGAACGAGTTTGTTAATTGTTAAATCAACCAACAATATAGCACATTAACACTTTGTATTGTTTATTTATTTTTTGTAATGTAATTTAAATTCTTCTTTATAAATTATGATTTGCTCACATTTGTCTTTTAAAAACTGCAAAATTTTCAAGCAGCGATTTGGATACATCAATTTTGGATATGTGATGGTTGATTTATTGGAGACTAGAGACTAGAGACTAGAGACTGGAGAGAGTTGAGAGTTGAAAGAATTGTGCTTTGCTTTTGTGTGATTTTACTAAGAGGCGGGAAGACTCAAACTATGAGTTGTTTGTTTTTAATTTATGTGAATTTGGATTGAACTTTGTAGTGGATGTTAAATTTGGATTGAACTTTGTGGTGGATGTTAAATTTCATTCCAATTTATGCAAATTATAGTTGGCATTTAATATATCTTTTTAATGTAATGGGTTTCTAAAATGAATTATTAAGGTTCTGCGTCTATTTCATAGTTCTTGACTGCGCATTTGCGCAATATCATTGTAACCTCAGGCTTGGTAGCATTTGCAGGTGCAGGTTTAGCATTTCCCTTTTATATGGCGTAAGTTAATCTTTCACTAGGTACATCAGCGTTTCTTCTATATCTCAAGCGAAAGAAAGTGATTATATTTACATGACAAAAAATCACTACTTTTTTCTATGCTACAGTCAAGTTTATTGTTTGTTACATACAGAACCAGGTCAACAAAGACGCCTGTTAATTTAAGGCACAAAGTCCTGAAACATAAAATGCAGCATTAAATGACTAATTCTTGACTGGAAGTTTAGTGGTTCAGTAGGCAAATTGCAATGAAAAAACTTCGCACTAAAGAAGGAATTGTTTTTCCTGTTAAAAATTTCTGTCATGACTCGTGAGTAGCTCTCGATTCTCATCCATTATTTACAACAAGCTCTGCTATGCCATGGCCTAAAAATACATGCATAATAATTTCCCTTTTTTTCTCGTCTGCTCCTTTTTCTTTGGCTCCTTTAATTTATATTTGATGATTTCTTAGTTTTAAATAAATTCGTAAATATATAATTTTCTTTTATTTAATTATTATTTATAATTAAATATATTATTATGCGGTATAACCGAAAAACTCAACCGAAATACCGATATCAATTATGTACCGAACTAATACTAAAATTGTTAATTCAGTACTAATATTGATTCTTAATTTTTTAATTATTTAAAATCAATATCGATTTAATTTTTTCGATGCTAATTCGGTTTATTACCGATAGGTACTCCTAGATAAAAAAAACTCATGCATGAATGCTGGTATCCAAATAAATAAATAATACCCTTCTTATCAACGCTGGCGGCCTAATTTTTCCAAAGTCAAACCATGTTACAAGACCCAAAAGTAAACAACTACCTCAAGTTGATTGTTTTGAAGCCGGCCACAAAGAGAATGAAATGAAAGAGAATAAAAATATAATACCCTAGCTACCAAAACTCATGCATGAATGCTAGTATCCAAATAAAAATAAATAAAAAGAAGAAGAAGCCTTCGTATCAACTCTGGCCTAATTTTTCCAAAGTCCAATCACGTTACAAGACCCAAAAGTAACCAACTACCTCGGGTTGATTGTTTTGAAGCCGGCAACAAAGATAATGAAATCAGAAAGAGAATAAAAATATAACGATATTAATTGATAAAAAAGTTTTGTATAAATAAATTTTTAAAAATATATTTATAATATTAAATTACTTTCTTACTACTATTTGGGAAAAAGATAATTAAAACCCAAAATTAATAAAATTACAAAAGTTAAAGCCCAAAACATAAACATGCCAAATACAAATTAAACTACTAAATTTTCCTAACTAATAAATAGAAATATATTAAATCTCCAAACATGCTAAAATATATGAAAATTTAAATCTTCATTGATATTTTTCACCGTATCAGTGACGAAACAAAATATGATTAGATTGTAACGTTCTAACGCAAATGTGATTTGAAGGTTTAACTCGCCAAAAAGAACAGAAGATAAACCTTTGAATTCACAAGGAAAATAATGAATTCACAAAAAAAACAAAGTGATAATAATATTAATTGATGAAAATGTTCCATGTAAATAAACTCTAGAAAACATATTTGTAATATTGAACTATTTTCGTACTACTATTTGAAAAAGGAAAATAATTAAAATTAATAAATTAATAAATTTGAAAGTTAAAACCCAAAATATAAATGAGCTAAATATAAATTAAACTACGTCTGAATGTCACTTCTGTCCCTCCAAGTTGGCATCCACTTCCAAACTCGTCCTTAAAGTTCATTTTTCGTCAATTAGGTCTTTAAAGTGATATTTTTTGTCGATTCCGTTTCTTTTACCCGATTTCACTGTAACCCGACCAAAAATTGACCCGATCTATTTTTTTAAGGACAAAAGTTTCTTTACCACGAAGTAGCTGCTCTATTTTCGCTCTTCCTATTTTTTTTCATTGCAGTTTTTTCTTCTCTGCAACTTTGCGTTTGATTTGCTTTGTGGCTACTGTTCTGATTTTCCTACTCCAACCTCTGATCTGCTAAGTCGCAACTGCTCTTCGTTAGCCGCTGATATGCTGTTTTGCTTCTTCTTATGGCGCTCCTCCGACTTGGGGTTTTCTTCATCTTTAATTAATAAATTAAGTGAATCGATATTTTCACAAGCTAATTTGATACTTTCATAAGATCCAATGGAATCCACCTGTAAAAAATATCAAATTAACTTATAAAAATATCAATTCCCTTAATTTAATTAGGTGTTAATGATAGGGATTACATATATTTTAAGTTTTCATTTTATTTAGTTTTTTTTTGTATTCTAATTTGTATGGTCTAATGTTGATAATACTTTTTTTTTTAAAAACATAATAAAATTGACATCATACTGGTAAAAGACATAATTGCCCTTCAAAAAATGGGCCAGGTCAAATTTTTGGGAGATTTAAGTGAAATCGGGTAAAAGAGATCGGAAACGACAAAAAAATGTTACTTTAAGGAGCAAATTGGCGAAAAATGAACTTTAGGGAATACTTTGGAAGTGGGTGGCAAGTTGGAGGGAAAAAAGTGACATTCAGCCTTAAACTAATGGATTTTCTTATTAATTAATATCTACATCAATTGAGACTAAGATTTATGATCTTCAAGCCTAAAGAGACCACCCATTTCAAGGAGTCAAATTGCAGCCCAATATGAACTAAATTCTAGCAGTTTTAAGCCACTTTATTAATGACCTAACAACAAGAAGCGGTCCAATTGTAAAAGGTCTAATTTTCAGCCATTTTAAGGCAGCCCAGAATCTTTTCAATTTCTGCACCTTTATAAGTCCAAAAGGGCTGGCCCAATATCAGTTTTTAAGAAAGCAAGAGCAGTCCAAATTCATTTCTTTTAAATCAAAGTGACGAAGTCCAAAACGTGGCAGGAACGCTTTATTTAAGTCCAACTTCGGCTGGATTCTTAGTCCAAATCATGGAAGGACTTCTATCTTTATCCAAGTCGGTAATTGAAGGGATTTTTAGCAGTTTAAAAGTCTACAATTGAGACCAATCCCACTTCGCATTTGCGGCAAAGAAAAACATCAGTATTTTAGAAGCGATCAATATTAGTTGGCTAGGAATTTTGGAATAGTACTTATCAAACATCAATCCATCTATAGGTGTTTGTGACATCTTCTATTACATCAATAGTTGATTATATCAACGTTCTTACTTACATATAAGCAACGGGTCAATTCCATCTTTCAACTTGTGCTAAAACAATCCGGACGACTATCACCTCACGCAAGTATACTGTGGAGTCTATCTCTTTTTGTCTCCAAAATTAACCTCGAACACGGGATGTACTTGTTCTTTGTCGATTTTCAGCTTCAAGTTAATATTATTGATTTTTTTTTAAAAAAAGATTTATGAAGATGTAAATGTCGTTATATAAATTATGCACTTTTACTCATTCACTAATGTTGCATTTGAATTGAAAGAATGAAATTGAGGAATTAATGAAATGATTTTAAGGTATTTTAAGGATATGTTTGATTATTAGTAGGAGTGAGTGGTCTAATATGATGGTAAAATTATCATACATATCCATTCTATTGAAATAAATTTTATTTCACTACCTCTCACGTAGAATAAAAATCAAAGGGATAGAATGATTCATTCCATCTACTAGAATAATTTATTCTTCAAAATGATCATCTAATACACTATTTTTTATTACATTACTTCTCTTATTTTATTCCTTCAAAATAAACGAAATATAATTATACGGGCATAATGGCCTAATGGAATTTTATTGGGGGTTTGGGGGTGTGAACTTCATCTAGTCTGTATTACAGAGAATAAACCATACTAGAGAAATGTAGAAAGAGAAAATTCTGATTTAGAGAGAGAAAATGATGATACATTCTGTCACATATCTAATTGCTTATTACAATACCTATAACTATCGAACTGCAGAAATACATCTTTACCCTTATTGTACTAATACTAAGTTGCAATACTACCCTTGTACATTAATGACTATAACTAATTAACTCCAGCTGTTTAATTGTTTAGGTTTTTTAAAGCATCAGTTATGGTGACATCAAAGACGACCGAATTTGCTGATGAAGCTGGTGTATCTGAAATATCCTCCCCGCAAGTTGATGGGGTGAAATGATTAAGAACCCCTAACTTGCCAAAGAAAAACTAGTATAAAGTCTTGTAAAGAGATTTGGTGAAAATGTCTGTCAACTGAAGTTTAGAAGGAACAAAAGTGGGAATAAGAAGACATTGTTGAACCTTTTCTCTTACGAAGTGACAGTTTAACTCGATGTGCTGTGTCTGAGCATGATGAACAGAATTAGATGCTAAAGTAATTACTAAAGAAAATTGTCACAAAATACGGTAATAGGTAAAGGGATTGTACTTGTAATGTTTTTTCAATGTTTCGTCTCATATTTATGGCTTATTTTAATGGGCCTTGTTCTCACCCGTTACTTCCTAAGCGCCCATTATAGACTCTTAAGTCTAATGGATTTGGGTCACTGTCTTGTCAACTAATACATCATGCAGTTATCAAATTTAATATCAACTTTTATATAATACTTATCTTTTTAGTAGAGTCTCTATATACAATTTCAATTAGGAATTATAACCCTATTGAAGTGGTGTAACTAAATTATAAATACAAACGAACAATAGAGGTACACACATTATATTTATACGACGACTAACGTTAAAATTCGTTGTCATATGACCTATAAGCGGAATATCCCGTCGGTATAAATTAAGCAGAAAACTAACGTTAATTATTTAAAATTAAAAAATATATAATGACTATAGTACCGTCACTATAAGACTCATAAATCGACAGAAATTTATAACCGTTAGCATAGATTGGACGGACGCTAATTAATTAGTAATAAAAGAAATAAGGCGACGATAGTATCGCTATAAGACGCAAAGTCGACGACTAAAAAATGCAAGACGACCGAGGGAGTGTCCCAATAATATCTGAAAGAACAAAATTAAAACACGCCAAACTCATCTCTCAGATTGATACTCTCACTCTCTTCCTCTCTCTCTATCACTATCTGCCCTAACTCAAAACTCCCAAATGCCTTAAAGACTCCACCTCCACCTCCGCCTCTCCCCGACTCCGCTTCCGACCTCTCCGCGTCTCCGTCTCCGTCTCTGCCTCCGCTCCCCCAAAACGCACTCAATTTCATTTGTATTGGCGGTTGATTGAGATGGGTTGCTCGCCATGATTCAATTCTTAGGAGATTCAAAAACAACAATCACTCGCACGAGTCGGTGGTCAATCAGGCCGGACGCATCAGATTTCGAGGGATGGCGAGTCTCTCCCAGTCGAACCAGGTTCAAAGCTGATAATTTCTTGAATTTTGTATAAATTTCGTTGTGGTGTTTGATAAAATGTCTCAGTGATGGTTTAATTCCCCTTGACAAGTTTCTTACTGTTGCAGAGACTGAAGAGCAGCCGACGGTTCCCAAAATTCAGCTTGCCATGTGGGTATGTATAGGTGTCTAGGTATGAGTGTCTTTAACTTATATTCAGTTTCTATATATATGTTTGATGGGTTTTGCTTTTCTGAGTGTAAAGAAATGAATTACAAGTATGATATGTTTTTGTTGTAGAAGGTCATTGCATATATATTTTTATATCGTACGTGGAATAGTTTGGTTGCATTATGACTCTCTGTCTTTGCATTGGGATTGGTTCAGAGTCACTTGGTTTTGGTGGAATACTAAGGGAACTTATAATTAATGCTTTTTGAACAACAAATCTTTTGGTCTGAGTGAAATTCATTATCGTTTGCATTGTTAATACAGTTTTTCCTTCCTTTTGTTGTTCTTGTTTAGGTTGATGAATATACCTACCATATGCATCATGCATAATCTTGTCAGTTGTAATGATCACTTTTCCATTTTACACCCATAATTGTGCTACAGTTGTTTCTTTTTTGCATTTTACAAAAGTGTGTGTGACTATGCAGGTATAAATGTGTTTGAATTGTATTGGATTATCAGGAGTCTGAGATAATGAAGTCTGTGATGCATTCTGATTACCATGAGTCTCAGATAATAATAATGAAGTCTGATTACCATGAGTCTGAAATAATGAAGTCTTTTAGCCAGGTTGTAGCTTCAGTTGATAAGCTTTTCTTCATATTGACACAAATGCTGGAACTCCATGACAATTTTTGATAGCCCTTTTGGAGTCTCATTAGAATTTCCACAGATAAGATGGTGTTATATTGATTTTAATGGATTATCGTATAAGATATGTTCAATTGAATATAATCATTCAATTATTACAGTATAACTAAATAAAAATCAAAACATGTAGCTGCAAAGGGATTTCAATTTTCAACAAATCAATTTTTACAGTAATATCTCTGGAAACTTCATCATGTGTTAACAGCTAAGGGATCTCTCTTCTTCTTCCTTTATAGAGTATATCATTTCTGCGACTTGCTTGATACTTGGCCTAGCATCTGGTGAGGCATTTATGCATTTCAAATGTCCACTTTGATCCGTACTATCGTTCAGCAAAATGTTAAGTCTGCTTCCCCAGTCAAATAACTGTCCATTTTGGGATCCTGAAATTATAGATGATGCAATTAAGATATTTGACTAATACCATATTCTTTTGTATTAATAGCAGTTCAAAATGGATACTATTGAGAATGTAAAATTACCATGTAGAAGACTGAAGAGACTTCCATTTTGTAATGTTTCTGCAGATACCCCCCAAAAAAGTGTCCTAAGGTATGCCACATATGAAAAGAACATACTTATTTAGTAATTCTCAGAAGAATGCACCATAGTAATACAATTAGCAAATTGCACTATTGAAATAAATAATGATATGGTAGCGAAATTAGTGTGACAAGTAATTTCTAATTGACTGGTGGGCCTACTGAGTTTGATGTGATTAAGACAGGCGAATTGGAAAAGGTTAGTGTTGTTGGTACAAAGGTGCATTCTTTTAGCCATTTCTTTTTTATCTGTACCTTGAAAAGGTTAGTGTTGTTGCTACAACGGTGCATTCTTTACTGAGAAAATGGAGTATAGGGAAGTACATCAAAATTTTAACACAAATTGAATGAAAATTTGAGTTTTGGACACTTAGATTTGAATATTATATTATTAGTTTTGAGGAAAAGTAGATGCACCTTAACTATTTCCGTTTTTGGAAAAGATGAAAACAACCAATTGTGCTGTTCTTTTGTGTCTATCATTTTAGTCCTCCCTCCCCTCAGTTCTACAAAAAGAGTTTCATTTGCAAAATTTACTAATTTTAAGGTTATATATTTGTTCCATGTTACCCCTAGACTGTGTATTTAATAATGAGGGTATGATAACGAAATTGTGATGGTAAACATGAGAAAATTGTATCATTTTATACTACTATCAAAACAAGTGGATTTCTTTTTTTGGAACAACTTTTTTTTTTTTGGTTTTTCAAATGGACTGTTTTTTTTGTAACATAGGGAGTATGTATTAATTAATAGAATGATGGTTTGTTTGCTGTATATTTTAAGTTATGTTAGTAATGATTTGTAAATAAATTAACTGTGAAATGCTTTAGTGGGAAAATATCCCATGGCCTTGCTTAGTGAAAAGGAATATTAAAAAAATGTGTTCAGTTTAGCACCCTAGTTGACTTTGAATTTCGATCACTGGAGTTAAGGTTCTTGTTCATTTGGTCTCTTAACATTTAGCAAGTTTGATCTGAAACTTCCAGTTTTCCAATCTCAAATATATCATACGCAACTGAACTGAGCGTTATGGAGGAGTAGAAGTCTGATTGTCAATATCTGATACTGGTTCAATCATCAGTTTGTTGCAGATGCTGGATTGTATGAAAGCTGGCGAGGAAAAGGCTATCAATAGGGAGGAAGTGTTGGGGCGGTTAGATCAGGTGAATTATGTTATTGTTTCAGATTAAATAATTGGTATTTACTTGTTGAGATATAATTCTAACTTGCAGCAAAATGTATATTGTGAAAAAATGGCCTTGCAGCAAAATGTATATTGTGAAAAAATGGGTGAAGAATGTAAGCCGTGCTAAAGGGTTTAATGAGCAGCTAGTCCAAGAAACCAATGCGAAGATTTTCACGTTTGGTTTTTACCGGCTTGGTGTAAGTAATCTTTATCATTATCATTATTATTATTACTATAGTGCCAATTATCAGTTCTAGCATGTTTTTCTTAAAATGTAACTTTTGAAATGCATAATAACTGTATAAGTAATGTAAGCGTGTATCGCTAAAACTAAACTGTTAACACCGTTAATTTGTGTGTGAACCATTGCAAAGGGTTCTTTCTCTTTCTAAGGTGCTTCCCACAGTTACTATGCTCTTCATTCATGGGATTTGTTATGTCTTGTTACATCATGAGTGGGAGTTGTTGTTTAGTTTCTTATTTGCAACTTTATAAACATTTTTTTTTATTATATGCGTCATAACTGTGTTTACCTTCTGATAAACAAGAACTATATAAAAACTGTATATAAACGACTGAGTATGGAAAACTAAAATTTGAGTGTGGAATTCATACAGTGCAGGTTCCCTGCCTCCTTTCTCATAGTCAAGTTTCATTGTTGTTTCATTCTTTTGACAGGTTAAAATTATATCACTGTAAAGATAGTAATATAGTGTTACAAATTACAACAACATATCACAGAGTTGGTCTCTTGCAGCAATTTCCGGTGACAGAAAAGTCTGGACGTGTTCACATTAGTGCAGTGTCTGATGCTGTCCTCCCTCAGGCTGTCAGGCAGATGAGGTACTGCCTTCCCTTTTATTGATGATCTGAGTTATGTTATTGCCTGGAACAAAATTGATGTTTTCATAATACCTCTCACACAACCATATCTAAAATGGTAATTGATATTTGAATAGTATATAATTGGTATTTGATTTTGATGTTTGGCTAATTTCTAGTTAGTTTGAATGGACAAATGTGATTATTACAGAACTCCAACATGCGTATAATTATTATTCTGACTTTGTACTGATAATTTAGTTTAACATCATTGTCTTTTGATTAATATAGTACTAAAGCGGGTTAGTTACTTTGTTATGAAAATTTAGATTCATCGATGGAGACTTTGATGCCTATGTGAAGAGAATTCAACAACCTTATGTATGGGGTGGTGAACCTGAGTTGTTTTTTGATATTCTCTTTTACTAATCTAAAGCAATATATTCATGTTAGATATCTATTTGATGCATCGTAATTGTTTTGCAACTTGCAAATGACTGCAGAAGAAAATTCCTGAAAAAAATTCATTATACTCATACCTTCATATTCTTGTGCACATGCTATTCCTCCTGGATTGACTCTATAAATGGTCCTGAGATCACTAAGATATGTTCTTCATAACAATCAATGACGCATTATACATGATGTAGGCTCATAGTTACTTTCAAAAATACTTTTTCTAGATTTCAAATGAAACTGTGGTATATTTTTCCATTCCAACGAAACTGTGGTATATTTACATTATGAAGGATGCATCATAAACTTGGCATGAATTTATATTAATTAGTATGAACTTTTGGCTCGTAAACCTTTACTCACCATGATCATTGAACTTAAAGTTAGTGAAATATTACTGACTTGATGAATATTTCAATTTCCAGTTGGAACATATGTGTTAGGACTGTCAGGATCATATACGGTAATGATGAAAGCTGCTGGAGCAAGTAGGAGGATCGTGTTTCATCCATGCCTTCAATTTTCAGTTGGAACATCTGTGTTGGGACTGTCAGGATCATATACGATAATGATGAAAGTTGTTGGAGCATGTAGGAGGATCGTGTTTCATCCATGCCAAAATCAGGAAATAAGTGTCCTCTGAGTTTTACAAAGTGTCATCTCGTATTTGTCGTTTACTCTTTTTTTAAATTTATTTATGAAGACAAATCACTTTCAGTAAGAATTATACTGTTCAACTCTCAGTCTTTTGGTAAATTTTGATAGTTTAATTTCTGGGTGTGAACTTTTTGTTTTTAGTTAATTATAGACAATGATTTTTGTTTCGGACGTGGACGTGTGTTTGTTTGATTAAATAACCTGTGTGAAAGAAATTTTAGAATGCGAGGCTAGGCATGGAGATCCTAACTTTTTAATGCTTTTATATTTTATTATCCTGATGTTTATCTGCTAATGTTTAATATATGCAATAAGTTTTTATTATGGGTTTTGGGTGTAGACAATATACTTAGTTGCTTTGGGCAATTGCAGTTATAAAAGATTTTCTTAATTTATTTTATGATGTTTAGATTATAGACTTTAAAATTTATATATACGCTTACTTTCTTCATGTTTGTATTTGCAGTTGGGAACTTACCATTCGAGTTCATGTTAAAAGAGAGGATTGTTCTCAATTTGGAAATTATTGAAATGTAATTAGAAATCTTTTTATTTTATTTTTGGTTAACTATTATTTGATGTATTTAACAATTGTGATGTAAATGATTTTAAATGATATAAATTTATTTATGATTGTTACATGATATTGTATTGTGTGTTGAATAATAATTTTATTAATATTTAGAAGACTTGTAGTATAGGCCTTATAATATATTTTTTAATATTTAGAAAGTCTATAGTGACGGGTGATACCATCGCTATAGTTTTTTTACCGACGGTGCGTATCCGTCGATATTGGTGATGAGACCATAGGTATTGGTGATGAGACCGTTGACATTTGGACTATAAAGTTTAGTGGCAAAAATTGTATGGCGACGGTAGACTCGTCGACATAGGGGTATTATAATATCAGCATAGGTATATATGGTCACGGCATTATCAGCCATGGGCGGTACCGTCAGCATATTATATGGCGACGGCTTTCAGTTCTATGCCGACGGGATCATATCGTCGCCATAGCCCTATTTTATTTTCTTGTAGTACTCTACACCCCCTTTATAACCTACCTTAAGTCGGTTCTTACTCTCATACCAGAGATATCCCTCGATGGCTCAAGTCGTTAAGTATTTTTTGTGGTTCTTTCTGTGCAGGTTCATGTCTAAGTCAATAGTTGAAAGTGTGAATAAATCTGAGCGTTAATATTGGCGCTAAAAGGAGGATTTTCTAGTATTTTGTATAGTTTTCTTTTCAACCACTTTTCACAAAAAATTGTATGAAGGCACCACCACCTTCACCAAACCACCATAGCAATTCCCATAGGGAGGCACGCTCATAGCCACGCCAGCCAACAAACATTGACAGGCAATGTCACCTCCAGGAGGTGTAGAATAAAAGAAAAGCTCTCAAACTCCAACAGGAGGAACTTGATAAATAGTTCCCTGATTTGATGAGGGCCATAGACAACATGTTACATTGACGAGGAATACCTTCCCAATCAAGACGTTAAGGTTCGTGCCGCAATCGTAGATCCTTTTATTCAATTAAATGTCAAAGAAGAAGAACCAGATCTCCTTCACGACATAGAAGTTGTGATCAATACCAAAGATGACGTCAAAGCTGTAACAGTTCCTCTAAAGAGGCATCTTTCCAAAGATCCTTGGAGGGTCGCGTTGGAGCCAATGATGATAGATATTACACATCTTCCTTCACTAAGGATTTTGATAAGGCTAGTATCAACAAATTCCTCAAAGTCCCAAATTTAGATATATACGATTGACCATGTGACCCCTACAATCATACTTATTTGTATGGTCACAATGCTACAGGAAAGTGTCATCTCTTTATCTCCACACTAAAAAAAATCGCTACGAAATGGATGGTTACACTTCCTCCTCATTCCACCGGCCCATGGAAAAAACTCAAAGAATAATTTCACACATGCTTCAGCAGCAACACAAAACATGGAAAGAGGATAGCCTCATTAATCTAAGTGAAGCAGAAGTCAAACGAATCTTTTCAACCGTATATCAAGAGATTCCGTGAAGCTATAGTTGCGGTCCCCATCCTAAATCCAATTCAGCCAATATAATTCCTCACATGATCACTGGGCTTGAATATTGACAAATTCAGCTGTCTGATCAAGGAAATAATCTCTAAAGCTCCCTAAAATTTGACTAAGGCCTATGATAAGGTCGAGAACTTCATAGAGATAGAAGAGGCCATTGCCAGCCTTCGGGGCCCTTCGAAACATAATGAAAATTATCATTAGAAAAGAGACCCAAAGTTGATGGTTCAGATAGAAGTGATGATGATTGAAGGGGCTACAAGGGTGATCGAAGAAACAAGGATGATAATTCTAGAGACAATGAGGCAGAGGAAAGTATAAGGACTCTTTGGATAAATAGTATACCCCATGAACACCAGCAAAGCTAAAATCGTTAATGAAATCAAAGGTGAGCCCTTCTTTGAGAGACCACTGAAGATAAAAGTCTTCGCCAGACAGAAGAAAAATGGTAAATATTTCACCTACCATAAAGATAAGAGTTACAATATTGAAGATTGTTATCAGCTAAAACGCTTCCGAGATAGTCAAGTGCAAAAGGGGAGTCTAGATTATTACGTAGAAAGTAAAAGTAGGCAGTCAACTTTTGATCGAATCACCCCACCCTTTTTTTCTAAAATACTACGGGAATAGTGGATGTCATCTCTAGCTGTTCGACAAAAGCTATGTCTAGTAGACAGAGGATAACCTTCACCAGAGCCGTTCATCAAGTATCCAGCCAGCCGAAAAATACTAAAACTAATGCCATTACTTTTAAGGATGAAGATTATCCCCCAGGTATAGTCAATCCCCATGACAATGCATTTGTTATAACTGCGCATGTGGGTACCATGGATCTTCGGCGCATACTAATTGATAATGAAAGTCCAATCGATATACTTTATGGCCATGCATATAATCGACTGGACTTAGGGGGTAAGAAGCTAGAGTTTTGCAACGAGCCACATTTTTATGGCTTCGACGATGCTCATATCCCAATTGTTGGAACAATTGTGTTGCTAGTGATCTTCGCCACGGCTCCTTAGCAAATCTTCTTTGATAGTTAAATTCTATGTGGTCCATGTTGACAGCAACTATAATGTTATCTTGGGAAGAATAACTTTATCAACACTCAAGGTAGTTACTTCTGTTCCTTTTTTGAAGATGAAATTTCCTACCAAATACAAAGTTGGAGAAGTCCTGGGAGATCAAGACATGCCAAAAAAATATTATCTTTAAGCTCTTCAGGCTACTTCTATGGGAGTTATCAAACAAAAACAAACCATGAAGATAGAGATGAAATCCTTCACAGAAGGTGGTACCGAACCCCTGACCACTTTAGCCAAAGAAACAAAAGAGATAGAGTTGTACGAAGACAATCATAAAAAAGCAGTATATACAGGGCTCAAACTACAGGCCAATTTTTGAAATTGCCTGATCGCCCTTCTAAAAGAGTACTCGAATATTTTTACATGAACTTAAGCCGACATGCCTGGGATTGATGAAAGTGTATGAAGGGATTAAAAATATTAAAAGTTTTGATGATAACAAAAAAAATATTAAAATACATTTAGAAAACCTAAATTAGAATCATCTCCATAAATTCATATAACATTGCATTTCTATTTAATATTTATACATTACTTTTACTATTTTCTATTAAGTATTTTTATTTACCTTATAAATATATTTTCTAAATACTTTACTAATTTCTATTTTCAAGGTTTTACAAACTATATAAACTTTATTTATGAACCATAACAATCAAATGTTATTGGTCAATAAACTTTATTTCATATATTAAAATTTTCAAGGGCAATTAGCTTGGTTAAAGATTTTATTTACTAAACTCAAGTTCTCAAAAAGTCCAAAAAGAACTAAAATTAAATATTTAGTGATTGGATTAAAAGAAATTTTCTAAGATTCTCAGTCTCCTCATCTTCGGCTAAAAAGGGAATATTTTCCAGTATGTGCTTTAAAAGTGAATATAACTTATGAGTTGGCAAAATATAAAAGGCAATGTAAAACTAATCAAACTCCATCTCTTTCCTCGTTATTTGGCCAAAAACGAAAGTTCTATACAAAGGGATTAAAACATGTGCTTTAATAGAAAAGTGAGTTGGCAAAACTTATCTCCTCTTTTCTCTCGTTAACCGATCATATGTACTAATTAAATGAGTCATTTTATATTTATTCACAAATTTTATCTTAAAAAAAAAAACAAAGAAGTATGACCTCACTACATTTATCTTAATAATTAAAAGTGGAACCACACTCTTTTATTTTTTCTACAAGTAAGCATACCGGATAAGATTTGTGGGTAGATCTAAAATTTTCCTAATTAAATTACCAAACATTCCTAAGTTGACTTTATACTTTCTAGTTGGCAACTAAAATAAAAATAAAGAAAGGACAAAACAAACAAAACTTTACTTCTTCTTTATGTCCGGCCATGTGAGCAAGATTTTGAGACAAAATGCCAAGTCATTTTTCTAGGATAAATAAGGGTCGTTTGATCATATTTTAACTAAAGCAATCCAAACCCTTTATTCATAAATGCTTGGCTTACACACACACACACACACACACACACACACACACACACACACACACTCTTATATTGCTCATATACACTAAGTAGCACACATGATTATTATTATACTCATTCATATTAAATACTATAAGCACAATATACTTTCACTAGCATTTTATACGTTTATTGTGCTAATTCAAATTGTGCATTATATTAAATATATCTATCACTTGAATTGAATTTAAAGCTTATATATATTAATCAAAATTTTATACATAATCCTTTTACCAAAAGTGAAAAACAAGTGATCAACTTTGAAACTCTGATAATGTACCCATAAGTACTACAAGTGCAGGTACGTCAACTAGACGTGTTGTGAACTGTAGTTTTTTTTAAAAAAAGTGGTACAAGACAATTTTTATTTAGGATTGGATAATTAGTGTATTCTTATAATCCTTATACGAAAAAATTATTCATTTGTGTATGGAAAGGACAATTCTTATATAGTCTTCTATTTAAAAGTGATAAGCAAAATATACGAACATTAGCTTTATAAAGCGTAGTAGATTGACCTTACTTAAAATTGTTAATCTCACCTTATAAAAGTGTTCTATATCAACTATACTAATCATAACTCTTAAACTATCATATCTTTTGTGATCATTAGTATAACTGTTATATATTATACTTGCAATAACTAATCCATAGTTATCATAATGTATTTCTTGTAAACTAGTTTATTTGAGTTATCTGAACTTAAGCTTTATCTATCTGCTTAATTCAAGAAGCATTAATTAAACACAAATTAAAAATCATTTTAAATAAAGGAAGAATTAAGTATTCTTCTAGTATATGTGTCTGAAGAATTGAGTGATTCTGATTCCAAGACCAAAACTTTAAAAATGCCATAGGTTTGGGTTTATAAGTGAGTAAGGAAGAGAAAATATATCAAGCTTCAAGATAAGCCGAAGAAGGAATTCAAAAGCTATGGAATGAGAATCTGTCATTTTTGAAGAATACTAGGGGATAGTAGTTCTAAGACAAAATCAAATTTGTACAAAGGATTCTCCGCACGTAAGGAGTTAAACTATTTTATAATGGAAATTTCTAAATCCTAGAGAGGAATTTGGGGACTAGACTAGTTTTATATATATATATATATATATATATATATATATATCTGGTAGAGATATATATAGTGAACTAGGATATATCGTTTTGTTCTCTAATTGGTATCTCTCTATCCCTATCTCTTTATTTTGTTCACAAAAATATTTAAAAATATTTTGACAAAATCATTTAGGGAACTAGAATTATAATTTTAAAAGGCTAAGAATTTCAAATTTTAAATTAATCTATTTAACCCCCCCTCCCTTTTAGATTAATTTTTTACAAATTCAGACCGTAACAGTGCATAAGTTAAGTGTCAATCCCCAAGCTAAATCGGTGAAACAAAAATGTAAAATTATTGCTCTCAAAAGATAAAAGATACTTAACGAAGAGATCTCTAAGCTCTTATCAGCAAGATTTATCTTTGAGATCAATTATCCTAAATGGCTAGTTAATGTAGTGCTCGTTAAGAAACATAATAGAAAATGGAGAATATGTATAGGCTATACTGATCTGAGGAAAGCTTGACCGAAGGATTGTTACCCTTTTTTGGCATCAATCAGTTGATAGACTCTATCTTCGGATACGTTATACTTAACTTCCTTGATGCATTCTCCGAATACAATTAAATTGTAGAGTCATGCCTTTTGTCTTTATCATCAATGCCAGAGCAACTTATCAGCACATGATGAACAAAGTGTTCAGGAACCAAATCAGCCAAAACATGGAAGTCTACGTGGATAATAAAATCTTCAAGAGTATGGAAATTAAAGACCATCTGGCTAATCTCAAGGAATGTTTTCAAAACTTGCAATGTCATAACATGAGACAAAACCCAGCCAAGTGTACCTACAGCGTCAGAGTAGGAAAATTCTTGGGTTACATGGTTAATGAAAGGGGGATTGAAGCCAATCCTAAAAAAATATTGGTTATACTTGACATGCAACCTATAAAAAACTTTAAAAAAGTGCAAAGACTAATAGAAAAGTTAGCCACTCTTCTGCATTTTATGGCTAGATCTTCTGAAAATTATCTCTTATTCTTCAATACTCTGAATGGAGCCAAGAATCATAAATCTTTCAATGGACCGAAGAATGTCAAGAGGCCTTCTAATGAATAAAAAATGCATATCTTCCCCTCCCATATTAACTAAAGTTTTTCCCTAAGATGATTTATATCTTTATCTGTCGGCAAGCCCCTTAGCCATCGGCACAACCTTAGTCCGTGAAGATTATAAAAGGTAAAAGCTAGTTTAGTATGTTAGCTATTCTCTTCGTGATACTTAAACCAGGTATTCGAATATTAAGAAATTGACATATACACTGATGATCACCAACGGGAAACTTTTGTAGTACTTCTAAGGAAGAACCATAGTCATCCTGATGGATCAACCCTTCAGGCGTGTTCGTTATGTACCTGATCTCTCTGGAAGATTGACAACCTGGGCGATTGAGCTAAACCAGTTCAATTTAGAGTTTCATCCTCAGGCTGCCATCAAGGCACAAACTCTTATTGACTTCATCATAGAATGTTCCTTTTTTGAAGACATGGAGATCGATCAGCTGACCAAGGAAACTCCGTTCGTTGATAAAGAACAATCATCTGAGGGTCCAGCGTGGACCTTATTTGTGGACGAATTTTCTATCGGACAAAAAAATGGGGCGGGAATAATTCACATTTCCTCAAAAAAGCAGTACAATAAGTCATACATTTCGAATTCATGACTATGAATAATATGACTGAATATGAGGCTCTTTTAGCATGGTTAAAATTAGCTCAGAGACTCGACGTATGAAATTTAATTATTTACAGTGACTCTTAACTGATTGTCAAGCTGGTATTAGATGAGTACGAAGCTCATAAAACTCACTTACAAGCTTACATTCGCCTTGTTCATTCTTTACTAGTCCATTTTCCCAAATTTCAACTAATAAGCGTGGAAAGAGATGAAAACACCATGGTCGTTACCTTGTCCAAACTAGCAACCACTAATCAGGAAGCTCTTGAAGGATTAGTTTACTTGGACATTCTGGAAGAGCCCAACACAATGGCTTGAAAAGTCATGGATATTGATTAAGAAGTTTCTTATATGACCTCCATCATCAACTTCTTAAAAAATAATGTCCTTCTCAAAAATAAACTTTAGGCACAAAAGATAAAACATAAGTCAACCAGATATTATATTATTAATGGTCAACTTTATAAAAGATCTTATCATCTTTGTTTCTTCTTTGTGTGGGTCCAATAAATGTTGACTACGCCATTCAGGAGGTACATAAGGGTATTTATAGAGATCACATTGGGCCAAAGACACTCGCACACAAAATTCTATGACATGGATATTATAGGCCCATAATGATTCAAGATGCTAAGATTTTTTTCAAAAAATATTGTAAGTGTCAGCCCTTCACTTTGGTACCTCGTTAACCTCCAAAAAAACTTACTTTTATTTTATCCCTGATCCTTTTTGCCATTTTGGTAATTGATCTGCTGGGACCACTCTTACGTGGAAAAAGACAGCTGAAATTCGTAATTATGGTGATCGACTACCTAACTAAATAGGTTGAGGTCAAACCTTTGGCCCGTATCACCAAAGAGGCCTTTAGTTTTTTAAAGAACAAATGTTATGCCGCTTCGGCATCCCTATGGTTATGGCCTCAGATAATGAATTACAATTCATAGGAATTTTTTTTGAAAAGTTCCTACAAGATTTGTATATTCAGCACTGCTAAACATTCATTGGTTATCCCCAAGCCAATGGCCAAGTTGAGGTCACCAATAGGACTTTCCTCAACGACATCAAGCGATGATTGGAAGATGCGAAAGAAAGATGCGCCGAAGAGTCTTATGGGCCTATTGGACCACACTTAGGGCGACTACAAGAAAGACACCTTTCAAACTGACCTATGAAATTGAAGCCTGATCCTTATAAAAGTTGGAATCCCTTTAGTTAAAGTCCAAAATTTTGATAAACTTTGTAATGATGAGGAACTTCAGTTGAATCTTGACTTACTTGAGGAAAGTCATGATATGACAGTCCTTAAACTTGCAACATGTATCCCAATAGTGAATGGCTCAACATTTCATCAAAAAAATCAACGACAGAACTTTCAAAGTAGGAGATCTAGTCTTTTAGCAGGCTAAGACATCCACGCCTTAGGACACAAGAAAGTTGATGCCTACTTGGGAAGGTCCTTACATAATTACTGAAGTACTAAAGCCTAACACATATAAACTTCAAGTAATGGACAGAAAGTCCATTCTAAACATATGACATGCTATTCGGCTTCGACGGTACTATCAATAACCAATTTTTTATATTAAATTACCATACTTAATGATATGATCATGGCTGAGGCTACCTTAAGTGAGGATAAGGCTGATCTTATCCAGATTATTGAGGCTCTTACGCAAACTAACGAGATTGATCATCATGATAACAAGATCGATCCTTTTATAGTTAATGATCCAATCCAAGTTGAAAATGAAATTACAACTGACGACCCAAAGGAGGACAAGGTTATTCAAGTTTGGGTTGATCCAGTTCACATGGTTAGAGCTTGGGCTAAAAAAAATAAGGGAAAGATTAAGTCAATTTCGCAGCCCAATACTAGCTACAATTCAACAGCCCAAAAAATAGTTCAAATCAATAAGGATGAGGTTCAAAAATAGCAGCCCAGTTCAACAAGAATTAAGCTTCAAATTAGTTATTGAATGGATGATTACATGGAAGATTTGTTTTTTTATTTAAGTTGATTCTAATTGATTTAGTAATCTTATTTAGTTAGGAATTTAAGAAGTATCTTATTATCTAGTATAATGCTGATTTTGTAAGGCTTGCATGCCAGAGATTTAGTTTCCTTTTATTTTAAGCAGCTTAACATGTTTTTAGGAGGAGTTATGATTTATTTTGATTGCAATTCTAGAGACTTCTACTAGGGAAAAATTAGGGCAACACTTTTAGGGTTTTCATCACCATAATTAGTGCCCTTGTACTAGTATAAATAGGGGCATAGCTGATCATTGTAAGCATAATATATACCAATGTTCTTGCTTCCATATAAGCAGTTACGGTTCCATTCAACGCCAACATCCTTATACCAAGGTTCTTGCCTCCATATAGGCAACAGGTCACGGTTCTATAAATTCTACCTGTTCTAGAAACGTTCTTAGAAAACTTCATCAATTTCGTGCAGTGAAGTTCATATATAACTTTTGGCGATTTTTTCTATGCAGGTTCACGTCCAAACCAGTGATTGAACTCGTGAATAAATCTGAGCGTAAACATTCAACAAACTCAATAGCCAACCGATCTTACAACTAGTTGGTACTAGAGATCCGTACTCAACTTTAGGTGAAGATCTTGATACCACACTTCTTTCTTCAAATGCATAAAAAGCTGACCAAAGTAACATACAAAAACCAAAAACAAATCTACTATTAACTTTGCAACTACCACAAACACTGTCGTAGTATGACGTTAACAATAAAGAATCGTGGAAGGCAAAAATAAACCTTGTCCAGGAAAAAGCTTGAGATATCTGAGTAACCTATGAGCAGTTTTGTGATGAGTCGTTCTGGGAGACTATATAAACTGGCTAAGAGACTGGACTGCATAAGACAAATCAAGCCTAGTAATGGTTAGAAAAATAAGTCTACCAACAAGCTGTCTAAACATAGAAGGATCATCAAGAATATCTGCATCTTTATCAGTGAAACTAACATTTTTATCCAAATGGATGGTTAGAGGTTTAAAGTCGGGAATACCTGCTTCAGAGATTAAATCAAGAGCATATTTTCCTTGGTTGAGATGAAAGCCTTTAGAAGTTCTGATAATCTCAATGCCCAAATGCTTTGATTTTATTGATCTCTGTTTGATTACTTCCTACCACCAAGATATATATACTATAATGACTGTAAAATGAGTTGCGACTTTGAGTGTAAAGAGAGGGTGATCCACCTTAGATTGTACACAACCAAGTTGTGTTAAACCTACCATGAGTTTAAAAAACCACCTGCAAGTAGCCTGCTTAAGATCATATAAAGACTTGGTCAATTTACAAACTGAATTAGGATGTGCAGGATGTCTGTAACCTTATGGCAGATCCATATAAACCTCTTCTTGTAAATTGCCATGCAAGAAAGCAAAATTAACGTTTAATTGTTGAACAAACCAACATTTGGCTACAACAATGGTTAAAAGTGTATGCATTATGACCATCTTAGTTACACTTGCAAAGGTTTCTTGATAATCAACCCCTTCTATTTGTGTGTATCCCTTTGCTACTAGCCTAGCTTTAAACCTTTATATGGTACCATCTACATGTTATTTGATTTTATTAACCCATTTTGAGCCAACTATAGTCTTGCTATGAGGTAAAACGGTGAGATGCCAAGTGTTATTTGCTTCTAAAGCAGCTCTCTCTTTATCCATAGCATCAATCCACCTTTTATCTTTAATAGCTTCCTTGTAAGTATGGAGCTCAAAAATATGAGATATAGCATTAATAAAATGCTGAGAGACAGTATCAATGTCATCATAAAAAATGTAACTAGAAAGAGAAAATTTGGAAGTGGAAATGGTTGTTTGAATATGAGATTTTGATTTGGGTAAAAAAACAATCTTTGAACCTGAGAGGCTGAGTTTTAATTCTAGTAGATACCCTAAGACCAGTAGGAAGAATAGGAGAGTTTGGAGATAAATACATATCTTAAGAAGAATCAAGTGAAGAGACTAAGGATTTAGTAGGAATTGTTGTTGATGAAGAAGTAGCAGAAGAAGAAACATTAGGGATATCTAGATTGGTGATTATGTATATGAGAAGGAGAATTATTATCAATCCAAGATACATCAAGGGAATGAACACTAGGTATGACATCAAAGATATGTTCATAAAAAATGAGGCAAAACATATGATTACCCCATTAAAGTTGTTCCGTTTTTAGCATTTAGCCACTAAACTTTAAAAAATGGAATTAGCACATTGAACTTGTTAAAAATCATGAATAACCCCATTCCGTCAAATTTTACTAATGACCGTCTAAATTTTTCTTACGTGGCTTAGTTAGATGATGTGGTTTATCAATTGGATCTGACATGGACTTTGAACAACTTCAGTGGGAAGATTATAGAGAGAGAAAAAAAATTGGTGATAATAAAATTTTGAAAAATCCAACATCATCTTTTGGAATTAAAAAAATCCACAACTCAATCCAATCAAATCTCCCAAAACCCATCAAAATTCACTAAAACCCCACCAATTCCCAATTACCTAGAACACCAAAACACATTCATCCATTCTATGGATGCAGCTATGAAACAGCCACAACAATTCTCTGAAACTCCCTTTCTTTCCTCTCTCATTCCATCGCTTTCTTCTACATATCAAGGTATGAATCCCAGCTACCACTTGAAACCCTAATTCCCCAACTCCGTTTTGCTTTGCCTCTCCAAATTTTCGTTGAATTTGATCTGAACAGTGGTTCTATAGTGAAAATAATAAATGGGTATTTGTGTTTGGGAGGACGCAAGAGGGCGGTGCGTGTACTCTACTGGGTAAATTCCCTGTTAAAGAAAGTATGTGTTCCCATTTACATGAATATAGAGACCAAAAAGATCTTCAGAGCAATGAGACTTTCCATCTACAAAACACCTTCGATCTTCACCTCATCCACGATTTCAAAGCAGATGGATTGAGATTTCCTCCCTTTTTTCCCTTTCATAGATATTGTGATATTGATATTAACTCTTAGGTGGACTAGGTACAATATTCATCTTTTTCTCTCTTTAACTAAACCCATTAAAAATCATTCTTTATTTTCACAGAATTACATAAATTGCAACGAATCAAAACCCAAACCCTTAAATTCACTAAATAGCTCATCAATCAACTGATAAAGTACTCTTCCATCACATAAAGGAAAACACTAACTGAGTTGCACCCTTATCTCCTCCACCTCTTCCGCCGCCTCAAATGACGTCGCCCAACTCCTTTTCCTGGAACCCTTTCTCTGGTTATGCGACTTGCACCCTATCTCTTCGTCGAGCTCCTCCGATCGTATCTTGGCGACAATAATGGATCTAAGCTCCTCCGATGTTGTGATGGATCTAAGCCATGGCTTTTAGATAAGCTGGTGAATAGATTAAACCCAGAAACCCAAATGAAGAACTTAGGAAGAGAGAGAAATAATAGGAAAATGAAAGAAAGAAAATCAAAACTTATTCTTCTTTCTTTAAATTCTTACTTCATTGTCAGATCATTGGTCACATCAGTAAATATTTTGTTTTTCACTTTTTCTCTGCTGCCACATGTGTAAATATGCAATCCAATTTAACGTCCGTCCAATTACTAAATTTTAAAATGTACAATGATCCAATTCTATTTTTTTAAAAGTTTAGTGATCAAATGCTTAAAATAAGACATAGTGATCAAATGCTTAAAATAAGACAACCACAGTGGGTTAATCCTATGTTTTGCCTAAAAAATGACATGTCTACTAACAAAGATTTTCTTTGTGTTGAGATAACAGAAATTCCAAAAAGTATAGCCTTTCTGTCCATTGGGATGATGAAAAATATAGATTATGTTGCTATAGAATCAAATTTATCAAGAGAATGGACAGAAGCATAGCATAAGCAACCAATCACCTTCAAATGATCATACTTTGGGGAAATTTTATATTGGACTTCATATGGAGTTTTAAAGGAAATTGCAACAGTGGGAAGTTGATAATCAAGTAGCAGTTAATAAACAGTAACCCCAAAAATGTTTTGGCAAATGTGATTGAAATCTTAAGGCTCTAGAGATTTCAAGGAGTATCTTGTGTTTCCATTCTACTATACCATTTTGTTGGGGGCCTGGAAGTGCATGAACTTTGATGTATGATCCCCGAAGAAGACAAAAAAGAACTAACTTCAGTTTTAAAAAATTCGGTCCCATTGTCAAGGCGCATGATATTAATAGAACTACCAAACTGATTATGAACATAAGCAATAAAAGATTTTAACAAGTGAAAAACATGTTGTTTGGTAGGAATTAAAAATGTCCAAACACATCTGGAAAAATCATCTACTAAAATGAGAAAATACTTGCAACCATTCATTGTAGAGACCCTATAAGAACCCCAAAAATCATAATGTACAAGTTCAAAACAATTCTTAGTAGATATCTCACTGTAAGGAAAAGACAATTTGTGCTGCTTAGCAAGAGGACATACTCTGCAATCCGGAGTAGGACATGCTTTGTTACAAGATGAAGGAAACACATGAGAAAGAGGCTCCATTTTATTAAGGTGATTAAGGATAATAAGCGGGGGCGGATCCAGCCCCGTAGTTCAGTGGGGACAAATTTGAAAAAAAAAATCTTTTTAAGAATAATAATTTAATAAAATGAATTACAAAACTAAATAATTCTCAAATATTGATTACAACAATATTTTTCGAGGTTTAATTGCTTAAAATTGTTGCATGATAGCCTTGCCTCATTTTTAATAGTTAAAACTCCTCAATAAATTACATAATACAAGCAATATTTATACTAACTAAATATATTTAAAGAATTTTGTAATATTAACTACTAGTGCTGTTCCTGTCCTATACATGGATGATGGATCATGCATTCCACACAGTTCTTAATTGCAACTATATTTAATATTTGATGCAATTAACGAGACATGTATGTAATCTACTTCCTGCCATTATACTACAATAATATCATGAAATATTTTAGCTAGATCGGCCATGCCATGCCTAAAATAATTGGCTTAGAAGGAAACATATTATAGATGCAAAGAATGAAATTTGGTTATGATAAAGTTGAAATAAATTTCATCATAATAAATTATAAAAAAATGTACTATATTAAATATATATTGATAATAATATAATAAAAATATTTATAATTTATTATGATAAAATTAATTTTTAATTTCACCGTAATCGAATCCAAGAAAGAAATACATGAACGAGTTGATCGTAGAAGTATGTAGTGGACCACATCTCATCTTTCTTTTCTCGTGAATACCTTTAATTTATTAATATAAAATTGTAATATTGTAATAACTCATTCCATTACATGCAAAGTCGATCTCTGAATTAGGCTTAGTGACTCCAAGTGATTTAATTTACCGTCCACCACCACCGCTGCCGCTGCCAGACCCGCTGCCAACTCCATGGCCAGCACCACCTCCATCTCCAACTCCGATACAGATTCCGATACCAACTCCTACTCCACCTCCACCACCATGCCCCCCTCCAATTCCATGACCACCCCCTAGTCCTGCACCACCACCTACACCTCCACCTCCACCAGCACCGAACCCTCCCCCATGGCCTGCTCCACCACCTAAACCACCCCCATGGCCTTCTCCACCTCCACCTCCACCACCTCCTGCACCTCCTCCAACACCACCTCCGGCTCCAAATCCTCCACCATGACCCGAACCACCCCCTACACCATCTCCTCCTCCTCCTCCACCACCACCGCCTCCACCTCCACCAGCACCAACTCCTCCGCCTTCACTATCACCTACACCTCCCCCAGCTCCAAACCCTCCACAGAGCCTCCACCGCCACAACTACCTACACCAACCCCACCTGCAGCTCCACCACCTACACCTCCCCCAGCTCCGAAACCGCCACCATGACCTGAACCACCTCCCACACCACCACCAGCACCCCCACCTCCACCGCCACCACCACCAACTCCACCGCTTTCACTACCACCTACACATTAATAAGCATAACCCAATCTTTGGTGCCATATTTGCTGTTGTGAAGAAGAAGCAGTGGCTGCTGTAGTGGGAGAAGAAGATGTTTGACGCAAGAAAAATCCATTATGTTGCTCCCCAATGGCTAGGACCTTCATCAAGTGTACGTCCTGAATCATGCATTTAGAGGAAGTAAAAATGACATCACAATATTATGGGTTATATGTTTAGAAACAGACAAGAGATTGAAGTGAAATTGTTGAATATTTTAACACCATGTAATACTAGATGGTGATTGATGGAGACAGAACCTACATGAGTTACTTTGACATTTTGACCATTTGGTAAGGCAACAGATATAGGGAAATGTATTTTAGAAATGGAGTGCATATGTTGTAAAGAATTTGATATATGGTCAATAAGGTTTGGAAAAAAAAATGCTAATGGAGGATGACAAACATGTGATACATGGTGACTCATCAAGTGTTCCTCTGGAGATTATGGTCCTTTATTCTGCATCATAGACATCATATGATTAAACTGTGCTTGCAGTTGAATTTGTCCTTGGTCACCAGCTCTTAAACATTGTTATTTGAGCCATGTGTTGTCAAGTGCATTGACCTAGGGTACATATTGTGATTGATATCTATCTGAGAAATTCCTAGCATTACTTACATAGCCCTTTGTGCAATATAACCATTATTGTAACTTGAAGTATGAGTCCCACTGGGGTTGTGAGATGAACCATTGGGAATGAGAGAATAACCACTAGTGTTATGAGAATAACCATGCTGGCTATGAGAGTTTTTTTTTTGTTCTTATTTCTATTAGCTTGGATGTGCTGGATGACCAACTGGATATCCATGTAACTTGTCACATGTATCTTTCATAAGTCCTTTAGTGTTACAGTGATGACAAATTACTCCTTTCATAAATGGAGTGTTGACATAGTCTTGAGTCACATGTTTCACATTATGTCCTTGTGAAAAGGTATTTGCTAAGGGATTAGACAAACTTGCTGCCAGAATTTGTGATAATATATTTCAACTGAACTATCATGCCGCTCTAGTCCGTGGAGGTTGGTTTTTTCCAGTTTAAGAAGTCTCTGACCACCTATAGATGAGACTCTCTCACTTAATTCATACCAAACAACAGACGCAGAAGATACAAAATTAAGACTTACTAATTTCCTCTTAAACAACACTAAAAATTCGTGATATTACAATGTCGGTTGCCCTATCCCAAACCGGATGCAGAAAAGAATCCTTGGCAGTTTCATGAAAAGTTCCATCAACTATGCTTATCTTATTCTTAGCCGACAAAGCAGTTTGCTTAGATCTCCTCCAACTACTATAGTTATCTAATCTGGTTAACTTTTAGTAGTAAGAACTAATCCCGGATGATCGTTATTGCGAATGAACAGAGGATGCATGTTAGATTCAGTAGAGAATTCTGGAGCAGAGGGAGTAGCGTGAGTATTAGTGGTTGTGAGTGGTAGAAATGTTGAACTAGAAGCTAGTGCAAAAAATAGATGATAGTGAGGTTCCAGATTTTTAGTGATTTAGAATTCCATGGGTCTTTAAAACTCTTGAACCGGATCTGTACTACGCCGGTAATGGTTTAAAAAAAAATTATACTACAATCGTAAGGGTCAATTTATATTTTGAACTGCATTGACTTGTAACGGTCAAAAATTAATAATTAAAAAAAAAATCTTAAACATGAATAATTAATGCTATAATTCATATATAAATTATATTAGCTACGATGAAATTTATTCATCTCAATTTTAAATTTATAAATAGAACAAAGATATCTAATTAATAAATTATAAATTTCGTGATTAAAATCAAGAACAAGAACAACTACAAATTACTTTATTTAAGGGATACTTACTTCAAATAGTATGTATAGTATACCAAAAGTATTTAAACCAAAAAAGAATTGAATTGGATATCCTTACACTTTACCGCTATGTTGACTTAATTTTTATTAAATTAGTTTAATATTTTTACAATACACATTATAATAACATTCGCTAAAATAGGTCAATAAATATTACCAAGTAATATAAAAATATATGATCCACTAAAATTAAGATCATATTGTTATAATTTTAACATTATTATAATTTTAATACTCTCTCCGTTTCAAATTAAAACATTACTATTGACTTTTTAAAAATTAATTTGAGATATTTTTAAATTTAAAATTAACATGATTAATTTAAAATTTTAAAATAATAATTTATAACTAGAAGTACTTTTTAACTAGTTTATAATATTCATAATTATATTGACATAAATTAAATGAATTCATGTTAATTTTGAGTTTAAAAATATTTGAAATTGACTTTCAAAAAATAATATCGATCTTATAATTTAAAACTATAAGAGTATATATCAACTATATATTTTTTAAATAAATAGATATAGAGCGGTTCAAAAATCGGTGCATATGCATAACTTGTTTAAGAAGTAGTACGGTGCACCAGTGGTACAAAGACAAATACTCAAATCGTATCACACTAGTCTCAATTTAAAAATGTTTACACCAAAACCGTATTGATGAAGTCAACTTTTTGAATAAAAATTGATATGCAATTTGACCAGATTCGGTTTAAATTGTGGATAGATGCGTGTTTGTTCCAGCCATCAATTCTTATATATAAAAGGAGGAAAGGCGATCCGTATAATTGGAAAACTCAGCTTCCCAATTGGAAAATTCAGCTTCAAATAGCTGAGTGATCTCGGTTCAATTGGTTGTCCATTGGTCTGCCTACCCCGTCTCTTCATCAATTGACCGAGTTTGCATTCGTTCACTTTCGCCTTTTCCTCTTCTGATCTTCCATATCTAGCTGGCTCATAAAGACTCCATCTTTTTCTCTTCCTCTTCCTCTTCTTCTTCCGGTTTTCCACATGCATCTGCTTGGCTCACTGCTTCTTCCAAAAATTAGGGTCTCGATCTTGCAATTTCATTGAATCTTTGAAATGGAGGGGAATGGGGGATTCCGTCTGATCGATGTCTCATCTGAGAACGACAGTCTAATTTCCCCTAATGCTTCATCTTCTGCTCGAAATAATCATCAGTCTTCAGGTTCTTAATCCTTCAATTTCATCTCTTGGGATTGCCACCCTCGCAGGGAGGGAAGTAAGTAGCGTTTGATTTGCTCCAGCACAGGTGCCACGGAATAATTCGCAAGGGGACGTTCTTTCTGCTGTTACTCAGGTAAAATTTTATGTTTTTGTATTGTTTTAGTTGCTATTTTTCTGTAATGGTGATCGTTTGTTGATATGTGCATATATATTGTGCAGGGATTTGATAGGTTCACACAGTAAAGGAGAAGCTCCTCGAAGAAGATGAGGTCATTCTCTCCACAAATTATATACTAGCAATATGAACTTATTTATTTGTTTCTGTATCTGAAAAGGAGAAATTTTTGGGCACTAAAGATTGTATTTATAACCATTTGATGAATTTACAGGATGAAACTATGCATTCTAGAGCGGATGTGGAGGCATTCTCAGTTGCTCTGAATCGGGATATTGAAGACAAAACTTCTGCACCTCAGCTTTCTGATTCAGATAATGGTATATCTATCTTTCTGGTTATAGTGGTATATAGTGGTATTATATTATATTATAGATTTGGTTTAAGTGGCTCAAAGTAGGAGGTCAATTTTTTTTAAAAAGAAGAAATTAGGTGTTAGAAAGGGCAATTATGAATGAATTAATTGATTTTAACATGCTATTCTAAAAGAAATTTATCTATTGGGAAAAAGAGAATTGTATTGAAGAGTACATATATGAAGGTAATGGGTATTTATAATTTATGTTACCATGAAACTTGATATTAAGCTGTCTTATAGTGTCGTGAAACATGTTGGCTTACTTTTTGTTATTGTTATCCCATTTTTCTCAGAGGACTGCCTAATTAAGTTCTTTAATCCTAAAAAGAAATAAGTTTTTAGTTTTTTTTTATGAATGAATTTAGACATTTAGTACAAAAGAATTGAGAAATTAACATTTCAAGCACCCAAAGATCTCTTTTGTTGAGTCCAAGATCAGTAATCTTCATGCTAGCATTCTCATCGCTAAATTGTCCCATCCGCACCCAAGAATTCGTGGTAGCCTCAAGAAATTTATGATGTATTGAAGATATAGCCAAGTGTATTGGATCCCATCCCCAGTTGTTCACTCATCAGGTTCACTGACTATAGCAGTGGTGGATGACTGACTGAAAAAATAAAAATTAACAACATATAAGGCAAGCAATTTCAAAATAATTTAATCTTTAATTATCTTCTCTCAATACAGCGGCCCATAATAATTACACTATTAATGTAATCCTTCACTATGTGTCGATTAATTGTTATTCTTCTGAAAAGGTACCTTCTAAGTCCTCATAGCCATGAATTTTCAATTTTTATTTTCTTTTATGCAAATCTTTGTCCTCTAAGATCTTTTGTTGGCTTTTGAGTTGTCTAATAATACTTAGTTTTATAAAAAGATAAATGTCGTGTAACTTGAAATGGTGAGAATTAGTATGTAGTAGTCTAAGGATCTGTTTTTTTATTATGCATTCTACCAATTTGATATATTACCCGAATGAGCCTAAAAACTTAATCAAAATGTAATTATGATATTGAATATGATAGATGTGGAAATTGTAAATAGATATTATAAATATGTATTGAGCAATTTTTTTTTGGTTTTGAATAAGCCCTGAGGGACTCTTTTGGTTGATTGTTATTATTCAAAGGTATGTTCTTTTTTCTGATTGTTTTTCCATATTCATAAGTTCTCTTTGAGCCAATGATTACAAATTGAATTGAAAATTATCTACTCTCTTACTCTTAAATCTGAAGGTCTCATTTTGTCATTTTCTTTCAACAAAATTATATAGATATTTGTTAGGATAGATTATAGAAACAAAATAGTTTTTGTGAAATACTTTTATGGAGAGCTTGCTTGAATGGTGCACATTACATGTTTGGTAGAACACTGGAAAGAGGATAAATCTATTTGATTCTTTTTGAATGCATTTATTTTTAATGTGAGAAGTCTTTTGAGATTGCGTATGACTTGCGACATTTGCTAGCTAAAGTAGCATGTAAACAATGAAATCTGTATAAGTCACCGTGGGAATCACGCCACTACAATCTCTGCAGAACCCGGAAGTTTATCCCCTGTGAGAATTGAGTTTTTTCATCCCTCTCCTCATCAGCTAATACACACACACACACAGATATATATATTGTCCAATTACAACTATCTTTCTTTAAGCTGTACTTGAGGAAGGATCCTTTTCCGACATACTCTCTCTTATCCATACTTTTTTTTTTTGGTGGAAATTCTGAAAATAATGGATTGTTATTCTTTTTCAGTTTGTGAACTTTCTGAAAATAATCAATTGTTGTGAAAAAAAGATAGCGTAATTATCTATTTGTTTACAGTTCTATCTATGAAAGAGTTGCTTTCAAAGTTGGTTATGTTATGTAGTTTTCTTATAATTTCACCATTACATACATATTTTAGGAAACGTGACTTAAGGATGTATGTCCAACTATATAATGTTGAGGAATCCCTCCCCCTTCATCATTTACCTTGGGTATCGTGCTTGCTAAGATCAATTTGTTATAGTTGTTGCACACTCTGCTTTGAAGTTGAAGGTATTGTAAAAGTTGTCTTTAAATACATACACATACATATCTTCATATATTCACACAGTTTTTCTCTTCTCTCCGTTCTCTCTCTTTTATGGCGGCCGTGCTATAGAGAGGTATGGTTCAATCATTTCAGTTTACATGTTTTGATTTGTTTCTATATGAAAAATGTACGTAAAATGATTGTATATATGTGTATATGTGTGTATGTATTCATAGGAGCTTAGATTGATAAAAATGGAAATTATATGGTTTCGGAGAGATAATTGGTGATTTTTTTTATTGTGATTATTAGTTTCTATTTTTTGGCCACTAATTTCAAAACTCTTTGGTATCTGCATTATTTGATTTTCTTATTTTAGGGTTTCTTACTTTCTTCTACTCCGACTCACTGTTACTATCTCTCCTACAAAGTAGCAGATGAAATCGACTCAAGGTCCTTTTGTTCTCAGTGTTTTTGTTTTTGTTTTTGTTTTTGTTTTTGGATCGCTAGAATGCTAGAACTGTTATACTAGCTAGATTGGTTTGAGTTTTGGGGTTTAATTGAAAATTAATGTTTGCTTTGATTGTCATTATTGTTCTAGACTTGGAATTTCTTTCATGTAATTTTATCATTATATAATAGTAATTTGGGTTCAATCTGAACTTCATTTAATATGACAAACTTGATTTTTTTTTTAGTAGTGAACTTTATTCAATCTGCAATTTTTATTTTATTTTATGGTATAGTTAAATTAACTTGAGCAATTTGAAAACAATATGCTGTTATGTTTGGTATTCATTTTCCAATTTGTTACCGTATTCATAATTTGCTTCTCATTGCTTGAATTGTTTTTGCATCAGGGGATTACTTCAACATAATGCATAGAACTCTAGAATTTTATTAGTGTTTTTCTCAACTGTTGACATGTATGCATCCAGTACATAAATTATGTTTCAAGTTTTTTAATCTGTACATCTCTTGCGTTATTAGGGAAAATAAAAAAATAGATAACTAACATACAAATAACACCATTATCATCTTTAACTTCCTTGGCCTGTTAAAAACGCGTTTACGGCTTTACACAAACTAGCCCGTGCCTTGCACGGGCTATCAAACTTGTTATCAATAATTAGATACAGAATTTCAATCAAACATCAAGAAGAAAACCTAATTGACCTGTTTCAGATCTCAAATATCCAACGAAGCCAAAATTTGTTGGAGAGAAGTATTTGTAACTCTAATATCCAGAATCAAAGGATTACAACGAAAAATTGAAAAATAGATATTCAATCGATCATTAACCAGAGAATTGAAATGTTTGGAAGATCTAATCAATCCATAAGAAATGAGAAGCCAAAAAGAAATCGGATACTAGAAGATACCAAATTCGGAGAATTGGATACTAGAAGATACCAAATTTTCGAATTGAATGTAGATTTATCAAATTCGCCATAGACAATGTGGAACGTTGGTCTGATACCATGTAAACTTCATCTAATCTCCGGTTATAGAAAAGAATAAACCATATACCTAAGGAATGTCAAAAGAGAAAGCTTTGTTTTTTATAGAAAAAATGATGATAAATGTAAAATACGGTCACACCCTTGAGATAATCATAATAATACTTATCTCTCGTTTATTTTTTTAAGTTAATACCTCTGCAAATATTTAGGGTTGACCAAATAAATAAAATTATATATTTACCCTTATATATTATTAAATTATAATTCATGAAAATTTTATATTTTCAATGACAAAATTATCCTATTTTAATACCATACATTATAATTATAATTTTGTTCGTAATTAAGATCATCTCAATCAAATTATTAGTAACTTATAAACAAATTAATTTAGTTTAATTAGCACATATAGTTTAGGGTAAATGATAAAAATATTAAGAATTTTAAATTAAATTATTAATAAAGTTGTTGTAATTAGAGTGAATTGGTTACGTTGATAGTTCAATTTTTGATGTACAACAACAAAAATAGTTATTTGATTTTTTAGTGTTATATATATATATATATATATATATATATATATATATATATATATATATATATATATATATGTTAAATTTATCTCGAGCATATGTCAAATTTGGGATGTTTATGTTTTTTTATTACATTTTTTAATCTATAATTGGTGTTATTTTTATGCCAATGTTGAAAAAAAGAAAATGTAAGAATATTTATTACGTATACCTCTATTTTGTAAAAAGAAAAAAAAAATAAAAAATCTTTCTTTCTTTGAGTAACAACATTTGTCATCTTTACTGTAAATAATTATGCCCAAGTGTGACTTATGTTTAGTTTAATATTTGGAAAAAAAAAATTAACATAATTTTTAATACTTTTTTATATAAATAATAAGGTTCTTTCTATAACAGATTTTGTCTAAGTTTGTTTTATGTAAATTTTAAAATTTGGGAAAAATAATTATAATTATTTTTAAATTTGCACTCTTTTTTTTTTGCTAAATATTTGCACTTTTTATGTGCATTAAGATTTTACTTTTTATTTACAAAAAATAATGTGTGAATGTATACTATGTAAATTTTAATATTTGAGGAATTGAATTAGCAAAAATTGTGTATGACTTTATTTTCTTGATAAAATGACTATTTGTTATTTTTTGACATTTATGCTATTTAATGTAAAAGTTCATAATTTTATTAATTATATCAAGTTAAATGAAAATGTATAAATTTATATTTAGTGGGTATATTAAACATTAGAACTTGAAGGGTGTTTTGGACATAATATTAAAAATATTTGTGAATATTAATTGGTCAACAACACTATGAGTAGTGAATATTGCATATTGTTGACTAGAAGGATATTGACTACTATTTTTGTTGACTAGAAGAATATTGACTATTACTTGAAAAGTTAAAAAAACAGTGAATGTTATTATGATTATTTACAGGGACGCCATTGTATTTTACTCTAAATTCTATTAGATAAATAATTGCTTACTACAATACTTATAGCTATCTAACTGACAGTAGAAATACACATTTACCAAGTTACAATACTATCCTTCTAACAGGAGCGAAGTTAGGAATTTAAATTGGGTTGGACTGGCCAAATTTATTTCAACTTATGACTACTTTGGATTGGACTAACTAAAACTATTTCAACTTAAAATTACTTAATTATATAGTATATCTAATAAATAAATAAATTAGGGCGGACTACAGCCGGTGAAGTCGACTAGTAGTTCTGCCCCTACTTCTGCATGAAAGACTAAAACTAAACTCCGGCCTTGTAATTGTTTGGATTGTGTAAAGCATCTCTTATGGTGACATCTTTGATAACGGAATTTGCTAATGAAGCTGGTATATCTGTAAAGGATTTAGGTAGGAATGTTATTGACAATTTTACTCATCTTGCACATATCTAAATAGTTAAACCATTGCTAGGTCTTTTTTTCTTCTTCTTGTTTAATTTCATGTGATTAATTAGCTTTTGAATGGATGATTTCCTCTTTGAAATTTGACGTGGTGAAGAGTCAAAGCTCATAGACTAGAGATTATGTTTCCATTTAGAAAGGAGAATAAATGGAATTGGACTCTTTACTGAAATATCTTGATTCGATCCTTATTTGTTTTCTTTTTTCGTTAATTCATTCTTTAATTTTGACTCATTCCGTATATAAGGAGAAGAACTAGCAATGATATGAAAAATCACGATTGTTACGTAACTCTTTAGTCCTACTGCAAATAAATTGTTGTAAGATTTTCTCGATTAATATCACCTATTTCTATAATACACGATTAAGCATATTCTACTTCTCATTTGTTACTTTTTGTACTCCATATTTTTTTCTTCCACAGAGTCCTAGTATAAAAATAAATATAATATTTCAAAATTAATTTTGTCATCATAATTCATTACGAAATTATAAATTTACTATTTTAAAGTATAAACAATGAACAAAAACACCATTTTAATATCTGTAAATTTTAAAATGAGAGTATTTTATAGAGAGAGAGAGTCATAGAGTATATCTTACTTTCGACTTTTCGACTTTTATGCCATCAGATAATGTTATGAATGGACTCTAATTAGTTGTGACAATCAAGATAGGACCCAAACTCTATAATCATGATCGATATATCGTTGTATATATTGAGGGACTAAAGTTTGAAAAGTATGTAAGAAATTAGATGAACTCCATGTGGTTTAATTAACGAGGTTCTACTTTTAACTCCTTGTAAGCAACAATTAGAACTATATATGATATCAGTTTTTACGGCCACAAAGGGGTTAAATCAATTTTCCTTCACTATACTTGACTCCAATTTATATATGTATTATTGTACTAAATTTTTTTACAATTGAGTCGCTGTACTCAATTTTTTTTATAAAAAGTGAAGTTTCTGTCAAATACTGTTAATCATTTAACACGAAAATGACGTGACAGTACTAAATATCATTTTCATCATAGAACTGGAGGTTAATTTATAGTTACATCATTGAAAAATAAAATAATAATAATAATAATACCCTCTCCGTTACACAAATTTTTTTTTTAATTTTTTTAAAGAAACATTTAATTTGAGGTATAATAATAATAATAATACCATCTCCGTTACATATAAAAAAAATTAGTTTTGTTTTTTAAAAATTAATTTGAGGTATTTTAAAAATAAATTTGAATTTAATAATAATAATAATAACAACAACAACAACAACAACAACAACAACAATAATAATAATAATAATAATTGAGTTATATGATAATATTAAATTATTGGATGGGATTTTTATGTGAGAGAGTTATAGGATAATATTATATAAAAAAATTAACTGTAAAAAAAATCCAAAAATTATTGTGTGACGGTCATAATATAAATTTGATGCAATTTAGATTTGCAAGTATATTTAATTTTTTTGTTTGAGTATGGAATTAAAAATATTAGAAAAGGGTGATATTTGTTTAGTTGTAAAAATATTGCATAATTATTGTGTGAGACTCACATGCAATTATCAGATATATTTTTTTTGTTGATAATTTATCATTTATATGGGATAATATCAGTTTAAAACGTGTTTAGATCAATCACTCATAAATTTGGGATAATATCAATTTAAAAAGTGTAAAAATTATATGTAAATAAAACTCTAAAGGCAAATTAGTAAATGTGTTTGTTTGTATTTTGAAAGGTATTTAGTTGTAAACAAAAATAAAAAACGAGAGTAATAATATAAATTGTATAAATTAAAAATTAATAAAAATATGTGAGTAATTGATTTATATATTTATATATCTACTGAATCAATAACGTTTAGTCGCACAATACAATAGTTTCGTTAATATATTATTTTTTCGAATTGTTTTACCCTGTAAGCTATTAGTTAAAGCAGGCGAATGCCACTTATTTTTATTTAAGTTCTTACTTATTTTTAAAGTCACCCTTAAAGTTTATTTTTTTTTAATTTGGTCTTTAAAGTAATATTTTTTATCGTTTCCGTTCCTTTTACCCGATTTTACTGAAATCCAACCAAAAATTGACCAAACCCATTGATACAATCCTTTTACCCGATTTATCATAATCGTTGAATAACACTTGCGTCTCTCTAAGTTGTCACTCACTTTTAAAGTTATCATTTTTTCTTAATTTCAAAAATTTTATTTTTTATTTTTGAGATAATAATTAAAATTTTAAAAAAAATTATTATATATTTTATGAATTCACATAAAAAAAAAATAGTTTATATTATATGAATTCATATAATATAATATATAATAATTTTTTTAATTAACGCTTACCTATAAAATAAAATTTTAAATATAACAAAATTGGTGTATACTTATAACTGCAAAATATATTTTTAAATAAAAATTAAAAAAAAATACAAATTCTCTGTTCTTTTTGTAAGACCCCGAATTTTATGAAATACAAAATTTAATTTTTCTTCATATAGATATTTTTTTTAAACAGTAAGTGGTTAAATCGATAAAGTTAAAAGTTAAGGATGTTATGTGCAAATTTTATTTTGTCGGACAATATTCGCTTTGTCGGGGAATATTCGTTTGGTCGGGGAATATTCGTTTGGTCCGACGGCGCCGAAATAACAAATTATTGGTGGACCCCACAACGGAATATTTGTCGGATATAGAAAACGACAGAAATAACCTTTTTAAATAAAAATAGTCAACGGAACTGTTAAAATACCGGTGATAAAAGAATAGTAGCATACGGTAGTTATTGGTATTTTCTGTAGCACTCGGTACTCTACAGTAACACACGGTATTGCATAGTGTCTCATATTTTTGGTCTGATAATTGACACCGTAACTGTTACGCATCATTTCATCGATAATTGTCACTGCATAATATTTTATATTATCAATTCAATAATTGTTGTTACACAGTATTTTGCATTATTGATTTAATAATTGTCATTACACTGTATTTTATATCATTGAGTCAATAATTGTTGTTGCACTGTTTTTAAAATTATTGAACCTAATAATTGTCACAGTAACATATGCATAGTAATTCACATTATTGAATCAATAATTGTCATTACACAGTAACGTATGCTTTATTTTACATTATTGTTATCTCTATTATGATGTTATTTAAACAGTTGTATTTCATTAATTTATTAACTTGATATCTAAGAGCTAACTATACTGTATTTATAACAATTAGTCATAATAATTGAATTGATAAAGTTATTTGTTTATAATATAAAGTTAGGTGATTATTAGGTGATATGAAATGAATGGTGTAGATTAAAGTGTGAATTATTGTTGAATAATTGAATTGATTTGTTTATAATATAAAGTTAGGTGATTATTAGGTGATATGAAATGAATGGTGTAGATTAAAGTGTGAATTATTGTTGAATAATTAAATTGATTTGTTTATAATATAAAGTTAGGTGATTATTAGGTGATATGAAATGAATGGTGTAGATTAAAGATAATATAATATTTGAAATGGATGGTGTAGATTAAAAGATGATCTTTAAATGAATGGTTTAGATTAAATGAATGATAAGATTTTTGGCTATAAATAGAAGCCTTAACTTAAGGATTTTTCATAAACTTCCTTACTTGTTCTTTCTTTCTCTCTCTAAATACTTGTTGTGAAAGTTCTCTCTAAGTGTGCTTAAGTCATCTTGAGTATTTGTGAAGATCTATAAGTATACGTGTACTGTTCAAGTTAATCAACCTCATTTAAATCAATATTCAGTCACGTGTTGAGGTAAGGGATACCATCTTTTTCATCTTCCATTATTCAAACGTACTATGGTAAGGGATTATCATTATTTGATTCTCGATAATAATATTGTTTCTTCCTTACTCATAAGACGTGCCTTTTATTTCCATGTATTAAATTGTGGGAATAACCTTACGGAGCGGATTGCCGCCTGTTGGTGAATAACCTTTCGTATTCATTCATTATTAATCTCTGAGAATAACCTTACGGAGCGGATTGCCGCCTGTTTGGTGAATAACTCTTTGTACTCAAATTCTATTAAATTGTGGGAATAACCTTACGGAGCGGATTGCCGCCTGTTGGTGAATAACCCTTTGTATTAATTTCCTTCACCTTTTGTTAATCAAACCTGCTACGGTAAGGGATATTATTTTCTTTCATACTCCTAAATCGAAATTTATTATGGAACTATTGCTTCTATAATTCCTGAAAATATTATATGTTCCATAATAGTTGAACTTCATTATTTCAACTGAACCTTCCTATTTACGTGAACCTTTCTATTGAATTGTAACCGTTATTCTGAACTGTGGATCTTGAATATCATTTTTAAATTTCACTCCACATCATGTTGACAATTTGGACATTATTTGAATATGTACAAAGTAAACTTCCGATACTTATTGTTATCCTATTTCTTCTGTTCATCATTTATATCATTCTAATCATCCAAAAATCAAGCTGTTGTGAATATCTGTGGCCGGGGGCACAGATGTGATATATTTGTTGAACAGATGATAGGTTAAAGGCGATATAATAGGTTAAAGGCGATACATCTGTTCGGTGTCTTTTATGGCACGTGGTGAATGTTCTCTTTGGCCCGTAGTGCAAAGATGAACTGTTGTTTTGTATGATTATGACCAAAGGCTGAATCTGGTATAATCATGACCGTTGGTGCTATATTGAATATCTTTGGCCCGTAGTACAAAGATGAACTGTTGATGTGCATGATTATGATCAGGAACTGTGAATTTGTATTATCTTGACTAATGATATTTCAGATGATAAAAGTTGAAGATGTTTTTCCTAAAAAGAGAACCGAGTGGACATTATAGTCTGCATTATTCTTCTAATAGATTACTCATTCCGCTGCTATTATTGATCTGAACGTTGTTTAAGAATTTAACTGCAGTTTTTGATATAAACCTTGTAGTCTATTGTATTCTATCAAGAACTCAACTGTTGAAGACTAATGATAATTTATTCGTCATTATCTTAGTCATGATATTCTTTACTGGGCTATTTGAGCTCACCCTTTCTTTTGTTCCATTGTTTTTCAACAGGAGATGAAAACATAACAGGGTCTAGCCGGGGAATGGAGTGAGGGTCCGAGGAATAGTTATCATAGTCTTCACGTTTTGTAAAATAGTGTGGCAATAATAGTGAAGACTTAGTTGTGTATTATTATACACTGTATTGTTGTACGTTGTGCTTTGTTGTAATAATTTTGTTGTAGTATTTTGACGACTCAAGTTTGGGCTGTGTGGGCCCAGATTTGGGGGCGTCACAGTTGGTATCAGAGCTTAGGGATATGGTCTTTAATGGCGATCTGGGGTAGAACTAGGAGGGGAGAGACGAATAGAATCAATCACTAGTGTGTCCTACCTAAATTAGATTTATTTTTATCTAATGAATCGATTTGAATGTAGGAACATGAAGAGATGAGTCAGTTTATTTGAACTAACATTTATTTTGTGACCACAGTTAATTATGGCATCTGGAAATCAGGAGGTTAACTATGAAATTACCGAAACAAATGTAGCTGCAAAACAAGAGGCGACGAATAATCTTCTTACAAACTCAGAGTTGAATCATTTGCCTAAGGCAAAAATTATGCGTGTTCTATCCAGTAAGGATGAAGGTGAAAGCTCTGCTACAGTCGTTCCAGATCCATTCTTAGAAGCAATTAAAGGAAGTAACGAACTTGCGGAAATTATTGCCTTTAATTTACTCACTATTTGGGAGAGTGATATCACATGGTTATGCTCTATAACAAAGGATCAGAATATATGGACTTTTCATATTAGTCTTTGGGATTTATGGTGTTCCAGCTATGATTTTCAAGATTATTTAAAAATGATGTTTCTATACTTTTGGGCGTTACAATTTAGTGGAATTCAGGTTAAGTTAGTCACTATCGTGGAAACTGCAGTCTATCGAAAATACTATTTTAATGGAAATCATTGGTACCTTACTACTGATGAAGTTGATGAAACCGAGAAACAGTTTGCTAGAAAATTATTCAGTGGTATTCCCATGGTTGAAATACGTGAAGATCCGAATGAAGTATTCGGGATTCGATTTGACGATAACAGTCAAGAAACCGAATGAGGTGATAACCGGTAAGCTATTCATAAATTCTCGTGAAGTCTATGCCATATTAGATACTGACTCTATCCACTCTTTTATCTCACCTATATGTACTCAACGTTTAAATTTGACTATTGAAAACTTAAATCTTGTTTTATCAGTTGAAACCTCATTGGGAGAAATACCTATTACATTTACTATCTATAAATCTTGCCTAGTTCAAATCAACAACCTCACATTACCTGTTGACCTTATTTCTTTGGAGATGCGTGAATTTGATGTGATTTTAGGAATTGATTGGTTGACTACCCATCATGCTAAAATTGATTGTTTTCATAAGATTATTAGTTTTCATATTCCTAATCAACCTGTCATGCAAATTCAAGCAACTAAACCATTGAAATCTATAACTGTTATTTCTAGCCATAAAGCCATTCGTTTATTGAAAAACGGATGTCAAGCCTTTTTAGCTCATGTCACTGATTTGAACAAAAACACGTCAAACTTGAATGATATTCCCATTGTTAATGAGTTTCCTGACGTTTTTCCTGAAGAACTTCCTGGCTTACCCCCAAACCGTGAAATTGATTTTTATATTGATCTTGAACCCGGTACCAAGCCCATTTCCAAAGCTCCCTACCGAATGGCTCCCATTGAACTTCAAGAGTTAAAAGTCCAACTACAGGAATTGTTGGATACCGGTTTCATTCGTCCGAGTGCATCACCTTGGGGTGCTCCTGTTCTATTTGTGAAGAAGAAAGACGGGAGTATGAGATTGTGCATTGACTACCGAGAATTGAACCATGTCACCATCAAGAACAGGTACCCGTTACCTCGGATTGATGACATGTTTGATCAATTGCAAGGCGCTCAACATTTCTCAAAGATTGATCTCCGTTCTGGATATCATCAGTTAAAGGTTAAAGCTGAGGACATTCCAAAGACTGCTTTCAGAACTCGTTATGGGCATTATGAGTTCTTAGTCATGCCTTTTGGACTAACTAATGCTCCTGCAGCTTTCATGGACATGATGAACCGGATATTCAAGGAACATTTGGATCATTTTGTGGTTGTCTTTATTGATGACATCCTCATATACTCCAAGAGTCGCGAGGATCATGAACAACACCTGAGATTGATACTACAAAAGCTCCGTGAAAACAAATTATATGCCAAGTTGAAGAAATGTGAGTTCTGGCTTGAGGAGGTCGCGTTTCTTGGGCATGTGATTTCTAGTCAAGGAATATCAGTCGATCCTGCGAAGATTGAAACGGTACTAAATTGGGAGCAACCCAAAACAGTAACCGAAGTCCGAAGTTTTCTGGGTCTAGCTGGTTATTATCGGAGATTCGTAGAAGGATTTTCTCGAATCGCCACTCCATTAACGCAGCTTACTCGGAAAAGCACAAAATTCATATGGAGCGAGGAATGCGAGAAAAGTTTCCAAGAACTCAAGAAGAGACTGGTTTCAGCTCCTGTTCTGACCATACCATCAGGATCAGGAGAATTTGTTATCTACAGCGATGCTTCTGGCAAAGGTCTAGGCTGTGTCCTTATGCAACATGGAAAGGTTATAGCCTACGCCTCTCGACAACTCAAAGATTATGAGAAAAATTATCCTACTCATGATCTAGAGTTGGCAGCAGTCGTTTTCGCGTTGAAGATCTGGAGACACTACTTGTACGGAGAAAAAGTGGATATCTATACGGATCATAAAAGTCTCAAGTATTTCTTCACCCAGAAGGAACTCAACATGCGACAACGACGTTGGCTTGAGCTGTTAAAGGATTATGACCACACAATCCAGTATCACCCGGGAAAGGCGAACGTTGTAGCTGACGCTTTGAGCAGAAAATCTTATGCAAGTACAAGTGCACTGCTGACAACACAAAAGTGTATTTTGTACGACTTGCAAAAGATGGAGATAGAGCTAAAGACACCAGGGACCCGCTCGAAGATTGCTCACGTGCGAGTAGAACCAACTTTAATCGATAAAATTAAAGCTGCTCAAGCTACCGATCCGGAACTGATAAACATGATAAAGAAAGTACAAGAAGGTGCCATTCCCGAAGCAAGAATCGACGAGAAAGGAATACTTCGAGTCAACTCTCGACTCTGTGTTCCTAACGATCCTGAATTAAAGCATAAAATCATGATGGAGGCACACAACACGCCGTTTGCAATCCACCTAGGAGATACCAAGATGTATCGAGATCTTCGACATACATTTTGGTGGAACAATATGAAAAGAGAGATTGTGGAGTTTATCTCAAGGTGCCTAACTTGTCAACGTGTCAAGGCAGAACATCAAGTTCCTAAAGGTCCATTACAATCACTTGAAGTTCCCGAATGGAAGTGGGAACACATCAATATGGACTTCGTGACGGGTCTTCCAAAAGTTTCTCAAGGCTTAGATGCAATTTGGGTGATCGTAGATAGATTGACCAAATCTGCTCATTTCTTGCCTATACGAGAAAACTTTTCACTTGAACGTCTTGCCGGTATGTACATAAATGAGATCGTGAGATTGCATGGCATGCCAGTTTCCATAGTTTCTGATCGAGATCCTAGATTCACTTCACGCTTTTGGATCAGTCTACAAAAAGCTATGGGCACTGAACTACGTTTTAGTTCTGCATACCATCCTCAAACGGACGGACAATCGGAAAGGACGATCCAGACCCTCGAAGATCTTTTGAGACTTTGTGTATTAGACTTCAAAGGAAGTTGGGATAAGTACTTGCCGTTGGTGGAATTTTCTTACAACAACAGTTACCAAGCAAGCATAGGCATGGCTCCATTCGAGGCATTGTATGGAAGGAAGTGTCGCTCTCCAATATGTTGGAATGAGGTAGGAGAAGCAAAATTGTTGGGACCCGAGTTGGTACGCTTGACGACCGAAAAGATCCAAATGATCCGACAACGAATACAGACCGCACACGAACGAGAAAAGAGTTATGTTGATCTTCATCGGAGAGACGAAAGTTTCAACGTCGGAGATCATGTATTCTTACGTGTTTCTCCATGGAAAGGGGTTACGAGATTCGGAAAGAGAGGAAAGCTCAACCCTCGATTTATTGGCCCATTTGAAATCCTCGATCGAATAGGAACCGTAGCCTACAGACTAGCCCTACCACCAAGTATGTCTCGCATCCATAACGTTTTTCACATATCTATGTTACGTAAATATGTGAAGGACCCAAACCACGTTATTGAGTTAGAACCAGACGTTATAGCAGAGGATTTAACATACGAGGAAGTACCTGTTAAGATCCTGGATAAGAAGGAGCAGATCCTACGCTCAAATGTTATACCTCAAGTTAAGGTTTTATGGAGGAACCAAGATACTGAGGAAATGACCTGGGAGCTAGAATCTGAGATGAAATCTAAGTATCCTTACCTCTTCGATATGTCAGGTACGTCAATTTCGGGGACGAAATTTCATAAGGAGGGGAGGTTGTAAGACCCCGAATTTTATGAAATACAAAATTTAATTTTTCTTCATATAGATATTTTTTTTAAACAGTAAGTGGTTAAATCGATAAAGTTAAAAGTTAAGGATGTTATGTGCAAATTTTATTTTGTCGGACAATATTCGCTTTGTCGGGGAATATTCGTTTGGTCGGGGAATATTCGTTTGGTCCGACGGCGCCGAAATAACAAATTATTGGTGGACCCCACAACGGAATATTTGTCGGATATAGAAAATGACAGAAATAACCTTTTTAAATAAAAATAGTCAACGGAACTGTTAAAATACCGGTGATAAAAGAATAGTAGCATACGGTAGTTATTGGTATTTTCTGTAGCACTCGGTACTCTACAGTAACACACGGTATTGCATAGTGTCTCATATTTTTGGTCTGATAATTGACACCGTAACTGTTACGCATCATTTCATCGATAATTGTCACTGCATAATATTTTATATTATCAATTCAATAATTGTTGTTACACAGTATTTTGCATTATTGATTTAATAATTGTCATTACACTGTATTTTATATCATTGAGTCAATAATTGTTGTTGCACTGTTTTTAAAATTATTGAACCTAATAATTGTCACAGTAACATATGCATAGTAATTCACATTATTGAATCAATAATTGTCATTACACAGTAACGTATGCTTTATTTTACATTATTGTTATCTCTATTATGATGTTATTTAAACAGTTGTATTTCATTAATTTATTGACTTGATATCTAAGAGCTAACTATACTGTATTTATAACAATTAGTCATAATAATTGAATTGATAAAGTTATTTGTTTATAATATAAAGTTAGGTGATTATTAGGTGATATGAAATGAATGGTGTAGATTAAAGTGTGAATTATTGTTGAATAATTGAATTGATTTGTTTATAATATAAAGTTAGGTGATTATTAGGTGATATGAAATGAATGGTGTAGATTAAAGTGTGAATTATTGTTGAATAATTAAATTGATTTGTTTATAATATAAAGTTAGGTGATTATTAGGTGATATGAAATGAATGGTGTAGATTAAAGATAATATAATATTTGAAATGGATGGTGTAGATTAAAAGATGATCTTTAAATGAATGGTTTAGATTAAATGAATGATAAGATTTTTGGCTATAAATAGAAGCCTTAACTTAAGGATTTTTCATAAACTTCCTTACTTGTTCTTTCTTTCTCTCTCTAAATACTTGTTGTGAAAGTTCTCTCTAAGTGTGCTTAAGTCATCTTGAGTATTTGTGAAGATCTATAAGTATACGTGTACTGTTCAAGTTAATCAACCTCATTTAAATCAATATCCAGTCACGTGTTGAGGTAAGGGATACCATCTTTTTCATCTTCCATTATTCAAACGTACTATGGTAAGGGATTATCATTATTTGATTCTCGATAATAATATTGTTTCTTCCTTACTCATAAGACGTGCCTTTTATTTCCATGTATTAAATTGTGGGAATAACCTTACGGAGCGGATTGCCGCCTGTTGGTGAATAACCTTTCGTATTCATTCATTATTAATCTCTGAGAATAACCTTACGGAGCGGATTGCCGCCTGTTTGGTGAATAACTCTTTGTACTCAAATTCTATTAAATTGTGGGAATAACCTTACGGAGCGGATTGCCGCCTGTTGGTGAATAACCCTTTGTATTAATTTCCTTCACCTTTTGTTAATCAAACCTGCTACGGTAAGGGATATTATTTTCTTTCATACTCCTAAATCGAAATTTATTATGGAACTATTGCTTCTATAATTCCTGAAAATATTATATGTTCCATAATAGTTGAACTTCATTATTTCAACTGAACCTTCCTATTTACGTGAACCTTTCTATTGAATTGTAACCGTTATTCTGAACTGTGGATCTTGAATATCATTTTTAAATTTCACTCCACATCATGTTGACAATTTGGACATTATTTGAATATGTACAAAGTAAACTTCCGATACTTATTGTTATCCTATTTCTTCTGTTCATCATTTATATCATTCTAATCATCCAAAAATCAAGCTGTTGTGAATATCTGTGGCCGGGGGCACAGATGTGATATATTTGTTGAACAGATGATAGGTTAAAGGCGATATAATAGGTTAAAGGCGATACATCTGTTCGGTGTCTTTTATGGCACGTGGTGAATGTTCTCTTTGGCCCGTAGTGCAAAGATGAACTGTTGTTTTGTATGATTATGACCAAAGGCTGAATCTGGTATAATCATGACCGTTGGTGCTATATTGAATATCTTTGGCCCGTAGTACAAAGATGAACTGTTGATGTGCATGATTATGATCAGGAACTGTGAATTTGTATTATCTTGACTAATGATATTTCAGATGATAAAAGTTGAAGATGTTTTTCCTAAAAAGAGAACCGAGTGGACATTATAGTCTGCATTATTCTTCTAATAGATTACTCATTCCGCTGCTATTATTGATCTGAACGTTGTTTAAGAATTTAACTGCAGTTTTTGATATAAACCTTGTAGTCTATTGTATTCTATCAAGAACTCAACTGTTGAAGACTAATGATAATTTATTCGTCATTATCTTAGTCATGATATTCTTTACTGGGCTATTTGAGCTCACCCTTTCTTTTGTTCCATTGTTTTTCAACAGGAGATGAAAACATAACAGGGTCTAGCCGGGGAATGGAGTGAGGGTCCGAGGAATAGTTATCATAGTTTTCACGTTTTGTAAAATAGTGTGGCAATAATAGTGAAGACTTAGTTGTGTATTATTATACACTGTATTGTTGTACGTTGTGCTTTGTTGTAATAATTTTGTTGTAGTATTTTGACGACTCAAGTTTGGGCTGTGTGGGCCCAGATTTGGGGGCGTCACACTTTTCTTTTTCTTCTTTACCAAAAATTAAAATTTTAACGTATATACTATATTAATTCAAAAAAAAAAAAATTATACAATAACTCATTCAATTATATGTAGTGTCTCTCACTTCTCTTTTTACTTTTTTGTATATATTCTTTCAATTTTGTTGATCGTACAAAGTTGCTAGTTATGTTATGATTGATTTTCATATTTAATTTTTTTTTTGTGGTGCTCATCTCGTTCTATGATAATTATGATTCATTTAGTTGATGAAAATTTTCCTTTTTTTTGATTTATTAATTTTCTTCATCTAATTAATTTTAGTAATATATCCAGTAATTTGCTCCCTTTATTTTAGAAAAGAATCTTAACTTTGTAAAGTCAATTAATGAAAATTTAAGTTTGAATACTAATTAATTTGATATTAATTATCTAAAAGAATTATTAATTATAATTTTTTAACTTTAATATTAAATTAATTTTTGTTTGTAAGATAGCTCATTTCTTTAAAGTTGAATCAAATTTATATTTATTTCAAAAAGTTATCGATAACTAATTTACCATAAAAAGTTGGGGAATACTATGGTCCAAACAATTTTGGCAGTGGGGACGATGTATGAATGATGATAAGACACCACCTTCATTATTTATGTACGATTAAACGTTGCATTTGAATCCTTCTGTCCTCCACCAAATTTCAGTTCAAGTGACATTTACTTCACCATGCAGTCCATGTCTCTCTACTATTCAATAATAATTGATAGGAAAGAAAAGTCTATAAATTATGAAAATGATATTTGCAACGTAAACGTATAATATAGGAGTAATTTAGAGGGTAAAATTTGTATTATATGCATTGCGTTAAATTTGTATTAATATGAATTTGTTTGATATCATCAAGTTGAATTTTAAGACTTCGTAAATTATTTTAAAAATTCAACCTTCAATCTGATTTTAATTAACCAGCTTTACATATAATTTTATTTTTTGGTCCTATATGCATGTCAAATACTACCCCTAGCTTGATCTATACTCATTTTTATATTACCACTAATTCAACGATTGCACATAAATTTCCTTAAGAATGGTGTCCCCAAACCCACTCATTATTATTATAATTAAAATTTCACAAGAAAAAATAACACCTAATCCTTTGAGATTTGAGATTTTCTGGATTAATCTCACTTATTTCTATAATATTTTTCTTATTTTTATCAAATTTGGAGAAACCTAGGTAAATTAATGAATTAAATCAAAAAATTATTTAGCTGTGTTAAAATGAAAGAACATTATATAATAATATTTAATTAAATTTTAAACTCTAACCAAAATAAACTATTAATAATTTATTTTAAAATAAATGAATAAAAATACAAGATTAAGCATATTCTACTTCTCATTTGTTACTTTTTTGTACTCCATAAATTTTTCTTCCATAGAGTCGTAGTATAAAAAATATATATAATATTTCAAAACTAATTTTGTCACCATGATTCATTACTAAATTATAAATTTACTATTTTAAAGTATAAACAATGAACAAAAACACAATTTTAATATCTGTAAATTTTAAAATGAGATTATTTTATAAAGAGTATACAGTATATCTTACTTTCGATTTTTAGGCCATCAGATAATGCTATGAATGGACTCTAATTATTTGCGACAATCAAGATACGACCCAAACTTTATAATCATGATCAATATATCGTTGTCATATATTTAGGGACTAAAGTTTGAAAAGTATATATAAGAAAGATGAACTCCACGTGGTTTAATTAACGAGGTTCCACTTAATCACCTTTTTAACTCCTTGTAATCATAATTACGCGGAAACTTGAAAAACTCCCCCTTTTCCAAAAGCTAGCCTCATCACCTCTATAATTTAACCAGGCTTGCATGCAAAGATATATATAAGTTTATAACACTAAGTTGAAACATTCTCCCTCTTTTCAAAAGTAACCAGGCTTGCTTGCAGAGATATATATAACTGAGTTCCAAGAGCCAAGTCAAATTTTATGTAGTTTATATTTCATTTATTAGTCTGATCTCCAAATTCTTCACCCAATCCAAAGATTTAAGTTTCTTTGTTGGGTCCCATTTTCGGCAAATCTGTTATCACAACTCAAACCGAATTTCTTTAATTAACGTCAAACAAACTTCATGTTGTCAGATTTATGTATAGACAAATTCACGCAAGTATACGTGGCCAACAAGTAATATAATAGTAAGTAAAGTAGAGTATCCATCCCACGAGGAAATAATAATAATAATATTCAAGTACTAATTTTATATCAACTCAATTTTATTTAAACAACCGATTCAAGTTTTATGGAATTAAATTAAAATAAGCAAATTATTAAACAAATATGAATATCAGATTTAAAAGTTAAGACTACAATTTCCCCCAATGCTTCGCATAAATATTTTCACTCTCTTGACAACTATTTAATCGATATAATTCATTAAGCGGGAATTCATAAGTATTTATTAAACCTTTTCCAAGAGTTTGACAAAAATATCTATTCCAATTAATTTACTATATTCCTATGTAAAATAATTAAGAATAGATTCATTAAGTTTAAATTCCCAAAGCACTTACATGCAACATATAAATATATTCCTATTTTATACGTAATGCATGTTATCATATTTAGATCAAAATCTAGATTTCATCTTCCAATGCCATCTAGGAAATCAAATAATTGTATGGCCAAACAATTATAACATGTAAGCACAAAATATGATAAATGAATTATAAAGATTAATAATTGAAACAAGAGAGAATTAATTTATACTACACATTGGGTTCCATTGTAATCTTAAAATAAAATTAGTTCATAAATAAATAAAAAGAATTCCACAAATTAAACAACATCGTAACAAAAATTAAAGAGAAAAGAATAAAGGATAAACTATTTTGTAGCACTTCTTCAATCTCCAAATCTTGAACTCTTGATGTTGCCTCCTTTGCTTCAATGCTTCAATGTAGCTCTAGGTTATTGTGTGTATGTGCTTTCCCTTTGGCATGTATTTATAGGCCTCAAATATGTCCAAACCCTAATAGGATTTAAAACCCTAATAGGATTTATTTTTTCAAACCCTAATAGGAATTAAAATCCAATTGGGAATCAAAAAGATGCAAAAATCCCGAAATCTGCTGTTTTGGCCAATTTCCGTGTCAGCCAAACGCGGCGTTGACCAAGTCAACGCCCGCTCAAAACAGCCGCGCGCATTGCGCGCATTCTGTCCAGCACCGCTCGATAAAACGACGCCGTATCCGTGCCCTGCCTCCTTCCGCTGAACATCCGCGCATTGCGCGCATGTTGCTTCTGCCGCGTCCCCTGAAACGACGTCGTTCCACTTCCGGTTTTTGTCACCTGCATGCGCGCATGGCGCGAGAGTCCGGAGGAGTATTTACGAGATTGCCACCGCGCTGGATTTTTATAGTTAGCTCCCTCAGGTTTCTGCTTTATTACGATTTTGCCACCGCCTTCTTGCAGAATTACACTTTTGCCCTTCCTTCTTTATTTCCTACACAATAAAATATAAAATAAATAAATATAATATAAAAACGCTAAAAATAATAATAATGTATAATAATAAATAAAACACCTAAATTCCTAAAAATACTTTAAAACTCACAAATAATTAAGTCTAAAAATATTAAATAAATAGAAATAAAATCTAATTATCAAATACCCCCAAACTTAACTATTTGCTTGCCCTCAAGCACAACAAAAATCAAAACTAAAATTCTACCAAATTACCAAAAATTAATCGAGCAACTCAAGCAATGAATCAATATGAATTTCAACTTTATCCTCAAAGATTTTTAAATGATAACTTAAAGGAAATTTCAAAATTATGCAATGTTATAAAATTTTAACATATTTATTAATCTTATTCTACTCAAGACCCTTCGTGTGTGTGTGAATCCAAATGTATCAAACTAGCGAGAAAAAAACACTTAGATCCGCTCACGTAATTAAATGCCACATTAAAGATATCAAAATATATACAACAAAACTCTATATTTTTATTTTTCACATCACTCGAAGCTAATATATGCAAATAAACTTAGGAGATCAAAAAGTATTTAATCTTTTAAGCACCACTAGGATTATTAATTTCTTTTAAGCTCTTTTTTTTTTCTTCAATTGAATGGGTGCATTTTATTCTCCATCCCATTTTTTCCTCCTTTTTTTTTTTTTTTTTTTTTTTTTTCTTTTTCCTCGGTGAGTGCATTTTATGCTCCATCTCACCAGCGAGTGCGTTTTACGCTCCATCTCGCTTTTCTTCACATATTTATGAGTGAGTGCGTTTTACGCTCCATCTCAACTCATCACATAATTCTCTTAATAATTTTAATAATCCCAGAAAATTCACTTAAATCATCTCTCCAAAATCATATTTTACTACAATTTTGCTTCAAGTTACGATCAAATAAAAATATAGAATTCAAAAATATCTATCATGAGCATTTAACCAAATAAACTTCACTTAAGTTAAAAACTAGCTTAAACAAATGGATATGTGCATAAAAATTTGAAGGATCTCAAATAAAATAATAATCAATAAAAAGCCAAAATTCAAACTATGCAAAAATTTATCCATTTTTCAAAAGTTATTATATAAAAACCAATTTTTATCATTGACCAAAATTAATTCAACTAATTCATTGCCCAAGTGACACATCCTAGAAACTAAGTTACCCCATTTTCGTAGGAAACACGATTGCACTTAGCATGTGCAACAAGCCTTTAAACCCCTTGGTTACCCCAAGTGGACGAGTTTTGTCTCGTGAGGGTTTGTAGTGAATTTACCCACAAAATTCTAAAATTTAAACTAAAATAACACCTAAAAATTTGAAAAATTCTTTCAAATTTACCCACACCCCCAAACTTAAAACAGACGTTGTCCTCAATGTATAAAATAAAGAAAATTAAGAACAAGGGACTCCCCTGAATATGTAGCATTTTTTCTCCTCATCTGCTAAGTCTGAGCTGCATTGAATAAACCTGACACAAAACAAAAACAATAATAAAATATTAAAATAAACTAAAATTTACTACTAAGAAAAATCTACTAAAAATAAAAATAAACTAAAACTAAAACTTGGGTTGCCTCCCAATAAGCGCTTGTTTTTAAGTCTCAGCCTGACTACTCCCTTTTCTCTAGTCTGGATCGAATTTATGTTTGATGAATTGCTTTGGAAGCCATGCGTTGACCACTCGCGCAACTATTCCGTGATACTTGAGACCCCCAAACTTGCGTTTATCCTTCTTCCTCCAATCACACTGACCTTTCAAACCCCCAACATTAATCTGAAAGCATTTTTCTTGACCACTTGGAGATTCTATTGCATTAAACACCTTGAAGGTCACCTCTTCATCTTGAACTCTCATAGTTAACTCGCCTTTTTGCACATCAATTAGTGTTCTCCCTGTGGCCAAGAATGGGCGCCCAAGAATAATCGGTATATCCCGATCTTCCTCAAAGTCTAAGACTATGAAATCAGCTGGAAAAATAAATTTGTCCACCTTGACTAACACGTCTTCAACTATGCCTCGTGGATAAGTTAGTGATCTGTCCGCAAGCTGCAGTGTGATATTCGTAGGTTTTGCTTCTTTCAATCCCAACTGCTGGTAAATTGAGAGCGGCATCAAGTTGATACTAGCTCCCAAATCACATAACGCTCTCCCAAAGAATTTTCTGCCAATCGTGCATGGAATTGTGAAGCTACCCGGATCTTTGAGCTTTGGTGGTAACTTCTTTTGAAGTATTGCGCTGCACTCCTCAGTTAACGCCACTGTTTCAAATTCGCCTAACTTTCTCTTCTTGGATAAGATATCTTTCATGAACTTTACATAGCTTGGCATTTGCTCCAGTGCATCGGCAAATGGAATGTTGATCTGCAACTTCTTAAATACTTCCAAAAATTTTGAGAATTGTTTTTCCAACTTTGATTTCTGCAGTCGTTGGGGGAAAGGCACATGTGGTACAATAGAGCTCTGTTTGCCTGCCTCGTTCTTTAACATTGGGGTCTCCTGCTCTCCGTTACTTTCATCTTGCTTGTCACCCTCACTATTATCTTTCTGTGTCTGATTGGGAGTTTTCTCAACAACTTCGGGTAACTCCTTACCGCTACGAAGTGTTATTGCTTTGCACTGTTCTTTACCATCTCGTCTAGGATTGACCTCCGTGTTGCTTGGTAATGTGCCTTGGGGCCGGTTGTTGATGGCGTTAGCAAGCTGCCCCATTTGATTTTCTAGGTTTCGGATGGAGACTTCTTGACTGTTTATCCTTGTCTCATTCTGTGCAATGTACCTAGAAAGTAACTCCTCTAAATTTGTCTTCCTCTCCTGCTGTAGTTGGACTTGATTCTGAAATCCAGGTGGGTATGGTTGTTTTGGAGCAGGTTGTTGTGCTTGATTGTTGCTCCATGAGAAACTGGGATGATTCATCCACCCTGGATTGTAATTGTTGTTGTTTTGCTGCCTGTGGTAATTTCCAACGAACTGAACTGATTCTGCGTTGATTGCACATTGTTCACTTGGATGGCTTCCTGCACATAAATCACAAATAGCTGCTACATTCTGTATCGGCTTTCCTCCTAGAGCATCGATCTTCTTTGTTAATGTAGCGACCTGTGCTGCCAATGCCGTCACCGCATCTACCTCATAAATTCCAGCCACCTTTGGTTGATTCATCCTTGCAGCTGGCCATTGATAATTATTTGCTGCCATTGTCTCTAGCAACTCGTAGGCATCATCAAAATTCTTGGCCATCAATGCTCCTCCTGCCGCGGCATCGATACTCGTCCTTGTATTACTAAATAAACCGTTGTAAAACGTCTGGACTTGTAACCATTTGGGAATGCCATGGTGGGGACATCGTCGCAACAAGTCCTTAAATCTTTCCCACGCTTCATAGAGTGATTCTGCATCATGCTGAACGAAAAAAGTGATATCGTTCCTCATCTTAGCTGTTTTGGCTGGTGGGAAAAATTTTGCGAGAAACTTTTGCGCCAAATCGTTCCATGTAGTGATGGAACCTGGCGGTAGTGAATGAAGCCAGCTCTTTGCTTTATCACGAAGTGTGAAAGGAAATAGTCTGAGTCGAATTGCATCCTCCGTAACACCATTGTACTTGAAGGTGTCACAAATCTCCAAGAAGCTAACTAAGTGATCGTTTGGGTCATCATTCGGTAAACCCCCAAACTGCACAGAGTTTTGAATCATTTGGATCGTACCAGGCTTGATCTCAAAGGTATTAGCCTGAATTGCGGGCCTTTGAATGCTTGATTGGATCTCCGTGACTCGTGGCATTGCGTAGTCCCTCAATGATTTCTGCTCTTCAGCCTCCATGTTGCCTTGTTCCTGTTCGGTTTCTTGGCAAACTCTTTTCAAGGCTCGGCACCTCCTCTCGATTTCGTCTATGTATGGAGTTGGCTCTTGTCCCTTCGATCTCGTGTTCATACACAAATTTTGTATCCTCAAACCTTAAGATTCCGGGAAAACGTAATGTTACGTTAGCGGAATTTTAAGCTATGATCGATGATTTGCAATTGCTAACACTTGATGAAAACCTGCAAAAGCAAATAATACTGAAAATTAGAAACGTTTAAATTAAAATCGAATTGATTGTAACTAATATTGAACTAATTATTAAAAATATTTCCCCGGCAACGGCGCCAAAAACTTGTTGTCAGATTTATGTACAGACAAATTCACGCAAGTATACGTGGCCAACAAGTAATATAATAGTAAGTAAAGTAGAGTATCGATCCCACGAGGAAATAATAATAATAATATTCAAGTACTAATTTTATATCAACTCAATTTTATTTAAACAACCGATTCAAGTTTTATGGAATTAAATTAAAATAAGCAAATTATTAAACAAATATGAATATCAGATTTAAAAGTTAAGACTACAATTTCCCCCAATGCTTCGCATAAATATTTTCACTCTCTTGACAACTATTTAATCGATATAATTCATTAAGCGGGAATTCATAAGTATTTATTAAACCTTTTCCAAGAGTTTGACAAAAATATCTATTCCAATTAATTTACTATATTCCTATGTAAAATAATTAAGAATAGATTCATTAAGTTTAAATTCCCAAAGCACTTGCATGCAACATATAAATATATTCCTATTTTATACGTAATGCATGTTATCATATTTAGATCAAAATCTAGATTTCATCTTCCAATGCCATCTAGGAAATCAAATAATTGTATGGCCAAACAATTATAACATGTAAGCACAAAATATGATAAATGAATTATAAAGATTAATAATTGAAACAAGAGAGAATTAATTTATACTACACATTGGGTTCCATTGTAATCTTAAAATAAAATTAGTTCATAAATAAATAAAAAGAATTCCACAAATTAAACAACATCGTAACAAAAATTAAAGAGAAAAGAATAAAGGATAAACTATTTTGTAGCACTTCTTCAATCTCCAAATCTTGAACTCTTGATGTTGCCTCCTTTGCTTCAATGCTTCAATGTAGCTCTAGGTTATTGTGTGTATGTCCCTTTGGCATGTATTTATAGGCCTCAAATATGTCCAAACCCTAATAGGATTTATTTTTTCAAACCCTAATAGGAATTAAAATCCAATTGGGAATCAAAAAGATGCAAAAATCCCGAAATCTGCTGTTTTGGCCAATTTCCGTGTCAGCCAAACGCGGCGTTGACCAAGTCAACGCCCGCTCAAAACAGCCGCGCGCATTGCGCGCATTCTGTCCAGCACCGCTCGATAAAACGACGCCGTATCCGTGCCCTGCCTCCTTCCGCTGAACATCCGCGCATTGCGCGCATGTTGCTTCTGCCGCGTCCCCTGAAACGACGTCGTTCCACTTCCGGTTTTTGTCACCTGCATGCGCGCATGGCGCGGGAGTCCGGAGGAGTATTTACGAGATTGCCACCGCGCTGGATTTTTACAGTTAGCTCCCTCAGGTTTCTGCTTTATTACGATTTTGCCACCGCCTTCTTGCAGAATTACACTTTTGCCCTTCCTTCTTTATTTCCTACACAATAAAATATAAAATAAATAAATATAATATAAAAACGCTAAAAATAATAATAATGTATAATAATAAATAAAACACCTAAATTCCTAAAAATACTTTAAAACTCACAAATAATTAAGTCTAAAAATATTAAATAAATAGAAATAAAATCTAATTATCACTTCACATGAATTAAGACTATATACATCTCTTTAGCAATTTATTATACCACTAGTCTTAATTATCTTAATTTGATTAACCAATCAAACCTAATTTCACTTCTTTTCTTTTCTGTTCTGTTATTTTCCCTTTCAATATAAAGTTTCATGCATGAAGTCTCTGACTGCGGAGGCTAACTAATTAAGCCAGAGAGAAATAAGCCAAAAATCCCCTCTATAAATACTACCATCTATTTTCTATACCATCATGCATTAGCATAACATACTTCTTAATTTATAGCACTAGAAATTCATTCTAGGTTCTTATATCAACCCATCAATGGCTTCTTTTTCTTCTATAATAATGGTCAATATAATTTTGGCTTTCTTAGTGCTATTTATATATGGGGATTTCCTCGGCTCAACTTTAACCAAATTTTTACTCCAAATCTTGTCCAGGCCTTTTATCCACTGTGAAATACACGGTGAATTCTGCGATAGCTAAAGAAACTCGGATGGGCGCATCTCTTCTTCGCTTATTCTTCCACGATTGCTTTGTAAATGTAATATTACTTGATCATATTGAGCTCCAATCATTAAAATTTTAAATTTAATTTCTCCAAATCCAAAGGTTTAAGTTACTTTCTTGGGTCCTATCAAACCGAATTTCTCTTATTTTTAGTGCCAAACAAATTCAGATAAAGACTGTACATCTTTAGCAATTTAGTATGCCAATAGTATGTCTTATCGTAATTTGATTAACCGATCAATCTGTTATTTTCCCTTTCAATATACAGTACACGTGAAAGTTCCGTGCATGAAGTCTCTGTACTAGGTAACGTGTCTATATATCGAGCCATCGAGGCTAGCTAATTAACACGTCGAGAATTAAATAACCACTAAAATCCCCTCTATAAATATTTCCATATATTTTCTACACCATCACCATTATGCATTATCATAGCATACTTCTTACTTCAAAGTACTAGAAATTCTTCGTTCTTTGTTAATATTAACCCATCAATGGCTTCGTTTTCTTCTATAATAACGGTCTATATAACCTTGATTTTCCTAGTGCTGTTCATGGGAATTTCCTCAGCTCAACTTTCAACTAATTTTTACTCCAAATCTTGTCCAAAGCTTTTGCCCACTGTGAAATCCACCGTGAGTTCGGCGATATCAAAGGAAGCCCGGATGGGCGCATCTCTTCTTCGGTTATTCTTCCACGATTGCTTTGTGAATGTAATATTACTTGATCATATTCTGCTCCAATATTTAGAGTTTCAATACTTAAAACCAAAGTTTTGTTTGACAACTCAATCCAAGACTTAGAATTGGAATTGAGGAATTTTAGCTAATTTCAGCTTTATATATGGAATTTCAAATATGCTTTTATTTTCAATTCCAAAACTTGAGATTGAGTTTTCAAACACCGCATCTGTAATTACGTTTTATTTGTTCAGTTGCAACTTTAAAATTTAGGATCTCTTTTTGTTACAAATTTCACTCAATTTCCCCTAACACATATATAGTCATGATACATATATTATTTTTAACGACTTCTAACAACACAATTATTAGCTAAAAAAACTATTGTATTGCTTAATTCATGCATTATCTATGGCATTTAATATGTATTAGTACGTTGAAATTGAGTAAAAATGTAATCCACGGGATCCTAATCCTAATTTTACATGATCATTTCAAGGTCCAGGTCATACACACTCTAGGATTAGTCAAGGCACTCCAAAAATAATAAGGTTAACATGAAAAGGGAAATTATGTTGATAGCTTTCTTTGTATTGTCAATTGCATAGACTTATCTAATTAATTGTCGATATAATTAATTTAGATAACAGTGTAACTCACGCCCGGGCTTCCGGCTTTTTCATCAGTCAAACCTAGGTTTGAAATGCCCCACCAATCCACCCTTGCACTATTCTTTCTTAAGAATCAAATACCATTATAGTTCTAATCGAGCATAGTTAAAGAAATATTTATGCACCATATTTTTGGTTTAGAGAAAATATTATACATGCTCAGTGGTGTATAACTGTTTGATATTTCATTAAATTTGCATTTGTTATATATATAGGGATGTGATGGATCAATACTTCTAGACGGTAAGTCAGGAGAGAAAATGGCAAATCCAAACTTAAATTCTTTAGGAGGATATGAAGTGGTTGACAAGATAAAATCCTGGTGTTGTCTCTTGTGCTGATTTATTGGCTATTGCGGCAACAGACTCGGTTATTATTTTTTTAAGGAAAAAATTGTGATTAAATTGTTCTAAAATATTTTAAAGTGTTGCATCATAATTACATAGGGCAACAATTCAGAGCACTTCTCTAAGTAATTTGAGCACAAAAATTTCGGACAATAATTGTAGTGCTGCTCTCTTTAATTTTTCTGAAGTAATGAACTTTTATTTTTTATGCTGCAATATATAATGCAGCTTGGAGGGCATAATTGGAATGTAAAACTCGGAAGAAGAGATGCTAGGACAGCAAGCAAAGATGCAGCTAATAGAGGCCTTCTTGGTCCAAATTCTACCCTCAATGCCCTCATTTCAAGATATAATGCTCTTGGCCTGTCCACCAAAGACCTGGTTGCTTTATCTGGTTCGCTCTCTTTCTCTCTCTCAGAATGAGGATCTCATTTTATAATATTTTTTGCGTCCCAAAAATAAAAAGTAATATTTTGATCCAAAATTTGCCATAATTAATGATTGAAAATTGGTTATACCTAAAATTAAGTACTATACAAATATTTTATGATGCCAATTTATATAAGTTTTATATATATATATATATAACCACTAGGTAATTATATAAATATTTTATTCAAGCAGGATGCATGGAATTCTTTCCTCCATCTTAATTAATCTCAAGGATTGCCTAAACGTATAAATTCCAAAATAGTAATATGTTGCTTATTAACCCAAGGCGATGGCATATGCAATAATTCATAACTCCATAGAGACGCTTTGAGGGTTTAAGAATTTTCGGGGCACATCAAAAAGAGTAGTGACTGCGGATTCTTCCCCAAAAAAAATTAAAATAAAAAAAATGTTAGCTTTTTTCTGAAATTAGCATATGATCAATATATAGGGGCTCACACAATCGGACAAGCAAGGTGCACCACCTTCCGAGCTCGAGTATCCAACGAAACCAACATAGACAGTTCATTTGCTAAATCCAGGCAAAGCAACTGCCCAAGAACCACAGGCTCAGGAGACAACAATTTGGCGCCTCTGGATCTCCAATCTCCTACAGGTTTTGACAATAACTATTTCAAGAACCTTGTGAACCAAAAAGGCCTTCTCCACTCGGATCAAGTACTTTTTAATGGCGGTTCAACGGATTCGATTGTGAAAAAATATAGTGAAAGCCCAAGCAGCTTTGCTTCTGATTTTGTTGCGGCCATGATCAGAATGGGTGATATTAGTCCACTCACTGGTTCTAAGGGAGAGATAAGGAAAAAATGCAGGAAGAGAAATTAAGGGTTTTTTTTTTTTTATAAATATAAGAAAGAAGGTGCTTGTTTTTTCTATCATGAAAGATAAGTAGTATGTTTTCAATTAAAGAAAGTCAGTTTAAGTAATTGTGTATGGTGAATCTTGTACGTATTTGATCTTCTTTGAAAATCTTAACAAGATTTTCTTCAAAGATCATCGATGAATACTATTTGATTTTGAAATTAATTTGCAAGGTTGTGAGATAAAATGCTTTTCTTTAATTATTTTTAAACCTTTATCCTTAAATTTCTTGTTACATGTACATGAACATATGACTAACTAAATAATCTAATAGTCTTATTCTGGCCATGCATGTGTAAATATGGAATTAGGATTCTCTATATTATACTTATACTTCAATTTTTTTTAATATATATTTAATGATATAAATATTATTTTTTATGATAGTATTAACGACATAATTATTTGCGATAAATTTTTTTGTGCCATTTATTTCTAATGAATATATTGTGTAGCTAAATAATATTGAGGTTGTTAAATGAGTATTAAAAGAAATTAAAAAATAATTACAATGGAGAAGATCCTAATCCATCAATATCAATTAACTTGTATGGAAATTCTTTGCAAACCGACACCCAAAATAACTTGAAGTAAACACACACTGCACATTAGCACATTTTATAACAAATTCATTGGCTCATTGCACAGAAGGCCATCACACCACCAGCTTTGCCATTGTTGACCATTAAAACTTCTGTCTAATCAATTATTTTTTATGGAAATTCTTTGCAAACCGACACCCAAGTTGGAACTTAGTTATGTATATATATATATATATATATATATATATATAAATATATATATATATATATATATATATATAGAGAGAGAGAGAGAGAGAGAGAGAGAGAGAGGTGATTAGGCTTTTGAAAAAAGGGAGAATGTTTCATGTTTACGAGTAATTACGTTTACAAGGAGTTAAATAGTTGATTAAGATGGTCAATAGATTATTCTTCTATGTAATTTAACTTGACTGTTGGAACTTAGTTATATATATATAGGTGCTCACACAATCGGGAAAGCAAGATGCACCACCATCCAAACTCGAGTATACAACGAAACCAACATAGACAGTTCATTCGCTAAATCAAGTCAAAGCAACTGCCCAAGAAATAAATTGGCCACATCTTGATCTCCAATCTCCTAAAGCTCTCGACAATAACTATTTCAAGAACCTTGTGAACCAAAAGAGTCTTCTCAATTCTGATCGAGTACTTTTTAATGTCGGTTCAACAGATTCGATTGTAAAAATATATATATATATATATATATATATATATATATATATATATATATATATATATATATATATATATATATATATATATAGTAACAGCCCGTGCATATTTGCTTCTGATTTTGTTGCGGCCATGATCAGAATGGGCGATATTAGTCCACTCACTGGTTCAAATGGAGAGATAAGGAAGAATTGCAAGAAGAGAAATTGAGGGTTCTTTTTTTCTTTTTCTTTTGCCTTTTTTATTTAAATGAAGGTGCATGTTTTTCTTTCGTGGAAGATACGTTGCGTGTTTAGAATTATTTTTTGAGTCATTGAAATGGATGTGAACTTGACTGGAAAGAAGGTTAGTTTAAGTAATTGCTTTTTAGCTAAATTTAAAGTATATTAAAAAAGAAAGACAAAAAACAAAGATCATGATAGGACAGGCCCTATAGATGCACATCAATCCTCAACAAACCGGCTCAATGAATACTGTTTGATTTTAATTTTGATTTTGATATTTGAAAACTTGAGTAATAAATGCTTTTTCTTTAATTAGTTTTAAACCTTCGTCTTATCCTTAAATTTCTTATCCTCTGATTTTCTTCAATTCAAATTTATATAAATATTATTTTTAACAACAATAACGATAATTATATATGATAAATTTTATTGTGCCACTAATTATTTTTAGGGTCAACTTGATGGCACAAAAGAGGCTTGAGAGTTTGTTAAGGAAGGCGGCAAGGGCTGACAAAGAAAGGCTTTCTAATAGGGGTTAACCCTCGACGCTGTCTTGAGAGAAGTAGAGAGCTACAAAGGTATAAAATGAATTTTAAAAAAAATGAAAAATAACCATAATAAAGGGATCCTAATCCGTATAAATATCAGTTCCCATAAAAGTGTTGAAAGTTCTTTGCAAGCCGACACCTAAAATAACTTGAAGTTAACCCACTCTATGAACATTAGCACATCTTATAACTACTCTTAACTCTTTCAAATTGAATTGACTAAAATAGTTACAAGTGATACATGAGGAACTTAAAAACTTAATTTCACTATGAATAATAATAATAATTACATAAATTCATATAATTTGTGAAACTCCTTTGAAAATTAGGAGTTTCCAACTCTTTGGCTTATTGCACAAAATGCCACCACCGACAGCTTTGCCATTATTGGCCTCAAAATCATCAAAACTTTTGACTCGTATTTGAACCGTACGTCGTTAACTCTGATTTTGACCCAATTATATTATCCGGCTCCTAGCCATGGAGGTGTATGATGGTTTGTGGCAAGCATAGAGTTTGTTGCTTGAACCTAATTAAATCACTTCAATATACATTAAAAAAAAGTAAGCGACGCTACGATTCTCAAATTTGATATTATATAATTTACTAATATTGCATAGTTTAACGACATTAGTAATGACTAGTCATGTAATAATATAATACTTTTAGTTTTGTTCCATAAAATATGAACAAAATGACTTAACAAGTATTCCCTCCATTCTATAATAACAATTGTTTTTGTTTTATATATAAATTAAGAAAGTCATTTAATATTATTATTTAATAATTAAAATTTTTGTGAAATTTCATCATTATCTCTTTATGGGAAGTTGAAAGCTATTATTACAAGGGATAAAATTAGTTGGAATAAACAGAGAAGTTAGGGGTAATATAAAAAAGTAAATAATTTATTATTTTAAAAAGTTATAAAAGACAAATAAATTATAACAAATTTTTTCTTCTAAAAAGTCTATTATTATAGAATAAAGAGAGTACCACCGTACAAGTAGCTTATTCTTAAAAGGATAAGTTATCTCTTTAATTAAATTACATAATAATACCCACTAAAACCCGTGCTTGTATGACCTTTAGACCATATTTTCCTCTTTTAATATTTTTGATAACAAGAGACGATACCCGCTTAAACCCGTGCTTGTATCACCTCTAGACCATCTTTGTTTATGACATAATAATAATAATAATAATAATAATAATAATTGTAAGACCCCGAATTTTATGAAATATAAAATTTAAATTTTCTTCATATATATATTTTTCTGAAACAGTAAGTGGTTAAATCGATAAAGTTAAAAGTTAAGGATGTTATGTGCAAATTTTATTTTGTCGGACAATATTCGTTTGGTCGGGGAATATTCGTGCCGTACGACGGCGCCGAAATAACAAATTATTTGTGGACCCCACAACGAAATATTTGTCGGATATAGAAAACGACAGAAGTAACCTTTCTAAATAAAAATAGTCAACGGTGTTAACTGTTAAAATACCGGTGATAAAAGAATAGTAGCATACGGTAATTTATAGTATTTCAGTGTAGCACACGGTATTCTACAGTAGCACACGGTATTGCACAGTGTCTCATATTATTGGTCTGATAGTTGACACCGTAACTGTTGCGCATCATTTCATCAATAATTGTCACTGGATAATATTTTATATTATCAATTCAATAATTGTTATTACTCATTGTCTTATTTATAATTGTTGTGGCACAACATATTGGATTATTGAAACAATAATAATGCATATTATTGATCTAATAATTGACACAGTAGTTGTTGCATTATTATGAATTATTACTATGGTAATATTATTTGGTAATTTGATTATTATAATATATTCATAAAGTTGTTTGTTTTATTAGACAATATAATAATAAAAAGTTATTTGTTTTATTAGAAAAATATTATTATATTCAGAAGTTACTATGCAAGTTACTGTGCCAAATTTGAATTCGTTGAATTCGTCTGCGCAGCCTCTTCTGCCGATTTCAACATTGGCGTGCTGCCAACAACCGCGCATAGTACCATTTTTCTCCTATAAATAGCTTGTTCAGCTGAATAGAAAAATCACACCTAAAACATAAAATTTTTCTATAAGAATTTTATGAGTTTTCTCTGAGAATAGTGAGGTTATTTTGAGAGTTTGAAAGCCAAAAGGAGTACAGAAATTTTTCAAGTAAGTTTTTTATTAAAAAGTAGTAATTTCATAAATTCCTATTTTTCACGGTATTCACAAATCTTCCCTTAGAAGACTCTTCTTTAAGAAGATTCATTTTTAAAAGCTTTCTTTGGAAGATTTATTTTGAAATATTATTTTAAAAAACTATTTTAAAGTTGTTATATTATACTACAAAAATTATGTTAAATATATATAATTTTGATAGTTCATATTATACGGGTTATCATACACTTTGAAATTCATATGTGGTAATTACTAATTTTATTATAAATATATAGGTTGATCAACCTCATTTAAATCAATATCCAGTCACGTGTTAAGGTAAGGAATATCATCTTCTTTCATATTCTATTATTTAAACTTACTACGGTAAGGGGTATCACTCTTTTCATCATCATAAATGGATATTATTTTCTTTCTTACTTGAAGGGATTATCATTCTTTGATTCTCGAAAATAATATCGTTTCTTTCTTGTGCCATTTATTTCCATGTATTAAATTGTGGGAATAACCTTACGGCGCGGATTACCGCCTGTTGGTGAATAACCTTTTATATTCATTCCTTATTAATCTCTGAGAATAACCTTACGGCGCGGATTATCGCCTGTTTGGTGAATAACTCTTCGTATTCAAATTGATGGGAATAACCTTACGGCGCGGATTATCGTCTGTTTGGTGAATAACTCTTCGTATTCAAATTGATGGGAATAACCTTACGGCGCGGATTACCGCCTGTTGGTGAATAACCCTTTTTATTTGTCTCGTGTGGAAATAATTTGTCTACACGAATTATCATATGACACTTTTATTCCATATTCATAAGTGATATCATTTTCCTTTATACTCATAAGGGATACCATCTTTTTCATCTTCCATTATTCAAACTTACTATGGTAAGGGATATTAATTTCCTTCACCTTTTGTTAATCAAACCTGCTACGGTAAGGGATATTATTTTCTTTCATACACCTAAATCGAAACTTATTATGGAACTATTGCTTCTATAATTCCTGAAAATATTATATGTTCCATAATGGTTGAATTTCATTATTTCAACTGAACCTTCCTATTTTCTGAACATTTCTATTGAACTGTAATCGTTATTCTGAACTGTGGATCTTGAATATCATTTTTAAATTTCACTCCACATCATGTTGGCAATTTGGACATTATTTGAATCTGCACAAAGTAAACTTCCGATACTTATTGTTTATCCTGTTCTTCTGTTCATCATTTGTATCACTGTTATTTGTATTAATCATCAAGAATCAAGCTGTTGTGAATATATGTGGCCGGGGGCACAGATGTGATATAATTGTTGAACAGATGATAAGTTAAAGGCGATATATTAGGTTAAAGGCGATACATCTGTTCGGTGTCTTTTATGGCACGTGGTGAATGTTCTCTTTGGCCCGTAGTGCAAAGATGAACTGTTGGTTGGTATGATTATGACCAAAGGCTGAATCTGGTATAATCATGACCGTTGGTGTTATATTGAATGTCTTTGGCCCGTAGTGCAAAGATGAACTATTGATCTGCATGATTATGACCAGGAACTGTGAAGTTGTATTATCTTGATTAAATGGTATTTCAGATGATAAAAGTTGATGATATTTTTACTAAAAAGAGAAGCGAGTGGACATTATAGTCTGCATTATTCTTCTAATAGATTGTTCATTCCGCTGCTATTATTGATCTGAACATTGTTTAAGAATTTAACTACAGTTTTTGATATAAACCTTGTAGTCTATTGTATTCTATCAAGAACTCAACTGTTGAAGGCTAATGATAATTTATTCGTCATTATCTTAGTCATGATATTTCTTACTGGGCTATTTGAGCTCACCCTTTCTTTTGTTCCATTGTTTTCAACAGGAGATGAGAACGTAACGGGGTCTAGCCGGGGAATGGAGTGAGAGTCCGAGGAATAGCTATCATAGTCTTCACGTGTTGTAAAATAGTGTGGCAATAATAGTGAAGACTTAGTTGTGTATTATTATACACTGTATTGTTGTACGTTGTGTTTTGTTGTAATAATTTTGTTGTAGTCTTTTGACGACTCAAGTTTGGGCTGTGTGGGCCTAGATTTGGGGGCGTCACAATAATAATAATAATAATAATAATAATAATAATAATAATAATAATAATAATAAATAATTCACCAAATCAATTGTAAAAACTGAATTCTTCTATGAATGTGCTTAATTAACTTTAAGATTTGTGGGCTCCATGCAGTAGTTAAAATTTAAACAATTAAACTCCACTTCAGGGCCTAATCAAGTCAAATTATATATATGAATACTAGTGTATGGTGAGACTTAAGTCAAGTTAATCTCCGCAAAGGCCGACTTTTCAAAAAGCTGCAACTATTTACATAGCAACCCCGTTAGATTTACGTTAGATTTAGGGAACTAATAAATTCACAATAAAAAATAATTTTTTTATATAAATAATAAATAGGTTCCATATTCTTATGAGAGAAATTATTATGAAAATATCATTTTTTATTGTAGATTTAACCATTTCCTAAATTTAAGATTGAATTTTGCAAATAATCTCACATAAATTAAAGAAGAATGAAAAAGTAAATAACATACGATATATTTAAGTTTAACAAATTTTGGTTAATATTGTTTGACAAATGTATTTATTAGATGCTTCACAGAGTACTCTATAATTATTCACATACCAAATAATATTTATATAGTAATTAAAAATTCCTAACTATAATAGCACGTGATCAATCCATGAGACCCAGCCCAAGACCAATCCTCAAACCCAAATATATATTACACTTGACTTTCAATGACGCAGTGGAATATGGTAAGATTGTAACGATCTAATATAAATGTGATTTGAAGGTTTAATGTACCAACAACAACAAAAGATAAACATTTGAATGCACAAAAAAAATAATGAACTCAAAAAAAGAACAAAGAGATAATAATATTAATAGATTAAAATGATCCATGTAAATAAATTCTAGAAAGTATATTTATAATACTAAACTAGCTACTTTGCTACTACTATTTGGAAATGGAAAAAAATTAAAACCTAAAATTAATAAAATTATAGAATCTAAAACCCAAAATATAAACGGGCCAAATATAAATTTAACTACTAAATTTTTTTAATTAATAAATAAAAATACACAAAATATATTAAATCTCTAAACATTCTAAAATATATGAAAATTTAAAATACACAAAATATATTAAATCTCTAAACATTCTAAAATATATAGGAATCCGAATCTTCAATAACATTTTCTAGTGTATTAGTCTCTCATTCTTAAAAAAATGTTCATCCTCGAATTTTAAAATAAACGAGTATCAAGCACTAAGAACAAATCTTTCGTCCTCACGAGATCAAAACTCCATGAATTTTCTTCTCAAAGAATAATCCCGAAAACAACTGAGAAAACACTAATATCTTCCAATTTACTTGCATGATAAAGAAAATTTTAAGAACGACCAAATCAATAATTTCGATATTCTCGAACACTTGCATAGGAACAAATTTTGAAACCAATGGTGTTTGTTGTAGTATCCTCGTCTTTCGATGTCACAAATTTTTTCATACTCGTCTTGATATTAGGTGACACAACAAAAACTTGTGATTCTTCAACTGTACCAACTTCATTCTCTTGTTGTCTTTTCTCCAAAACAATACTCTTTTAAGCTTCCAAACATTGTGATTCTTCAATCTGTAGTGTACCTATAGACTTTTGAAACTCACAATAAGTAACCAAGTACTTTACCTATTCACGATCATCAATCTCGATCGTACTCATCCAATTCAAATTTTAGCGTTAGAGACCTCACAGTGGTAAGTATATTTGATTAGCAAGAAAGCAAATAAATTCTCTTTTTTTTCATAATAAAAACTATAAACATCTTTAGAACAAAAATATTCATCACGAAAATCATCCAACCATAATCAACCTAGCAATATATGAGCTACATTCACAGGCAAAATATGACAAACCACCTCAATTGTATACCTTTTAAATTTAATTGGAACAACACACCAAATACCAGTTCAAATGATGTCGTTACGATATCTTATTTAACAAATCAATTACAAGTATGGGGACATAGTATTTGTGAGAATAAATTCATTCATGTTCGATGTATTGCTCATATTTTAAACTTGGTTGTAGTTAATGGGTTGAAAGATGTTAATATTTTGGTAACTCGTGTTCAGGTATTGATTAGGTGGGTAAGGCATTCTCCATCTAGGATTAGAAAGTTCAAGGACTGTGTTGACTTTGAAAAAATTGAAAATAATTCTTTATTAATCCTAGATATTGTTACTAGATAGAACTCCACTTATTCAATGTTGAATAACGTGCTTTTAGTAGACTTGGGAATAGGGATCCTTTGTTTAAACAAGAAATGATCTCAGGTGAAAGGTGGCCAACGGTGGAGGATTGGAGTAATGTGAGAAAAATTGTTTTGTTTTTGAAGCACTTTTATGAATTAATACTTAGAATCTCCGATTTTTCATATGTTACATCCAATGGATTTTTTTCATGAGTTTGTGGAAGTTGATGATCTTTTGAAAGAAAGGGAAGATGATAATGATTTTCAAATGAGAGAAATGGCTAGGTGGATGAGATCAAAGTTTAATTAAAAAATATTGGGGGGGGGGGGGGGATGTTGATAAAATGAACAAGCTGTTATACATTGCCATAATTCTTGATCCAAGACACAAATTCACTTTCGTTGAATTTGCATTTAATCACATGTATGGTAAAGAAAGTGATTTGGCAATCAAAATGACTAGAGTGGCGAAAGATGCATTATTTGACTTGTTCAATTATTATAATCTCAATCATTTATCGTTCTAAGGTCATTCATCTCAAACTCCAAGTGGGAGTGGAAGCTTAACTCAAAGTGGTGGCTCATCAATACGTAGTAGAAAACATGTCAACAAAAAAAGAAAAGGATCAAGTTGAAAGAAAAGATGAAACATTTAACCTTTTAGCTTGGTGGAGATCCAACACTCATAGATTTTATGTTCTTTCATTATTGGCTAGAGATGTCTTAGTGGTTCCCATTTCTACCGTGACTTCCGAATCGGCATTTAACACAGGAGGACGCATCCTTGATTCCTTTAGGAGCTCTTTAACTCCTAAGATGGTGCAAGGAATTATTTGTGCTCAAGATTGGCTTCGCAGAAGGAATGAACCAATTGATATCAAAGAAAAGTTGGAATCCCCTGAAGAAATTGAAAAAGGTATAGCCCATTAACACTTTGTATTGTTTATTTATTTTTTGTAATGTAATTTAAATTCTTCTTTATAAATTATGATTTGCTCACATTCGTCTTTTAAAAACTGTAGAATTTCCAGGCAACGATTTAGATACATCAATTTTGGATATGTGATGGTTGATTTATTGGAAACTAGAGACTTGAGAGACTTGAGAGTTGAGAGAATTGTGCTTCGCTTTTGTGTGATCAGGGTCGGTCCTACCTTATAAAAAAAAAAGTCTGCGCTTTAGGCCTCATTTTAAGGAAGGCCCCAAAATTTTGAACATCATAAATAATTCATATAAAAAGGTCTTATAAAAATATAAGCCAAATAATTTTTTAGGGCCCATAATCCAATTTAAATATTAAATATGTAAAAAAAATTATTAATACTCCCTCCGTCCCAAAATAAAAATTCTCCATTGATTTTTGTAGTCAAATTGACCGTTTTTAAAATTAACAATTAAACATATATATTTATATTTTAAAAAAAAATAAACATTGAGATTAGTACTAAATTTTATATAATTTATAATGTTTATAGGCTTTTTACATATATATTAAATAATAATAAGATATATTTATTTGAAAAATGATCAATTTAACCATAAAAGTTAATGAAAGATGTACCAAACATAGAATGCCTCATTAAAAATATCGCTTTAAGCCTCAAATTATCTTAAGTCATCCATGTGCGTGATTTTACTAAGAGGTGGGAAGACTCAAACTATGGGTTGTTTGTTTTTAATTTATATGAATTTGGATGGAACTTTGTAATGGATGTTAAATTTTATTGTTTGTTAAATACAGAACCAGGTCATCAAAGACCCTGTGATAGAACGAATTTTGTGTGATTTAACGATAAAATCTGAGGTGTATTTATAGACTCTCAAAATGAAATGAAAAGAATTGAGCTGTACTTGTATTCCAAGTTTACAGTGTAGTTAAAAATTTTATGGCACTGGAACTGTTAATTTAAGCCACAAAGTCCTGAAACATAAGCAGCATTAAATGACTAATTCTTGACTGGAAGTTTAGTGGTTCAGTAGGCAAATTGCAATGAAAAAAGTTCGCACTAAAGAAGGAATTGTTTTTCCTGTTAAAAATTTCAATCATGACTCATGAGTAGCTCTCAATTCTCATGCATTATTTACAACAAGCTCTGCTATGCTACGGCCTAAAAATACATGCATAATCATTTCCCTTTTTCCTCATCGGCTTCTTTTTCTTTAGCTCCTTTTAATCATTTATATCGATGATTTCTTAGTTTTTAAAAAAATTGTAAATTAATATATAATTTTCTTTTATTTAATTATTATTTATAATTAAATATATTACTATGCGGTATAACCGAAATACCGGTACCAATTATGTACAGAAACCGTTAATTCTGTACTGGTATTAATTCTTTATTTTTTGGTTATTTGAAATCAACAGAGATTCAATTTTTTCGGTGCTAATTCGGTTTTTTTACCGATAAACATTCCTAAATAACAAAACTCATGCATGAATGCTGGTATCCAAATAAATAAATAACACCCTTCTTATCAAAGCTGGCGGCCTAATTTTTCCAAAGTCAAACCAAGTTAGGCAAGTTACAAGACCCTAAATAAACAACTACCTCAGGTTGATTGTTTTGAAACCGGCGACAAAGATAATGAAATCAGGAAGAGAATAAAAATATAATACCCTAGATACCTAAACTCATGCATGAATGCTAGAATCCAAATAAAAATAAAAAATTTTAAATTAAAAAAATAATACAAAAAAACCTTCTTATCAACGCTGGCCTACTTTTTCCAAAGTCAAACCTAGTTACAAGACCCAAAAGTAACCAACTACCTCAGGTTGATTGTTTTGAAGCCGGCAACAAAGATAATGAAATAAGAAAGAAGATAAAAATATAATAATATTAATTGATTGAAACGTTTCATATAAATAAATTTAAAAAAAATATATTTATAATATTAAATTACTTTCTTACAATTATTTGGAAAAAAAGATAATTAAAACCTAAAATTATTAGAATTACAAAAGTTAAAGCCCAAAACATAAACATGCCAAATATAAAGTGAACTACTAAATTTTTCTAACTAATAAATAAAAATATATTAAATCTCCAAACATACCAAAATATATAAAAATCTTCATTGATATTTTTCACTTTATCAGTGACAGAGCAGAATATGATTAAATTATAAAGGTTTAACTCACCAAAAATAATAGAAGATAAACCTTTGAATTCATAAGAAAAATAATGAATTCACAAAGAAAACAAAGATATAATAATATTAATTAATGAAAATGTTCCATGTAAAAAGACCCTTGAAAGCATATTTGTAATACTAAACTACTTTCGTTCTATTATTTGAAAAAGGAAAATAATTAAAATTAATAAATTAATAAATTTGAAAGTTAAAGCCCTAAATATAATGAGCTAAATATAAATTAAACTACGGCTGAATGTCACTTCTGTCCCTCCAAGTTGTCACCAACTTTCAAACTAGTCCCTAAAGTTCATTTTTCATCAATTAGGTCCTTAAAATGACATTTTTTGTTGATTCCGTTCCTTTTACCCGATTTCACTGTAACCCAACTAAAAATTGACCTGATCCATTTTTTTAAAGACAAAAATTTATTTACCACGAAGTAGTTACACTATTTTCGTTCTTCCTATTCTTTTCCCTGCAGTTTTTTCTTCTCTACAACTCTGCGTTTGATTTGCTTTGTGGCTGCTATTCTGATTTTCTTGCTCCAAGCTTTGATCCGTTAAGTCACAGCTGCTAGCTCTTCGTTAGCCGCTAATCCGTTGCTTTGCTTCTTCTTTTGCCGCTCCCCCGACATAGGGTTTTCTTCTTCTTTAATTAATTAATTAAGGGAATTGATATTTTCACAAGTTAATTTGATATTTTTACAATATTCAATGTGATCCACTTGTGAAAATATCGAACTACCTTGTAAAAATATTAATTCGCTTAATTTAATTAGGTGTTAATGATAGTGATTGCATATATTTTTAGTTTTCATTTTATTTAGTTTTTTGTATTCTAATTTGTAAAGTATAATGTTGATAATACTTTTTTTTTTAAAACATAATATAATTGACATCATATTGGTAAAAGACATAATTGCCCTTCCAAAAATGGGTCAGGTTAATTTTTTGGGAGATTTAAGTGAAATCGGGTAAAAGGGACCGAAAACGACAAAAAAATATCACTTTAAGGATCAAATTGGCGAAAAATTAACTTTAGGGACGACTTTGAAAGTGAGTGGCAAATTGGAGGGAAAGAAGTGACGTTCAGCCTTAAACTACTAAATTTTCTAACTAATTAACATATAAAAATACACAAAATATATTAAATCTCCAAACATGCTAAAATGTATAGGAATTTGAATCATTATTGATATTTTTCACCGTTTCATTTAAGGAGCGAGATTCCCAGCTATCTTGTGGTAATGATCATTAGCCAGATCTACTGAAGTATGAGTCAATTTTAACAAATCATATTGAAAATTTTATTTAGCAATTATTTGAAAAAAAGAATTGATATTTTTCCAAGTAAAAGTGATAATTTCGCAAGATCTTTTTTACATAAATAATAAATAAGTTTCACACTTATGTTAGAGAAATCTTGTAAAAATATTAAGATTTTTTTTTTTAATGGGATGAGGCTGTAGAGTCAATTTGATTCCCTTTAATGCTCTTCTTTACTGAACTAGCTTGAATCAGTCCAGAAAGCGAGATAGAGAGAGGGAGAGAGAGGAGAAACAGTGTCAAAGCAGAAAACAAATTTTATGGGTTGTATTTAATTTGATGGAGAAACAAAGAGATCCATCTTTCTGCTAATTCCTGATTAAGTTCAAGCTTTCAATGACATGAGACAAATAATTGAGGAAGAATCCAGTTATATGCATCCATGGGAGGTACCAAGAATCTTGGCGTACAAGGCACAATTACCACATATATAGTAAATAAATTTATAATATAAAATAGAGCGACTCAAATTTTAAGGTTTCGACATCTAACAGTTTCAAATCAATTTAGGTTTCAACATTCAACGGCCTTAAATCAATTTAGGCTTGAACATTCCCCTCCAATTCAACATTATTTTTTCAAAAATTTATTCACTCATATTTTCCGCCTAAATTAAATTCACCACTACATTATAATAATAACAATTAATATAATAATAGTAATAATCATAATGAAAGTAATAATAATAATAATAATAATAATAATAATAATAATAATAATAATATAAAATAAAGCGACTCATATCCCAAGGTTTCAGCATCCAATGGTGTTAAATCAATTTAGACTTCAACATTCAACGGCCTCAAATCAATTTAGGCTTCAACATCCAACGGTTACTAATCTATCTCTTATTTCCCCCTCCCCCCCCCCCCCCCCCAATTCAACATCATTTTTTCAAAAATCTATTTACTCATATTTTTTGCCTAAATCAAATTCATCACTACATAATAATAATAATAATAATAATAATAATAATAATAATAATAATAATAATCTATAATATAAAACAGAGCTGCTCAAATCTCAAGACTTCAACATCCAACGGTCACTAATCTATCTCTTATTTTCCCCCATTATTCAACATCTTTTTTTCAAAAATCTATATATTCATATTTTCCGCCCAAATCAAATTCACCACTACACTATAATAATAATAATGATGATAATAATAACAACAACAACAACAATAATAATATAGTAATAATAGTAATAATAATAATAATAATTAAAATAATAGAAATAAAAATAATAATAATAGTAGTAGTAATAATAATAATAATAATAATAATAATAATAATAATAATAATAATAATAATAATAATAATAATAATAATAATAATAATAATAATAATAATAGTAATAGTAATAGTAATAGTAATAGTAATAGTAATAGTAATAGTAATAGTAATAGTAATAATAATAATAATAACAATAATAATTATAATAATAGTAATATAATAATAATTACAATAATAGTAATAATAATAATAATAAAAATAGTAATAGTAATAGTAATAATTATTATTATAATAATAATAATAATAATGATAATAGTAATATTAATAATAATAATAATAGTATTAATAATAATAATAGTAGTAGTAATAATAATAATAATAATAATAATAATAATAATAATAATAATTATTATTATTATTATTATTATTATTATTATTATTATTATTATAAAAAAATTGCACGTAAACAACATGAATCACCCTTTTAACATTGACGTCTTTTTCTGTTTTTCGGGTATTGCGGTCGTTATGTTTCTACATGCAAATTGATTTGGACAGGAAATTACATGGATGGTTCATATTCATTCTAATTGATTTGTAAGTTATTTTTGGTTATAAAGAGTCTTTAGGTAATAGAGGATTTTTGGAATTTTAATTTATGTCGTGCCTTCAGGCACGAATAATTTCGTGTCATTTTTTTAGTGTTTTTGCGGACTATATCAAGAGCAACTATTATAGTAGGCTCTGACTTATGGTATGAGAAAATTTTGTCCAATTTCAAGAAAAAATGTTATGATGATGCAATTTAGTTGGTGTTATGACAATACTTTTTTGTTTGAACTTAGATGACTCATTTTATACTTTTTGGTATATATGCAAAAGCCTTTCTTTTGAATTTTTACACCTTTTTTTTTTCTCTTTGAATCTCACTAAATGACTTACAGTACTACCCTTTTTCACAGAAAATATTGTTCATGGATCGTATTAATCGATGGTTAAAGATAGTGAAGGCAAATAAATATTGCCAAACTTTTCATTCCATTTTGTCAATAAAGGAAAGGTGTGTAGGATACCCAAAAATACTATATTACACAAATTTGAGCTCGCTATCGTCAATTAATTAATTACTCAAACCTACTAAGAACTAATTTTAAATTGGGAATGAGTAGAACGCTAATATTTGCCTAAAAAAAGAAACTATGACTGAATTGAGTATAAATCTTTTTGTATTAATGATTAAACTCTCAGTTCTATTATGGAACTGAGAGTCCACAACAGTTTTAAATTTTTTAATCTAAAAATATTAGATACAATACTTAACTATTATATTAGTTGCATTGTGCCTTCAGGAACAAGTTATTCCCAGTCTATAATATAAAACAGAGCGGCTCAAGTCCCAATGTTTCAACATCTAACGCCCTCAACTTAATTTAGGCTTCAACATCTAACGGCCCTCAAATCAATTTAGGCTTTAACATCCAACGAACACTAATCTATCTCTCATTTTTTCCTTAATTCAAAATTTTTTTTTAAAAAAAATCTATCCACTCACATTTTCTGTCCAAATCAAATTCACCACTACACTATAATAATAATAATAATAATAATAATAATAATAATAATAATAATAATAACAATAATAATAACAATAATAATAATAATAATAATAACAATAATAATAACAATAATAATAAAGCTCATTTACTTATTATCGCTCCATTCGAAAATCAAGTCTGACATACTTGGTTTAGAAGAAAATATTTTATGTGTATGTGAACCTGGACTTGATTTAAGGGAATTTGATATTATATATGGGTGTATGAACAAATAACGTTAGTATGCATGGACATACAATTTCTCTCTTCTCAAAAGTATGATATGTATTTGTGTGTGAGTATATATGTTGATAAGTGTTCAAATACAATTTCTCTCTCTTCACAAATATATATACACATAATATACTATTGTGCATGTGTGTGCATATATGCTGGAACATTTTGAATTTGTATGCATGTATGGACATTCTATCTCCATGGTCTTATATAATCATGACTTTTCTCTCTCCTTGGTCCACCCCAACTGAGAGTAATTATAAATAATAAAAAAAATTGCACGTAAACAACATGGGTCACCCTTTAGCATTGAAGCCATTTTTCTGTTTTTCGGATATTGCGGTCGTTATATTTTCACATGCAAATTGATTTGGGCGAAAAATTACAGGGACGGTTCAGATTCATTCTAACTGATTTATAAGTTATTTTAGGTTGCAAAGAGTCTTTAGGTAATAAAGTATTTTTAGAATTTTAATCTACGCCGTGTCTTTAGGCACGTACAATTACGTGTCATCTCTTTGGTATTTTTGCTGGCTATATCGAGAGCAACTATTGTAGTAGGTTCTGACTCATGGTATGAGAATCTTTTATCCAATTTCAAAAAAAAATATAGAGAAAAAAATGTTAAGGTGATGCGATTTAGTTGATGTTATGACATTACTTTCTTTTTTGGACTTAGATGATTCATATTATATTTTTGGGTATATATACAAAAGTCTTTCTTTTGGATTTTTACATCTTTTTTTTCCCTCATTGGATTCCACTAAATGGCTTGCAGTACTACCTTTTTTCACATGAAATACTGTTCATGGATCATATTAATCAATGGTTAAAGATACTAAAAGCAAATAAATCATGTCAAACTTCTCATTCTGTTTTGTTAATAAAGAAAAGGTGTGTGAGATACCCGAAAACACTATATTACATAAATTTGAGCCCGTTATCGTCAATCAATTAATTACTCAAACCTGTCAATAACTAATTTTAAGATGTGAATGAGTAGTACACTAATGTTTGCTTCAAAAAGAAACTATGACTGGATTGAGTATCAATCTTTTTGTATTAATGGTTGAACTCTCAGTTCTATTATGGAACTGAGAGTTCACAACAGTTTTAAATTTTTTCAATTTAGAAATATTGGATACAGTTCTCAACTATTATATTAGTTGTATCGTGCCTTCAAGTACGAGTTATCCCTAGTAAATAAATAAAATTGGGCAGTCCATATATTATAAAATGGGGGTCTCATTTTATTTTAATTTTTTTTGCGTCCCAAAAATAAAAAGTAATATTTTGATCCAAATTTGCCACAATAATTGAAAATTGGTTATGTGTAAAATTAAGTACTATATAAATATTTTGTGATGCCAATGTATATTAATTATATACACAACCACTAGGTAATTATATAAATATTTTATTCAAGCAAGGATGCATGGAATCTTTTCCTCCATCTTAATAAATATCTTTTCCTCCATCTTAATAAATATCAAGAAACGCCTAAAAATATAAATCCCAAAATCTTAATATGTTGCTTATTAGCCCAAGGCGTTATTCAAGTAATAAGTGAATGCAATGATAAGTACTATTCCAATGGTATATGGAATAATTCAAAACTCTACAAAGATACTTTTGAGGGTTAAGAATTCCCCGCGCACATCAAAAATAATATTGACGGGAAATTTCTCCACAAAAAATTGAAACAAAAAAATGTTATCTTATTTCTGACTTTAACATATGATCAATATATAGGGGCTCATACAATCGGGTGCACCACCATCCGAGAGTATACAATGAAACCAACATCGATAATTCATTTGCTAAATCAAGGCAAATTGACTGCCTGAGAATCACAGGCTCAGGAGACAATAAATTGGCACCTCTTGATCTCCAATCTCCTACAGCTTTCGAAAATAAGTATTACAAGAACCCTATGACCCAAAAAGGTTTTCTCCAATCGGATGAAAGACACATATTGACACGATCTAGATAATGTCTACATCAATCGAGACTAAGATTTATGATCTTCAAGCCTTAAGGGACCACCCATTTCAAGGAGTCAAATTGCAGCCCAATATGAACTAAATTCTTGCAGTTTTAAGCCACTTTATTAATGACCTAACAACAAGAAGCGGTCCAATTGGAAAAGGTCTAATTTTCAGCAGTTTAGGAGTCCAACTTAAGGTCAGTTCAGCCATTTTAAGGCAGCCCAGAAACTTTTCAATTTCAGCAGCTTTATAAGTCCAAAAGGGCTGGCCCAATATCGGTTTTTAAGAAAGCAAGAGCAGTCCAAATTCATTTCTTTTAAGGGAGATTTACATTTACCAATACATTTTTTTAAATATTGCAATAAAAGTGCATACATAAAATATTTACAAAATTAGTACATCTTCAATATTTAATTTATAAATTAGTGCATTTTTATTCCTTTAATTTAGTTAGGTGATTTAATGGGTAGTTGGTTTCAAATTTCAAAATCCAAAATCCAAATTAGATGATTTTTATTCTTTTCTCTCTCCTCCATTTCATCTCCTCCATCTTCTCTCTTCTCCATAGTTAATGGCGCCACTCCTCCTCCCCGCACTCGCCCCTCCTCCGCCCAACCCCCACCCCATCCCCATCCCCATCCCCTCCGCCCGCCTCCCCTTGTCCCCACCCTTCATCTCCCCACGCCTGCACCTCCTCCCCCCGCCTTCTCCCTTCTCCCCCCACCTCCTCCCGCCCTCACCCCTCCTCCCCCCGACCACCACCCCCACCCCAACCCCTCCGACGCCCCCCCGCCCTCGTCCCTGTCCCTACTCCCCTTCCTCTCCCCACCCCCGCACCTCCTCCCCCCATCCCCGCCCATCATCCCCCTGACTCCGCCCCTCCTCCTCCCCTCGTGGTGGCTCCAGATCTGATCGTGGTGGCCACCCCCTCCCCCCGTCTCCTTCGCCTACTTTTTGGTTACCGTTGTATTAAAGGTTGGTTACATCTATATTAATGTTTGATTACCTTTTTGTATTAAGGGTTGATTACCTTTATATTAAAGTTTAGTTACCTTTGTATTAAAGATTGGTTACCATTGTATTAAGGTTTGATTATCTTTGTATTAAAGGTTGGTTTCCTTTGTTTTAAGGTTGGATACCTTTTGTATTAGGGGTTTGGTTACCTGTGTATTAAAGATTGGTTATCTATGTACTAAGGATTTGTTACCTTGTATTAAAGTTTGGTTACCTTTGTATTAAAGGTTTGATATCTTCTGTATTAAGGTTTGGTTACCTTTGTATTACAGGGTTGGTTATCTTTGTATGGACCAAACGGGGGGAGGGAGGCGGGGAGGGGTGAGGGAGGAGGTAGGTGGGGAAGGGGTACGGAGGAGGGAGGAGACGGGGGGAGGGAGGTGGGGAAGGGGGACGGAGGAGGGAAGAGGCAGGCAAGGAGGGGGGAGGGAGGAAGAGGCAGGCGGGAAGGGGAGGGGGGACGGAGGAGGGAGGCAGGGAGGGGAAAGGAGGAGGCAGGCTGGAGGGGGAAGGGGGACGGAGGTGGCAGGCGAAGGGGGAGGGGGATGGGGGACGGACGAGGGGAGGGGCAGGAGGAGGCAGGCGGAGGCGGGAGCGGGGAGGCGGGAGCGGGGGGGGGGGGGGGGAGGAGGAAGTAGGAGACATGTGTCTTCTTTTCCCTCTCATCTGTTTTCTCTTTCTCTCTCCTTTACATTCTTTTTGTAATTATTTTTGTTAGTGCACTTTTTTTTAATTATTTTTGTTAGTGCACTATTTTTATAATTATTTTTTAAAAGTTGTATACTTATGTAAATGACCCTTCTTTTAAATCAAAGTGACGAAGTCCAAAACGTGGCGGGAAAGCTTTAATTAAGTCCAACTTCGGCTGGGTTCTCAGTCCAAATTATGGAAGGACTTCTATCTTTATCTAGGTCGGCAATTGAAGGGATTTTTAGCAGTTTAAAAGTCTGCAATTGAGACCAATCCCACTTCGGATTTGCGGCAAAGGACAACATCAGTATTTTAGAAGGAATCAAATATTAGTTGGCTAGGAATTTTTGGAAGTTCAATCACGGCAGTTCATGAAGTTTCCAATTTGAAGGATTAAGGGGAAATAAGGCTCTAACTCACGGCAAAAACTCAAGAAGGAAAAGCAAGGAATACAGTTCAATTGTAATTAAGATTTTATTTCCTTAATTATTTTTAATCTCCCTGTAATTAATTTTCCATTTGTATTAAAGAGTTTTAAAGTAATTAGTTGTAATAATGTAGATAGGGGACCAATCCAAAGAGTTTATTCATTAAGTTATTCATTAATAAAATTTGTGAGAGTTTTCTCTTTTGGTTCTTTACCAACTATTGAACTTATCAGAATAATTTGCGTCCTTCAACTTATCAACTTATCAAGTATCAATCTATTCATAGGTATTTGTGGCGTCTTCTAGTACATTAATAGTTGATTGTACTAATGTTCTTATTTACATATAAGCAACGGATCCGCGCGATGACCACCTCATGCAAGGGTGCAGTGGAGTCTATCATATTATTCTCTTTTTGTCTCCAAAATTAACCTCCAACACGGAATGTACTTGTTCTTTGTTGACTTTCAGTTTCAAGATAATATTGTTGATTATTTTTTTATAAAAATTTATGAAGATGTAAATGTCGTTATATAAATTAAGCAATTTTACCCATTCACTAATTATACCGGCATAATGGCCTGATGGAATTTTATTGGGGGTTTTGGGGGTGTAAACTTCATTGGTCTGTATTACAGAGAATAAACCATACTAGAGAAATGTAGAAAGAGAAAACTCTGTTTTAGAGAGAAAATGATAATACATTCTGTCACATATCTAATTGCTTATTACAATACATATAACTATCTAACTAACTGCAGAAATACATCTTTACCCTTATTGTACTGATACTAAGTTGCAATACTACCCTTGTACATGAATGACTATAACTAATTAACTCTAGCTCGTTAATTGTTTAGGTTTTTTAAAGCATCTGTTACAGTGACATCAAAGATTACTGAATTTGCTGATGAAGCTGGTGTATCTGTAATATCCTCCCCGCAAGTTGATGGGGTGAAATGATTAAGAACCACCAACTTGCCAAAGAAAAACTAGTACAAAGTCTTGTCAAGAGATTTGGTGAAAATGTCTGCCAACTGAAGTTTAGAAGGAACAAAGGTGGGAATAATAAGACCTTGTTGAACCTTTTCCCTTATGAAGTGACTGTTTAACTCGATGTGCGGTGTCTGAGCATGGTGAGCAGAATTAGATGCTAAAGTAATTGCCGAAGAATTATCACAAAATACAGTAATAGGTAAAGTGGATTGTACTTGTAATGTCTTCAATGTTTCGCCTCGTATTTATGGGTTGTCCTTATGCACCCATCATAAACTCCTAAGCCTAATAGAGATTTCGATCACTGTCTTGCCAACTAATATATCATGTATTTATCAAATATAATATCAACTTTTGTATGGTATTTATTTTTTTAATAATCTCTATATACAATTTTAACTAAGAATTATAACCCTATTGAAGTGGTGTAATTAAACTATAAATACAAACGAACAATAGAGAATACATTACATTCTAACTTATTACTACAAGAAAAAGGCGATACGGTGACTAACGTTAAAACCTGTTGTCATATGACTTATAAATCGACGGGTATTTATATTCCGTTGATATAAATTAGGCGAAAGACTAATATCAATTATTTGGAACTAAAAAATATACAAGTCGTTATAATATCTATAAGTCGATGACTATCTATATCCGTAAGCATATATATATAAATATATTTTAAAAGGGAAGACTGCGCCAACAAATTAATAATAAAAGAAATAAGGCGACGATAGTGTAGGACGCATAAGTCGACGACTAAAAATTGTACGGCGACCAAAGTAGTATCCCAATAGTGTCTGAAAGAACAAAATTAAAACACTCCAAACTCGTTCTCTAAGTTTGCTACTCTTACTCTCTTCCTGTCTCTATCACTGTCTGCCATAACCCAAAACTCCCAAATGCCTTAAAGACTCCACCTGCTTCCGGCCTCTCTGCGTCTCCGTCTCCCTCTCCGTCTCTGCCTCCGCTCCCCCAAAACACACTCAATTTCATTTGTATTGGCGGTTGATTGAGATGGGTTGCTCGCCATGATTCAATTCTTAGGAGATTCAAAAACAACAATCACTCGCATCGAGTCGGTGGTCAATCCAGCCGGACGCATCAGATTTCGAGGGACGGCGAGTCTCTCCCAGTCGAACCAGGTTCAAAGCTGATAATTTCTTGAATTTCGTATAAATTTCGTTGTGGTGTTTCATAAAATGTCTCAGTGATGATTTAATTCCCCTTGACAAGTTTCTTACTGTTGCAGAGACTGAAGAGCGGCCGATGGTTCCCAAAATTCAGCTTGCCATGTGGGTATGTATATGTGTCTAGTGTGAGTGTCTTTAACTTATATGCAGTTTCTATATATATGTTTGATGGGTTTTACTTTTCTGAGTGTAAAGAAATGAATTACAAGTATGATATGTTTTTTTTGTAGAAGGTCATCGCATATATATATTTTTATCGTATGTGGAATAGTTTGGTTGCAATATGACTCTCTGTCTTTGCAATGGGATTGGTTCTGAGTCATTTGGTTTTGGTGGAATACTAAGGGAACTTATAATTAATGCTTTTTGAACAACAAATCTTTTGGTCTGAGTGAAATTCATTATCGTTTGCATTGTTAATACAGTTTTTCCTTCCTTTTGTTGTTCTTGTTTAGGTTGATGAATATACCTACCATATGCATCATGCATAATCTTGTCAGTTGTAATGATCACTTTTCCATTTTACACCCATAATTGTGCTACACTTGTTTCTTTTTTGTATTTTACAAAAGTGTATGTGACTATGCAGGTATAAATGTGTTTTAATTGTATTGGATTACCATGAGTCTGAGATAATGAAGTCTGTGATGCAGTCTGATTACCATGAGTCTCAGATGATAATAATGAAGTCTGATTACCATGATTACCATGAGTCTGAGATAATGAAGTCTTTGAGCCAGGTTGTAGCTTCAGTTGATAAGCTTTTCTTCATATTGACACAAATGCTGGTACTCCATGACAATTTTTGATAGCCCTTTTGGAGTCTCATTAGAATTTCCACAGATAAGATAGTGTTATATTGATTTTAATGTATTATCATATAAGATATGTTCACTTGAATATAATCATTCAATTATTACAGTATAACTAAATAAAAATCAAAACATGTAGCTGCACGATTTCAATTTTCGACAAATCAATTTTTACAGTAATGTCTCTGGAAACTTCATCACGTGTTAACAGCTAAGGGATCTCTCTTCTTCTTCCTTTATAGAGTATATCATTTCTGCGACTTGCTTGATACTTGGCCTAGCATCTGGTGAGGCATTTATGCATTTCAAATGTCCACTTTGATCCGTACTATTGTTCAGCAAAATGTTGAGTCTGCTTCCCCAGTCAAATAAATTTTGGGATCCTGAAATTATGGATGATGCAATTAAGATATTTGACTAATACCATATTCTTTTGTATTAATGGCAGTTCAAAATGGATACTACTAAGAATGTAAAATTACCATGTAGAAGACTGAAGAGACTTCCATTTTGTAATGTTTCTACAGATACCCCCAAAAAAAGTGTCTCAGAAGAATGCACCATAGTAATACAATTAACAAATTGCACTATTGAAATAAATAATGATATGATAGCGAAATTAGTTTGGCAAGTAATTTCTAATTGACTGGTGGACCTACTGAGTTTGATGTGATTAAGACGGGCGAATTGGAAAAGGTTAGTGTTGTTGGTACAAAGGTGCATTCTCTTAGCCATTTCTTTTTTATCTATACCTTGAAAAGGTTAGTGTTGTTGCTACAAAGGTGCATTCTTTACTGAGAAAATGGAGTATAGGGAAGATCAAAATTTTAACACAAATTGAATGAAAATTTGAGTTTTGGACAGTTACATTTGAATATTATATTATTAGTTTTGAGGAAAAGTTGATGCACCTTAACTATTTCCGTTTTTGGAAAAGATGAAAACGAACAATAGTGCTGTTCTTTTGTGTCTTTATCATTTTAGTCAAATTTACTAGTTTTAAGGTTATATATTTGTTCCATGTTACCCCTAGACTGTGTATTTAATAGTGAGGGTATGATAGCGAAATTGTGAAGGTAAACTTGAGAAAATTGTATCATTTTATACTACTATCAAAACAAGTGGATTTCTTTTTTTGGAACAACTTTTTTTTTTGGTTTTTCAAATGGACTGTTTTTTCGGAACATAGGGAGTATGTATTAATTAATATAATGATGGTTTGTTTGCTGTATATTTTAAGTTAAGTTAGTAATGATTTGTAAATAAATTAACTGTGAAATGCTTTAGAGGGCAAATATCCCATGGCCTTGCTTAGTGAAAAGGAATATTAAAAAAATGTGTTCAGTTTAGCACCCAAGTTGACTTTGAATTTCGATCACTGGAGTTAAGGTTCTTGTTCATTTGGTCTCTTAACATTTTAACAAGTTTTATCTGAAACATCCAGTTTTCCAATCTCAAATATATCATACGCAACTGAACTGAGCATTATGGAGGAGTAGAAGTCTGATTGTCAATATCTGATACTGGTTCAATCATCAGTTTCTTGCAGATGCTGGATTGTATGAAAGCTGGCCAGGAAAAGGCTATCAATAGGGAGGAAGTGTTGGGGCGGTTAGATCAGGTGAATTATGTTATTTTTCAGATTAAATAATTGGTATTTACTTGTTGAGATATAATTCTAACTTGCAGCAAAATGTAGATTGTGAAAAAATGGGTGAAGAATGTAAGCCGTGCTAAAGGGTTTAATGGCAGCTAGTCCAAGAAACCAATGCGAAGATTTTCACGTTTGGTTCTTACCGGCTTGGTGTAAGTAATCTTTATCATTATCAGTATTATTATTATTATAGTACCAATTATCAGTTCTAGCATGTTTATCTTAAAATGTAACTTTTGAAATGCATAATAACTGTACAAGTAATTTAAGTGTGTATCGCTTAAACTAAACTGTTAATACTGTTAATTTGTGTGTGAAACCATTGCAAAGGGTTCTTTCTCTTTCTAAGGCGCTTCCCACAATTACTATGCTCTTCATTCATGGGATTTGTTATTTCTTGTTACATCCTGAGTGGGAGTTGTTGTTTAGTTTCTTATTTGCAACTTTATAAACATTTTTTTTTATTATATGCGTCATAACTGTGAACAAGAACTATATAAAAACTGTATATAAACAAGAATGTGTATGGAAAACTAAAATTTGAGAGTGGAATTCATACAGTGCAGGTTCCATGCCACCTTTCTCATAGTCAAGTTTCATTCTTTTGACAGGTTAAAATTATGTCACTGTAAAGATAGTAATATACTGTTACAAATTACAACAACATGTCACAGAGTTGGTCTCTTGCAGCGAGTTCCGGTGACAGAAAAGTCTGGACGTGTTCACACTAGTGCAGTGTCTGTTGCTATCCTCCCTCAAGCAGATGAGGTGCTGCCTTCCCTTTTATTGATGATCTGAGTTATGTTATTGCTAGAAACAAAATTGATGTTTTCATTGGACCTCTCACACAACCATATCTAAAATGGTAATTGATATTTGAATAGTATATAATTGGTATTTGATTTTGATGTTTGGCTAATTTCTAGTTAGTTTGAATGGACAAATGTGATTATTACATAACTCCAACATGCGTATAATTATTTCTCTGGCTTTGTACTGATAATTTAGTTTAACATCATTGTCTTTTGATTAATTTAGTACTAAAGCGGGTTAGTTACTTTGTTAAGCAAATTTAGGTTCATCGATGGAGACTTTGATGCCTATGTGAAGAGAATTCAACAACCTTATGTATGGGGTGGTGAACCTGAGTTGTTTTTGATATTCTCTTTTACTAATCTAAAGCAATATATTCATGTTAAATATTAATTTGATGCATGGTAATTGTTTTGCAACTTCCAAATGACTGCAGAAGAAAATTCGTGAAGAAAATTTATTATACGCATTCCTTCATATTCTTGTGCACATGCTATTCCTCCTGGATTGACTCTATAAATGGTCCTGAGATCACTAAGATATGCACTTCATAACAATCAATGACGCAGTATCATAATGTAGGCTCATAGTTACTTTCAAAAATACTTTTTCTAGATTTCAAATGAAATTGTGGTATATTTTTCCATTCCAATGAAACTGTGGTATATTTACATTATGAAGGATGCATCATGAACTTGGCATGGATTTATATTAATTAGTATGAATTTTTGGCTCGTAAACCTGTACTCACCTTGATCATTGAACTTAAAGTTAGTGAAATATTATTGACTTGATGAATATTTTAATTTCCAGTAGGAACATCTGTGTTGGGACTGTCAGGATCATATACGGTAATGATGAAAGCTGCTGGAGCAAGTAGGAGGATCGTGTTTCATCCATGCCAAAATCAGGAAATAAGTGTCCTCTGGGGTTAGTTTTAGAAAGTGTCATCTCTTATTTGTTGTTTACTCTTTTTTAAAATTTATTTATGAAGACAAATCACCTTCAGTAAGAATTATAATGTTTAACTCTTTGTCTTTTGGTAAATTTTGATAGTTTATTTTCTGGGTGTGAGTTTTTTGGTTTTAGTTAATTATATAGACAATGATTTTTGTTTCTGACGTGGATGTGTTTTTGTTTGATTACATAACCTGTGTAAAAGAAATTTTAGAATGCGAGACTAGGCATGGAGATCTTAACTTTTTAATGCTTTTATATTTTATTATCCTGATGTTTATCTGCTAATGTTTAATATGCAAAAGTTTTTATTATGGCTTTTGGGTGTAGACAATATACTTAGTTGCTTTGGGCAATTGCAGTTATAAAAGATTTTCTTAGTTTATTTTATGATGTTTAGATTATAGACTTTAAAATGTATATATAAACTTACTTTCTTCATGTTTGCAATCGTGTTTGTATTTGCAGTTGAGAACTTACCATTCGAGTTCATGTTAAAAGAAAGGATTGTTCTCAATTTGGAGGCCATTGAAATGTGATTAGAAATCTTTTTATTTTACTTTTGGTTAACTATTATTTGATGTATTTAACAATTGTGATGTAAATGATTTTAAATGATATAAATTTATTTATGATTGTTACATGGCATTGTATTGTGTGTTGAATAATAATTTTATTAATAATTTATTTTTTTTAATATTTAGAAGACTTATAGTGATGGTCGGAGACTCGTCGCTATAGGCTTTATAATAATAAAAAATTTAATATTCAGAAGGCCTATAGTGACGTGTGATACTGTTGCTATAGTTTTTTTACCGGCGGTGTGTACCGTCGGTATTGGTGATGAGACCGTCGGTATTAGTGATGAGACCGGTGACATTTGGACTATAAAGTTTAGTGGCAAAACCTGTTTGATGACGGTAGACCCGTCGGTATAGGGGTATCATAACGTCAGCATAGGTATATGGCCACGACATTATTAGTTACGGGGTGGTACTATCGGCATATTATATGGCGAAGGCTTTCGGTTATATGCCGACGAGACCATATCGTCGCCATAGTCCTATTTTCTTGTAGTACTTTACACCGCCATTATAATTTACCTTAAGTCGGTTCTTATTCTCATACCGGAGATATCTCTCGACGGCTCAAGTCGTCGGGTACTTTTGGTGGTATTTTCTATGCAGGTTCATGTATAAGCCAGTGGTTGAAAGTGAACAAATCTGAGCATTAACATTGTCGCTAGAATGAGGACCTTCTAGTATTTAATATAGTTTTCTTTACAACCACTCTTCACAAAAAATTCTATAGAGGCACCACCATCATAACCAAACCACCATAACAATTTCCATGGGGAGGCATGCTCATAGCCACGTTAACCAACAGACATTGACAGGCAATGTCACCTCCAGGAGGTCTAGGATAAAAGAAAAGCTCTCAAACTCCAATAGGAGGAACTTGATAAACAGTTCGCTAATTTGATGAGGGCTATAGACAGCATGTTACACTGAGGAGGAACACTTTCCCAATCAAGACGTCAAGGTTCGTGCCACAGTCGTAGATCTTTTTATTCAAATAAATGTCGAAGAAGAAGAACCAGATCTCCTTCACGACATAGAAGTTATGATCAATGCCAAAGATGACGTCCAAGCTATAACAGTTCCTCTAGGTATCTCTCCAAAGATGTTTTGAGGGTCGCCATGACAACAAATCTTACACATCTTCCTTCACTAAGGATTTTGATAAGGCTAGAATTAACAAATCCCTCAAAATCCCAAATCTAGAGATATACGATGGAACATTGACCCCTATGATCAGACTTATTTTTATGGTCACAATACTACAGGAAAGTGTCATCTCTTTACCTCTACAATAAAGAAAATCGCTACGGAATGGATGGTTACACTTCCTCCTCTTTCTATCAGCTCATGGAAAAAACTCAAAAAATAATTCCACATATGCTTCAGCAGCAACACAAAACGTGGAAAGAGGATAGCCTCGTAAATCTAAGTGAAACAGAAGTCAAACGAATCTCTTCAACTGTATATTAAGAGATTTCGTGAAGGCGTAGTCACGGTCCCCACCCTAAATCCAATTCAGCCAATACAATTCCTCACATGATCACTGGGCTTGAATATTGACAAATTCAATTGTCTGATCAACGAAATAATCTCTAAAGCTCCCTAAAATTTGACCAAGGCCTATGATAAAAGTCGAGAATTTCATAGAGATAGAAGAGGCCATTGCCAGCCTTTAGGGCCCTTCGAAACATAATGATAATTATCATCAGAAAAGAGACCCAAAGTTGATGGTTCAGATAAAAGTGATGATGATTGAAGGGGCTACAGGGGTGATCGAAGAAACAAGGATGATAATTCTAGAGACAAGGAGGCAGAGGAAAGTTTAAGGACTCTTCGGATAAAGAGTATACCCCCTGAACACCAGCAGAGCTAAAATCGTTAATGAAATCAAAGGTGAACCCTTCTTTAAGAGACGCCTGAAGATAAAAGTCTTGGCTAGACAGAAGAAAAATGGTAAATACTTCACCTACCATGAAGATAATTAAGAGTCACAATATAGAAGATTGTTATAAGCTAAAACGCTTCCTAGATAGTTAAGTGCAAAAGGGGAATCTAGATTATTACGTAGAAAGTAAGAGTAGGCAGTCAGCTTTTGACTGAATTACACCCTTTTTTTTCTGAAATACTATGGGAAATAGTGGATGTCATCTCTGGCGGTTCGGCAACAGCTATGTCTAGTAGACAGAGGAAAACCTTCACCAGAGTCGTTCATTAAGTGTCTAGCCAGCCGAAAAATACTAAAACTAATGCCATTACTTTTAAGGATGAAGATTATCCCCCAAGTATAGTGACTCCCCATGACAATGCATTTGTCATAACTGCGTATGTGGGTACCATGGATCTTCAGTGTATACTAATTGATATTGAAAGTCTAATCGATATACTTACTATTTGCACTACGGGCCAAAGACATTTAATATAACACCAACGGTCATGATTATACCAGATTCAGCCTTTGGTAATAATCATACCAATCAACAGTTCATCTTTGCACTTCGGGCCAAAGATATTCAATAAAGCACCAACGGTCATGATTATACCAGATTCAGCCTTTGGTCATAATCATACCAATCAACAGTTCATCTTTGCACTACGGGCCAAAGATATTCAATAAAGCACCAACGATCATGATTATACCAGATTCAGCCTTTGGTCATAATCATACCAACCAACAGTTCATCTTTGCACTACGGGCCAAAGAGAACATTCACCACGTGCCATAAAAGACACCGAACAGATGTATCGCCTTTAACCTAGTATATCGCCTTTAACCTATCATCTGTTCAACAATTATATCACATCTGTGCCCCCGGCCACAGATATTCACAACAGCTTGATTCTTAATGATTAATACAAATAACAGTGATACAAATGATGAACAGAAGAACAGGATAAACAATAAGTATCAGAAGTTTACTTTGTGCAGATTCAAATAATGTCCAAATTGCCAACATGATGTGGAGTGAAATTTAAAAATGATATTCAAGATCCACAGTTCAGAATAACGGTTACAGTTCAATAGAAAGGTTCACGTAAATAGGAAGGTTCAGTTGAAATAATGAAGTTCAACTATTATGGAACATATAATATTTTCAGGAATTATAGAAGCAATAGTTCCATAATAAGTTTCGATTTAGGAGTATGAAAGAAAATAATATCCCTTACCGTAGCAGGTTTGATTAACAAACGGTGAAGGAAATTAATATCCCTTACCATAGTAAGTTTGAATAATGGAAGATGAAAAAGATGGTATCCCTTATGAGTATAAAGGAAAATGATATCACTTACGAATATGGAATAAAAATGTCATGTGATAATTCGTGTAGACAAATTATTTCCACACGAGACAAATAAAAAGGGTTATTCACCAACAGGCGATAATCCGCACCGTAAGGTTATTCCCATCAATTTGAATACGAATAGTTATTCACCAAACAGGCGATAATCCGCGCCGTAAGGTTATTCCCATCAATTTGAATACGAAGAGTTATTCACCAAACAGGCGATAATCCGCACCGTAAGGTTATTCTCAAAGATTAATAAGGAATGAATACAAAAGGTTATTCACCAACAGGCGGTAAACCGCGCCGTAAGGTTATTCCCACAATTTAATACATGGAAGTAAATGGCACAAGAAAGAAACGATATTATTTTCGAGAATCAAAGAATGATAATCCCTTCAAGTAAGAAAGAAAATAATATCTATTTATGATGATGAAAAGAATGATACCCCTTACCTTAACACGTGACTGGATATTGATTTAAATGAGATTGATCAACTTGAAAAATTCCTGCACTCCTTTTGGCTTTCAAACTCTCAAAATAACCTTACTATTCTCAGAGAAAACTCATAAAATTCTTATAGAAAAATTTTATGTTTTAGGTGTGATTTTTCTATTCAGCTGAGCAAGCTATTTATAGGAGAAAATAAGTTACTATGCGTGGTAGGTGGGCTGAAAAATATTCAGCAGAGGCTGCTGCGCAGCCTCCACCAACCCACTTCAGCAAATTCACATTTCTCACATTTCATGTGGGCCCCACAATGGGTCCCACATGTTTCTTACTATTCACGTACTATTCACGTCACTATTCACGTTACTATTTCAAATAGTAAAATTAATTATTATTTATTTATTTATTTATTTATTCTTCCTGTGAGTCCAACATATAAAATAATGTTACCACAATAATGTAAGAAACACGTTACATATTTTTATTAATTTAATAATATAAATTATAGTGTATTTGCTACTGTGACAATTATTAGATTCAATAATTTTAAACTACAGTGCACCAACAATTATTGACTCGATGATATAAAATACAGTGTAATGACAATTATTGAATCAATAATGCAAAATACTGTGTAGCAACAATAATTGAATTGATAATATAAAATATTATGCAGTGACAATTATTGATGAAATGATGCGTAACAGTTACGGTGTCAATAATATGAGACACTGTGCAATACCGTGTGCTACTGTAGAGTACCGCATGCTACAGTAAAATACCATAAATTACCGTATGCTACTATTCTTTTATCACCGGTATTTTAACAGTTAACACCGTTGACTATTTTTATTTAAAAAGGTTACTTCTGTCGTTTTCTATATCCGACAAATATTCCGTTGTGGGGTCCACAAATAATTTGTTATTTCGGCGCCGTCGTACGGCCCGAATATTCCCCGACAAAACGAATATTCCCCGACAAAACGAATATTGTCCGTCAAAATAAAATTTGCACATAACATCCTTAACTTTCAATTTCGTCAATTTAACCACTTACTGTTTCATGAAAAATATATATGAAGAAAAATTAAATTTTATATTTCATAAAATTCGGGGTCTTACAACCTCCCCTCCTTATGAAATTTCGTCCCCGAAATTGACATACCTGGCATTTCGAAGAGGTAAGGATATTTAGATTTCATCTCGGATTCTAGCTCCCAGGTCATTTCCTCAATATCTTGGTTCCTCCATAAAACCTTAACTTGAGGTATAACCTTTGAGCGTAGAATCTGCTCCTTCTTATCTAGGATCTTAACAGGTACCTCCTCGTATGTTAAATCATCTGCTATAACGTCTGCTTCTAACTCAATGACGTGGTTTGGGTCCTTCACATATTTACGTAACATAGATATGTGAAAAACGTTATGGATGCGAGACATACTTGGTGGTAGGGCTAGTCTGTAGACTACGATTCCTATTCGATCGAGGATTTCAAATTGGCCAATAAATCGAGGGTTAAGCTTTCCTCTCTTTCCGAATCTCGTAACTTCTTTCCATGGAGAAACAAGTAAGAATACATGATCTCCGACGTTGAAACTTTCGTCTCTCCGATGAAGATCAGCATAACTCTTTTGTCGTTCTTGTGCGGTCTGTACTCGTTGTCGGATCATTTGGATATTTTCTGTTGTCAAGCGTACCAACTCGGGTCTCAACAGTTTTGCTTCTACTACCTCATTCCAGCATACTGGAGAGCGACACTTGCGTCCATATAAAGCCTCGAATGGAGCCATGCCTATACTTGCTTGGTAACTGTTGTTGTAAGAAAATTCCACCAATGACAAGTACTTATCCCAACTTCCTTTGAAATCTAGTACGCAAAGTCTCAAAAGATCTTTGAGGGTTTGGATCGTCCTTTCTGATTGTCCGTCCGTCTGAGGATGGTATGCAGAACTGAATCGTAGCTCAGTGCTCATAGCTTTCTGTAGACTGATCCAAAATCGTGAAGTGAATCTAGGACCTCGATCAGAAACTATGGAAACTGGCATGCCATGCAATCTCATAATCCCATTTATATACATACCGGCAAGACGTTCAAGTGAAAAGTTTTCTCGTATAGGCAAGAAATGAGCGGATTTGGTCAGTATATCTACGATGACCCAAATTGCATCTAAGCCTTGAGAAACTTTGGGTAGACCGTCACGAAGTCCATATTGATGTGTTCCCACTTCCATTCGGGAACCTCAAGTGGTTGTAATGGACCCTTAGGTACTTGATGCTCTGCCTTGACACGTTGACAAGTTAGGCACCTTGAGATAAACTCTGCAATCTCCCTTTTCATATTGCTCCACCAAAATGTATGTCGAAGATCTCGATACATCTTGGTACCTCCTGGGTGGATTGCAAACGGTGTGTTATGTGCCTCCATCATGATTTTATGCTTCAATTCAGGATCGTTAGGAACACAGAGTAGAGAGTTGACTCGAAGTATTCCTTTCTCGTCGATTCTTGCTTCGGGAATGGCACCTTCTTGTACTTTCTTTATCATGTTCATCAGTTCCGGATCGGTAGCTTGAGCAGCTTTAATTTTATCGATTAAAGCCGGTTCTACTCGCACGTGAGCAATCTTCGAGTGGGTCCCTGGTGTCTTTAGCTCTATCTCCATCTTTTGTAAGTCGTACAGAATACGCTTTTGTATTGTCACCAGTGCACTTGTACTCGCATAAGATCTTCTGCTCAAAGCGTCAGCTACAACGTTAGCCTTTCCTGGGTGATACTGGATTATGTGGTCGTAATCCTTCAACAGCTCAAGCCAACGTCGTTGTCGCATGTTCAGTTCCTTCTGGGTGAAGAAATACTTGAGACTTTTATGATCCGTATAGATATCCACCTTTTATCCGTACAAGTAGTGTCTCCAGATCTTCAACGCGAAAACGACTGCTGCCAACTCTAGATCATGAGTAGGATAATTTTTCTCATAATCTTTGAGTTGTCGAGAAGCATAGGCTATAACCTTTCCATGTTGCATAAGGACACATCCTAGACCTTTGCCTGAAGCATCGCTATAACGAATTCTCCTGATCCTGATTGGAATGGTCAGAACAGGAGCTGAAACAAGTCTCCTCTTGAGTTCTTGAAAACTCTTCTCGTATTCCTCGCTCGATATAAGTTTTGTACTAGAATGAATGATACCGATATCTAGTAATTAAACTTTCAACTCTTGGTGTTCTATGGGAGCCATTTGGTATGGGACTTTAGAAATGGGCTTAGTACGGGGTTCAAGATCAATACAGATTTCAAATTCTCGGTTTGGAGGTAAGCCAGGAAGTTCATCAGGAAAAACGTCAGAAAACTCATTAACAACGGAAATATCATTCAAGTTTGACGTATTTTTGTTCAAATCAGTGACATGAGCTAAAAAGGCTTGACATCCGTTTTTCAATAAACGAATGACTTTATGGCTAGAAATAACAGTTATAGATTTCAATGGTTTAGTTGCTTGAATTTGCATGAAAGGTTGATTAGGAATATAAAAACTAATAATCTTATGAAAACAATCAATTTTAGCATGATGGGTAGTCAACCAATCAATTCCTAGAATCACATCAAATTCATGCATCTCCAAAGAAATAAGGTCAACAGGTACTGTGAGGTTGTTGATTTGAACTAGACAAGATTTATAGACAGTAGATGTAATAGGTATTTCTCCCAATGAGGTTTCAACTGATAAGACAAGATTTAAGTTTTCAGAAGTCAAATTTAAACGTTGAGCACATGCAGGTGAGATAAAAGAATGGGTAGAGCCAGTATCTAACAGAGCGTAGAATTCACGAGAATTTATGAATAGCTTACCGGTTATCACCTCATTCGGTTTCTTGACTGTTATCGTCAAATCGAATCCCGAGTACTTCATTCGGATCTTCACGTATTTCAACCATGGGAATACCTCTAAATAATTCTCTAACGAACTGTTTCTCGGATTCTTCAACTTCATCAGTAGTAACGTACCAATGATTTATGTAAGAATAGTATTTTCGATAGACTGCAGTTTCCACGATAATGACTAACTTAACCTGAATTCCTTTAAATTGTAACGCCCAAAAGTATAGAAACATCATTTTTAAATAATCTTGAAACTCATAGCTGGAACACCATAAATCCCAAAGACTAATATGAAAAGTCCATATATTCTGATCCTTTGTTATATAGCATAACCAGGTGATATGACTCTCCCAATTAGTGAGTAAATTAAAGGCGATAATTTCCGCAAGTTCATTACTTCCTTTAATTGCTTCTAATAATGGATCTGGAACGACTGTAACAGAACTTTCACCTTCATCCTTACTGGATAGAACACGCATAATTTTTGTCTTAGGCAAATGATTCAACTCTGAGTTTGTAAGAAGATTATTCGTCGCCTCTTGTTTTGCAGCTACATTTGTTTCGATCATTTCATAGTTAACCTCCTGATTTCCAGATGTCATACCTAACTGTTGTCACAAAATAATTGTTAGTTCAAACAAACTGACTCATCACTTCCTGTCCCTATATTCAAATCAACTCATTAGATAATAAAATCTAATTTAGGTAGGACACACTAGTGACTGATTCTAATCGTCTCTCCCCTCCTAGTTCTAACCCCAGATCTCCATTAAAGACCATATCCTTAAGCTCTGATACCAACTGTGACGCCCCCAAATCTAGGCCCACACAGCCCAAACTTGAGTCGTCAAAAGACTACAACAAAATTATTACAACAAAGCACAACGTACAACAATACAGTGTATAATAATACACAACTAAGTCTTCACTATTATTGCCACACTATTTTACAACACGTGAAGACTAGGATAACTATTCTTTGGACTCTCACTCAATCCCCCGGCTAGACCCCGTTACGTTTTCATCTCCTGTTGAAAAACAATGTAACAAAAGAAAGGGTGAGCTCAAATAGCCCAGTAAGAAATATCATGACTAAGATAATGACGAATAAATTATCATTAGCCTTCAACAGTTGAGTTCTTGATAGAATACAATAGACTACAAGGTTTATATCAAAAACTGTAGTTAAATTCTTAAACAACGTTCAGATCAATAATAGCAGCGGAATGAACAATCTATTAGAAGAATAATGCAGACTATAATGTCCACTCGCTTCTCTTTTTAGTAAAAATATCATCAACTTTTATCATCTGAAATACCATTAGTCATGATAATAAAAATTCACAGTTCCTGATCATAATCATGCAGATCAACAGTTCATATTTGCACTACGGGCCAAAGACATTTAATATAACACCAACGGTCATGATTATACCAGATTCAGCCTTTGGTAATAATCATATCAATCAACAGTTCATCTTTGCACTTCGGGCCAAAGATATTCAATAAAGCACCAACGGTCATGATTATACCAGATTCAGCCTTTGGTCATAATCATACCAATCAACAGTTCATCTTTGCACTACGGGCCAAAGATATTCAATAAAGCACCAACGGTCATGATTATACCAGATTCAGCCTTTGGTCATAATCATACCAACCAACAGTTCATCTTTGCACTACGGGCCAAAGAGAACATTCACCACGTGCCATAAAAGACACCGAACAGATGTATCGCCTTTAACCTAGTATATCGCCTTTAACCTATCATCTGTTCAACAATTATATCACATCTGTGCCCCCGGCCACAGATATTCACAACAGCTTGATTCTTAATGATTAATACAAATAACAGTGATACAAATGATGAACAGAAGAACAGGATAAACAATAAGTATCAGAAGTTTACTTTGTGCAGATTCAAATAATGTCCAAATTGCCAACATGATGTGGAGTGAAATTTAAAAATGATATTCAAGATCCACAGTTCAGAATAACGGTTACAGTTCAATAGAAAGGTTCACGTAAATAGGAAGGTTCAGTTGAAATAATGAAGTTCAACTATTATGGAACATATAATATTTTCAGGAATTATAGAAGCAATAGTTCCATAATAAGTTTCGATTTAGGAGTATGAAAGAAAATAATATCCCTTACCGTAGCAGGTTTGATTAACAAACGGTGAAGGAAATTAATATCCCTTACCATAGTAAGTTTGAATAATGGAAGATGAAAAAGATGGTATCCCTTATGAGTATAAAGGAAAATGATATCACTTACGAATATGGAATAAAAGTGTCATGTGATAATTCGTGTAGACAAATTATTTCCACACGAGACAAATAAAAAGGGTTATTCACCAACAGGCGATAATCCGCACCGTAAGGTTATTCCCATCAATTTGAATACGAATAGTTATTCACCAAACAGGCGATAATCCGCGCCGTAAGGTTATTCCCATCAATTTGAATACGAAGAGTTATTCACCAAACAGGCGATAATCCGCACCGTAAGGTTATTCTCAAAGATTAATAAGGAATGAATACAAAAGGTTATTCACCAACAGGCGGTAAACCGCGCCGTAAGGTTATTCCCACAATTTAATACATGGAAGTAAATGGCACAAGAAAGAAACGATATTATTTTCGAGAATCAAAGAATGATAATCCCTTCAAGTAAGAAAGAAAATAATATCTATTTATGATGATGAAAAGAATGATACCCCTTACCTTAACACGTGACTGGATATTGATTTAAATGAGATTGATCAACTTGAAAAATTCCTGCACTCCTTTTGGCTTTCAAACTCTCAAAATAACCTTACTATTCTCAGAGAAAACTCATAAAATTCTTATAGAAAAATTTTATGTTTTAGGTGTGATTTTTCTATTCAGCTGAGCAAGCTATTTATAGGAGAAAATAAGTTACTATGCGTGGTAGGTGGGCTGAAAAATATTCAGCAGAGGCTGCTGCGCAGCCTCCACCAACCCACTTCAGCAAATTCACATTTCTCACATTTCATGTGGGCCCCACAATGGGTCCCACATGTTTCTTACTATTCACGTACTATTCACGTCACTATTCACGTTACTATTTCAAATAGTAAAATTAATTATTATTTATTTATTTATTTATTTATTCTTCCTGTGAGTCCAACATATAAAATAATGTTACCACAATAATGTAAGAAACACGTTACATATTTTTATTAATTTAATAATATAAATTATAGTGTATTTGCTACTGTGACAATTATTAGATTCAATAATTTTAAACTACAGTGCACCAACAATTATTGACTCGATGATATGAAATACAGTGTAATGACAATTATTGAATCAATAATGCAAAATACTGTGTAGCAACAATAATTGAATTGATAATATAAAATATTATGCAGTGACAATTATTGATGAAATGATGCGTAACAGTTACGGTGTCAATAATATGAGACACTGTGCAATACCGTGTGCTACTGTAGAGTACCGCATGCTACAGTAAAATACCATAAATTACCGTATGCTACTATTCTTTTATCACCGGTATTTTAACAGTTAACACCGTTGACTATTTTTATTTAAAAAGGTTACTTCTGTCGTTTTCTATATCCGACAAATATTCCGTTGTGGGGTCCACAAATAATTTGTTATTTCGGCGCCGTCGTACGGCCCGAATATTCACCGACAAAACGAATATTCCCCGATAAAACGAATATTGTCCGTCAAAATAAAATTTGCACATAACATCCTTAACTTTCAATTTCGTCAATTTAACCACTTACTGTTTCATAAAAAATATATATGAAGAAAAATTAAATTTTATATTTCATAAAATTCGGGGTCTTACAGCATCAATCCACCTTTTATCTTTAATAGCTTCCTTGTAGGTGTGGAGCTCAGAAATATGAGATATAACATTAATAAAATGCTGAGAGACAGTATCAATGTCATCATAGAAAATGTAACTAGAAAGGGAAAATTTGGAAGTGGAAATGGCTGTTTGAATATGAGATTTTGATTTGGGTAAAACACAATATTTGAACCTGAGAGGCTGAGTTTTAATTCTAGTAGATACCCTAAGACCAGTAGGAAGAATAGGAGAGTTTGGAGATGAATACATATCTTAAGAAGAATCAAGTGAATAGAATAAGGAATTATTAGGAATTGTTGTTGATGAAGTAGGAGAAGAAGAAACATTAATTAGGGATATCATGTAGATTAGCGATTATATATATGAGAAGGAGAATTATCATCAATCCAAGATACATCAAGGGAATGAACACTAGGTATGACATCAAGAGTAGTAGAAAAGGGAAAAATATGTTCATAAAAAATGACATGTCTACTAACAAAGATTTTCTTTGTGTTGAGATAACAGAAATTCCCCAAAGTATAGCCTTTCTGTCCATTGGGATAACAAAATGCTATAGAATCAAATTTATCAAGAGAATGAAAAAAAAGCAAAAAATAAGCAACCAATCACCTTGAAATGATCATACTTTGGGGAAATTTTATATTGCGATTTCATATGGAGTTTTAAAGGAAATTGCAACAGTGGGAAGTTGATAATCAAGTAGCAGTTAATAAACAGTAACCCCAAAAATGTTTTGGCAAATGTGATTGAAATCTTAAGGCTTTAGAGATTTCAAGGAGTATCTTGTGTTTCCATTCTACTATACCATTTTGTTGGGGGCTTAGAAGTGCATGAACTTTGATGTATGATCCCCGAAGAAGACAAAAAAGAACTAACTTCAGTTTTAAAAAATCCGTCCCAATGTCAAGGCGCATGATATTAATAGAACTACCAAACTGATTATGAACATAAGCAATAAAAGATTTTAACAAGTGAAAAACATGTTTGGTATAAATTAAAAATGTCCAAACACATCTAGAAAAATCATCTACTAAAATGAGAAAATACTTGCAACCATGCATTGTAGAGACCCTATAAGAACCCCACAAATCACAATGTAAAAGTTCAAAATAATTCTTAGTAGATATCTCACTGTTAGGAAAAGACAATTTGTGTTGCTTAGTAAGATGCCATACTCTTCAATCCGGAGTAGGACATTCTTTGTTACAATATGAAGGAAACACATGAGAAAGAGTCTATTTTATTAAGGTAAGGATAATAAGCATAACCTAATCTTTGGTGCCATATTTGCTGTTGTGAAGAAGAAGCACTGGCTGCTGTAGTGGGAGAAGATGTTTGAAGCAAGAAAAATCCATTATGTTGCTCCTCAATGGCTTGGACCTTCATCAGGTGTACATCCTGAATCATGCATTTAGAGGAACTAAAATGACATCACATTTATTATGGGTTATAAGTTTAGAAACAGACAAAAGATGGAAGTGAAATTGTTGAATATAAAAAATACCACGTAACACTAGATGGTGATTGATGGAGACAGAACCTACATGAGTTACTTTGACATTTTGACCATTTGGTAAGGCAACAGATATAGGGAAATGTATTTTAGAAATGGAATGCATATGTTGTAAAGAATTTGATATATGGTCAATAACACCAGAATTTATGACCCACATAGTTTAGTTTGAAAAAAAAAAGTGCTAATGGAGGATGACAAACATGTGGTACTTGTCATATGGTGACTCATCAAGTGTTTCTCTGGAAATTCTGGTCCTTTATTCTGCATCATAGAAATCACATGATTAAACTGTGCTTGTAATTGATCAAATTTGTCCATGGTCACCAGCTCTTAAAAATTGTTATTTGAGCTTTGTGTTGTAAAGTGCATTGACCTAGGGTGTATATTGTGACTGATATATATCTAAGAAACTCTTAGCATTACTTGCATAGCCCTTTGTGCAATATAACCATTATTGTAACTTGAAGTATGAGTATAACCACTAGGGTTGCGAAATTAACCATTGGGATTGGAAGAATGACCACTAGGGTTATGAGAATAACCATGCTGGCTATGAGGGTTTTTTTTATACTTATTTCTATTAGCTGAATGTGCTGGATGACCAATTGGATATCCATGTAACTTATGACATGTATCTTTCATACCTCCTTTAGTGTTACAATGATGACAAATTACTCCTTTCATAAATGGAGTCTTGACATAGTCTTGAGTTATAGGTTTCACATTATATCCTTGTGAAAAGGTATTTGTTAAGGGATTAGACAAACTTGTTGCCAGAATTTGTGATAATAAATTTCATCTGAACTATAATGTTGCTCTAGTATGTGGAGGTTGGTTTTTTTCCAGTTGAAGAAGTCTCTGACCATCTATAAATGAGAACCTCTCACTCAATTCATATCAAACAACAAACGCAGAAGATACAAAATTAAGACTGTTACTAATTTCCTCTTAAACAACATTAAAAATTCATGATATTACAATGTCGTTTATCCTATCCCAAAGCAGGTGCAGAAAAGAATCCTTGGTAGGTTTATGAAAAGTACCATCAACTATGCGTATCTTATTCTTAGCTGACAAAGCAATTTGCATAGATCACCTCCAACTACTATAGTTATCTAATATGGTTGACTTTTATTAGTAAGAACTAATCCTGGATGGTCGCTATTGTGAATGAACAGAGGATGCATGTTAAATTCAATAGAGGAGCAGAGGGAGTAGTATGAGGATTAGTGGTTGTAAGTGGTAGAAATGTTGAACTAGAGGCTAGTACAAAAATAGATGATAGCGAGGTTCCAGTTTTTAGTGATTTAGAATTGCATAGGTCTTAAAAACTCTTGAACCGGAACCGTACTACACTGACAACGGTTCAAAAAATTTTATACCAAAATCGCGCTAGCCGGTTTATATTTTGAACCGCACCGATCAAAAATTAATATTTACAGTACAAAAAACTGGGTTATAGGCGACGAAGGCATTGCCGATAGCAGAAATACCATTGAGAATAACCTCACTAACGATGGCGTAGCCATTGCCAATGTGTTCCATCGATAATGACCTTTTTCCCCCTTTTCTAAGTTTGGTGGTCGACAGATTTCCGTCGAGAATGAGTATCCTGTCGTCGGCAATGTGGCCGGATTTGGCACGAAAAATTGGCGATGGAGGGAAATGTCAAAGGCGTCGGGTCTGCCGTCGCTATTGACATAATCTCGATGGGACTAATATCGACGAACTTACCGTCGAGAATGAGTCTTTATTTAATCACTTTTAGCTTTATTTTTCCTCTTATGTTTTTTTTTTCTCTCCCGCACTTGTTTTGCTTTCCTTGTTCCTCACCGTCTGGCTTAATACCGTCGTCATGCCTCTCTTCCCCGTCGTCCTTCTCTTCCATCGTCGTCCCTCTCTTCCTCGCTAGGTTCGTTTTCCCCAAATTTTCTCCCAAATATAATCCCAATTCCCGGTACAAGTGCAATGGGTGTATTCGTTTTTTCTCACTGACGGCAAGAGTTTTCATATATAGTGGCTAATAACATGAGTTTGATATCTAGTACTCATGGTGGTCCTCATCTTCTTCCCAGCATTAATACATTGATTTGTTTGGTAGGGTAAAGAGAAAAAAATTCTCCAAACAAACAAAATTATCAGTTTGCAGCTTTAAACTCGGTGATCCTGATTTCAACAAAGTTTGCAGCTTATATTCGGGTTTGTTTCTACTATTCGGGAGTACGTACCATCAAAATTAAGCTCTAAATCTTTGTTAATTTTAGCTACTTTTTTTTCTTTTCCGTTTGGTGTTGGCATTGATATATATTTTTGTATATGATTGTCAAGTTCTTGCTTAGTGTTTAGCAATCTTGTTAGATATTCATCAATCATTCAATTTTTTATGATATGATATGGTTCCTGGGGATTTGAATGATTATGAGATTTATTTGATTGAGACATTTTTTTTTTTTTGGCTATGCTTTGGACAATATTAGGAAATATTATCAAAAGCTTTGATGTTTCTCTGACTTTTTAATCGTGCAAAATTTATATAATAAATAGTTTTGTAAACTTCCTTTTGTACGTAGTGGGTTCTCTTTGTTTTGTTTTGCTATTTATGTTCATCGAGGAACCCATTTCATGCACTGACTGGAATATACATTCAATTTAGACATTAGAGTGCTTTTGTATGTTTAAAAGAGAATTCTATATTCACGCTTTGACATTTTCAATATTTGGAGCTCGTTATTTGCTCACATCACATCATCTAGGATTTTTGGTTTACAAGAGAATTGAAACCATCAATTTTTTGTAGTGTTCTGGCATCATTATTGAAAATGGAAATTTTGGATCAATTAAGCCTCACATGATAACCATATTAACAAATATTTAAAGCACCTCTTGAGAAATTTCAAATATTTTTTTGCTTATTGATTTCCAAATATTAACGAAATTGCTTTGTTGTCATTTTCACTTAATCCAATATCTTTTTTAAAAAAATTGGGATTATTAATTGCATTTGCATATTTTTATATAGTTTATGAAGCTTAGAAACCAGTTCGAGATTCATTTAATAGGAATGAATCTCGAATAGTCCCCATTTTGGGAATGTTCTTGAATGTTTCGATCCAATTTAGGCCGATGTTAACAACTTGAGCACGTGCTAATATTTTGAGAATTTTCGGTTGGTATACTTTGGGTGCATATTTAGACTACGATATGTTAGTCTGTTTCGTGTACTTAAACATGGGGAAGTGCTGTCGAAATTCTTAAAATTTAAATATATGTTCAAGTCGTTGGCATCAGTGGGGCAGGCAACGCATCCGAGAATGGCGTAGAAGCCTGAACCGTTGGAGTGTGAGATGAAGTTAGGAAATTCATATGCACGCATATACATTAACCCTCCTACTTGATTGTGTTTTGATTTTTCATATATATATATATATATATATAGTAGACCGTAGTCGAAGATGTCTGTTGATCAAAGTTGGATGGAATGTATGGTAGTCACTGATAAGAATAGGCTTAGCTGTACGTGTCGTAGTGGGGTTAAACAGTTTCTCAATTTTGCATTTGAGCAAGTCAGAGGCGATGAGATCAGATGTCCTCAACATATTTGATAGGTAAATAAAAATCTTACTGTATGTCTTTAAATGTATAGTTTGTAATTATATATATTATATTGATTATATAAATTGTTAAGAAGTTATGAAAAAAACACTTGCCTGATATATTTTAAAATACTTAGACAAATTTAGGAAAATTAGTCCAAAACTCACCCCGGGCATCAAAACAACGCGAAACCATAGGCGTAGCACCTCTTACATATTTTAAATGCGTGATAATTTACGGGGCTCGATTCGGAGTTCCAATGGCCAAGTTAGAAGCTCGTTTGCTTTAACTTATTTTAAAAAGAATTGGACAACTTTAGGAAAACTAAACCAAAACTCGTCCCGGGCATCGAAATGACGTAAAACCGTAGGCTTAACACCTTTTACATATTTCAAAAGCGTGACAACTTACGGGGCTCAATTCAAAGTTTCGATGGCCGAGTTAAAAACTTGTTTGCCTAACTTATTTTAAAAAGAATTGGACAACTTTAGGAAAATTAGACCAAAACTCATCCTAGGCATCGAAACGACACGAAACCGTAGGCGTAGCACCTCTTACATATTTCAAATATGTGACAACTCAAGGGGCTTGATTCGGAGTTTCGGTGGCCGAGTTAGAAGCTCATTCTCCTAACTTATTTAAAAAAAAATTAGAAAACTAGACCAAAACTTGCCCCGGGCATCAAAATGGCTCGAAACCATAGATGTAGCACCTCTTACATATTTTAAACGTGTGGTGTGACAACTTACAGGACTCAATTAGTCAATTCAAAGTTCTGGTGGCCAAGTTAGAAACTTGTAGGCCTAACTTATTTTTAAAATAATTAGATAACTTTAGGAGAACTAGACCAAAACTCGCCTCGGATATTGAAAGAACGTGAAACTGTATGCGTAATACCTCTTACTTATTTCAAATGCGTGATAACTTACGGGACTCGATTCAGAGTTCTGGTATCCAAGTTAGAAGCTTGTTTATCTAACTTATATAAAAAATACTTGGACAACTTTAGGTAAACTAGACCAAAACTCGCTTTGAGCATCAAAACGATGTGAAACCGTAGGTGTAACACCTCTTATATATTTCAAACGCGTGACAACTTATGAGGCTCGATTCAGAGTTTCGGTAGCCAAGTTTGAATCTCGTTTACCTAATTTATATATAAAAAAAAACTTGACAATTTTAGAAAAATTAGACCAAAACTCACCCCGGGCATCGAAACAACGTAAGACCTTAGGCATAGTGCCTCTTACATATTTTATACACATGATAACTTACGAAACTCGATTCAGAGTTCTGGTGACCGAGTTAGAAGATCGTCTGCCTAACTTATATGAAGAACACTTAGAAAATTATTTAAATATGGTTATATTTGTGACTTCATAATTAATATTTTAATTTTGTAGGGTCTTCCTGATGAGCCTCATGGCATAAGTGGAGCCAGCGGCAATGGCGAGGGACCGCAGAGGAGCTGGTGAGGACCGTAGAGGAAATGGTGAGGACCGTCGAGCCGATGTTAATGATAGTACGAAGGGTGGGATCGACAGTGGCACAATGGACGATGTTCGTTTGTGTGCCGACGGCGATGTTGATGATGACTGGGGGATATAGTTTATGTTTATATTTTTACTTTTAATGTATCTGATCTATTTTTTTGGTTCTATAGATTACATTTTTATCTAGTTAGCTTGATGATTTATGTGATTAAGTTGCGTATGTATTGATGGTTATTTACTTTTTTATCTAACTAGTTGTTAGGTTGTACAATGATTGCATTTTGTATCTAGCTACATCTTATGATTTATATGATTACGTTGTGTAAGCATTTGATACTTGATTATATATATTTGATGGTTATTGGTATGCGTTAGTGAAGAAATATTTGTTACTTTTGGTTTGTAACAAGTACAATTATATATATTTAAAAGAACAGAGGATTTAGTAAATTAAAAAAAATAAATTAAATATCATTTACGACGGACATAATCATTGGTGAAGGAACTGCCATCGATAATGACTGTGCTAATAACAAAATAACAAAATGAAAAATTCATTGACGACAAACAATACTAACTGGCGACGGATAGCCTGTTGACAATGATTTTTTTATTTTATTATTAAATGAAACATTACGACGAAATGTCCGTCACCACTGTCGTCGCCAATAGGACATTAGCGACGGACAGTACATCGCCAATGAACTCAATACCGGTGGAGGCATGAGGCGACGACACCAGGGCAACGGCGTGGGCGACAGATAGAGCCGTTGGGAATGAGGTCATTGGTGACGGCACATAGGTCATTCCCCACGAATCGTTTCGTTGCATAACTAAGAGGTCATTGGTGACAGCACAGAGGTCATTGGTGACGGCACAGAGGTCATGATTAAAATTAAGAATAAGAGCAACTACAAATTATTTTATATAACGGATACTTACATCAAATAATATGTATGGCATACATAAAATATTTAAACCAAAAAAGAATTGAATTGGACATACTTACACTCTACCCTTATGTTGACTTAATTTTTATTAAATTAGTTTAATATTTTTAAAACACACATTATAACAACATTCGTTAAAATAACTCAACAAGTATTAACAAGTAATATAAGAATATGTGTTCAATTAAAGTTAAGATAACATTGTTATAATTTTAACATTATTATAATTTTAATACTCCCTCCGTTCTAAATTATAAGATTAATATTGATTTTTTAAAATCAATTTGAGATATTTTTAAATTTAAAATTGACATAATTCATTTAAATTTTCAAAATAATAATATATAACTAAGAGTACTAATTTTTAACTAGTTTATAATATTTATAATTATATTAACATAAATTAAATAAATTCATGTCAATATTGAGTTAAAAAAGTTTAAAATTAACTTTCAAAAATCAATATTAATCTTACAATTTAAAACGGTAGAAGTATATATCAAATATATATAACTATATATTTTTTAAACAAGTAGATATAGAACAGTTCAAAGATTGGTGCATCATAGGTTCAAAAAGCGGTGCACTAGTTAAAGAAAAATACCAAAACCGCATCGCATCGGTCTCGGTTTAAAAATTTTTGCACCAAAACTATACTAGTGAAAGTCAACGGTTCAGATAAAAATTGGCCGATTTGATGCGGTTCGACCGGTTTAAATTGCGAATAGATGCATACATAGGGTTTGTTCTAACCATTATCAATAATTAGATATAGAATTTTAATCAAACAATTTCAAGAAGAAAGAAAACCTAATGACCTGTTTCAGATCTCAAATATCCAACAAAGCCAAAATTAATTTGTTGGAGTGAAGTATTTGTAAATCAAATATCCAGAATCAAAGAATTACAACGAAAAATTGAAAAATAGATATTCAATCGATCATTAACAAGAGAATTGAAATGTTTGGAAGATCTAATCAATCCATAAGAAATGAGAAGCCAAAAAGAAATCGGATACTAGAAGATATCAAATTCAGAGAATTGGATGCTAGAAGATGCCGAATTTTTGAATTGAATGTAGATTTATCAAATTTGCGGAAGACGATGTGGAACGTTGGTCTGATACCATGTAAACTTCATCTAATCTCTAGTTATGGAGAATAAACCATACCAAAGAAATGTCGAAAGAGAAAGCTTTGTTTTTTAGAAAGAAAATGATGATAGGAAAATACACTCACACTCCTGAGATAATTGTAATAACTCTCTCCTCTCTTTTAATGTTTTAACAATTACATATTCATGTAAGTATTTAGGGTTGATTAAATAAATAAAATTACATATTTATATTTATATATTATTAAATTATACTAATTCATAAAATAAAAAAAAATTCAATGACAAAATTGTTCTATTTTAATACAATACATTTTAGTTGTCATTTTGTTTGTAATTTTAAATTATTAGTAACTTATAAACAAATTAATTTAGTTTAATGCTAACACGTAGTTTAAGGTAAATAATACAAATATTAAGAATTTTAAATTAAATTATTAATAAAGTTGTTGTAATTAGAGTGAATTGACTACGTTGATAGTTCAATTTTTGATGTTTAACAACAATATTTAATTTTTTTAGTTACATATTATGATTTTTATATGTTAAATTTATATCGAGTATATGTCAAATTTGGGATGTTTATGTTTTTTAATACATTTTTTAGTCTATAACTGGTGTTATTTTTATGCCAATGTTGAATAAAAGAAAGTGTAACAATATTTATTACTACCTCTATATATTTTGTAAAAATATTTTTTTATATATTTTTTTCTTTCTTTAAGTAACAACATTTGTCATCTTTACCGTAAATAATTATGCCGAAGTGTGATTTATGTTTAGTTTAATATTTAAAAAAATAATTAACATAATTCTTAATACTTTTTTATAAAAATAATAACGTTATTTCTGTAACAAATTTTGTCTAAGTTTTTTTATGTAAATTTTAATATTTGGGAAAAATAATTATAATTTTTTTTGTTAATTCGCACTTTTTGTGTATTAAGATTTTATTTATTAATTACAAAAAACTATGTGTGAATGTGTACTATGTAAATTTTAATATTTGAGGAATTTAATTTTAAAAAAATTGTGTATGGCTTTATTTTCTTGATAAAATAAATATTTGTTATTTTTTGACATTTATGTTACTTAATGTACAAGTTAATAATTTTATTAATCATATCAAAATAAATGAAAATATATAAATTTATATTTAGTGGGTATATTAAACATTAGAACTTGACGGGCGTTCTGAACATTATATTAAAAATATTTGTGAATATTAATTAATTAACCACACTAAAGAGTAGTAAATGTTACATATTATTGACAAGAAAAATACTAACTATTACTTAAAAATTTTAAAAAATAGTGAATGTTATTATGATTAATTACCGGAGATGTCACTATATTTTATTCTAAATTCTATTACATATATAATTGCTTACTACACTACTTACAGCTATCTAACTTACAGCAAAAATACACCTTTACCAAGTTACCATACTACCCTTCTACATGAAAGACAAACTAAACTCCGGCCTTGTAATTCTTTGTATTGTGTAAAGCATCTCTTATGGTGACATCTTTGATGACTGAATTTGTTGATGAAGCTGGTGTATATCTGTAAAGGATTTAGGTAGTAGGAATGTTGTTGACAATTTTACTGATCCTGCACATATCTAAATAGTTGAACCATTGCTAAGTCTTTTTTTCTTCTTCTTGTTTAATTTCATGTGATTAATTACCTTTTGAATGGACGATTTCCTCTTTTGAAATTTGGCGTGGAGAAGAGTCAAAGCTCATAGACTAGAGATTCTGTTTCCATTTAGAAAGGAGAATAAATGGAATGGACTCTTTGCCGGAGGCGGATCCAGGATTTTGCCCCAGTAATTTTTTTTTAAAAATAAATAAATAAAACGTTAATTAATCTTAATATTAACTAAATCAAAGACTCAAACTAAATTTGTTTCCTATATTCAAATTCTTGGAGCCAGGTAACCGGAAGTAGAAAAGTTCAAAACGACAAGATATTTATGAACTTAAAACACAATTAATTGAGTAAACAAATATTGGAGCCCAGTCCCCGGTGCCCAAAAAAGAAAACCCCATGGAAAACAAGATTTTCATGAACTAAAATACAATTAACAAACCCAAAAAAACAAGAACATCTCATTTAAAAATCAGCTCTGAATTTAACAAAATACATTTATACACAAATTAATTATCTTTTCCAATATGTATTATGCATACAAACAAACAAAATCACACACACAAATATGAAATTAGAATCAATACAAATTTATTGTAAAAATGAATCCTAACCTTCCCAGTTTGTCCCTGCATAGTCCTACAACAAACAAACCAGATGTGTGGCTCTAAATGTAACTGGATAATAGATTTGAGAAAAAGTCAAAAACAAATAAAAATGTATAGAATTCGCCCATTTTTTTTGGAACTAAAATTTCATAGAAAAAAAAAAATAGAAGAGAAAAATAAAAATCAAACCATCAGTATCCGGTAGAAGTAAGCGCTTCTGCTTCAAGCGTTCTCTTAGAGAATTCTGTCACCTGGAAGACAGAAGAAGAGATTTGAGGCAACCTGCAACCAACGTCACTCAGGCACTCTACCCAAGGACAAAAGCATACAAACAAAATACTTTTGCTTTTGTACATAGAAGCATGAAGCATGGAACACATAACACGTGGAACCAAAACATGTTCAGTAGTAAAAAAATATCCGAAAAATAATTTTATATTCATAAAATAAATGAATGGTATATTTTTTTTATCACATATTTATAGATTTTATTATAAACGATCTCTACAAATATGTGAGAGAGAAGAGTATATTCTTTATTTATTCAAAGAATATAAAATAATCTCTCAAAATATTTACTTGCATTAGAAATAATGATATTTTACTATTACTGAAATAATCCACCAAAAAAGTCTAGCACTGCCTCCGTTGCCCTCTATATAGACCCGCCCTGCTCTTTACTGAAATCTCTTGAATCGATCCTTATTTGTTTTCTTTTTTGGTTAATTCATTCTTTAATTTTGACTCATTCCATATATATGGAGAAGAATTAGCAATGATATGATAAATCACGATTGATACGTAACTCTTTAGTCCAAATGCAAATAAATTGTTGTGAGATTTTCTGGATTAATATCACTTATTTCTATAATATTTTTCTTATTTTTATCAAATTTGGATAAACCTAGGTAAATGAATCAATTAATGAATTAAATCAAAAAATTATTTAGCTGTGTTAAAATGAAAGAACATTATATAATAATATTTAATTAAATTTTAAACTCTAAGCAAAATAAACTATCAATAATTTATTTTAAAATAAACGAATAAAAATACACGATTAAGCATATTCTACTTCTCATTTGTTACTTTTTGTACTCCATAATTTTTCTTCCATAGAGTCGTAATATAAAAAATATAATATTTCAAAATTAATTTTGTCATCATAATTCATTACGAAATTATAAATTTACTATTTTAAAGTAGAAACAATGAACAAAAACACAATTTTAATATCTGTAAATTTTAAAATGAGATTATTTTATAAAGAGAGAGAGTCATAGTGTATATCTTACTTTCGACTTTTACGCCATCATATAATGTTATGAATGGACTCTAATTATTTGTGACGATCAAGATACGACCCAAACTCTATAATCATGATCAGTATATCGTTGTCATATATTGAGGGAGTAAAGTTTGAAAAGTATTTAAGAAAGATGAACTCCAGGTGGTTTAATTAACGAGGTTCCACTTAATCACCTTTTTAACTCCTTGTAATCATAATTACGCGTAAACTTGAAACATTCCCCCTTTTCCAAAAGCTAGCCTCATCACCTCTAAGATATATATATATATATATGAGTAATGATTCATATCATGTATTTGTTATTAATCCTTATAGAACATACATCATCAATACTATTGAAAATAAGAAGGAACGATCAGAATTAAAAACTGAAAATCGAAGTCTACCAGGATTTATGATTTATTAACCATGGTTTAAGATTTATTAACTAGAGTTTAGAGTTTATTAACTAGGGTTTAAGGTTTAACTTTCTATTGGACATCTGCTACTATTAGACCATCTCTAGCAACACAATCCTAAACTAAATATAGTCTGTGACTATATTTAAAGCACCAAAATGACTAAATCAAGGAACTTGATAGTCCATGAACTATAATTTTAATTATATTTAAATGAGAGAGTGGAATGATGATTTGAGTTTTTTTTAATTCATTGATTATTTTAATCTTTTTAAATTATAGTCCATGGGATAATCCATCTACTGGAAAGATTGAAGACTAAATGACATTTACTGATGTCATATGGACTAAATATAACCCATGAGATAGTCTAGCTCTTAGTATTTGATGTTTAAAAATCTTTTAAACGTTTGCTACTAATAATAGTTTTCTTGTACGTTATAGATGGTGTTTGCAAATTTTTGATGCATAACAAATATTTACTATGGATCATGCCCCTATATATATATATAGTTGAAACATTCTCGCTTTTTTCAAAAGTTTAATCACCTCTATAATTTAACCAGGCTTGCTTGCAGAGATATTTAACTAAGTTCCAAGAGCCAAGTCCAATTTTATGTAGTTTATATTTCATTTATTAGCTTGATCTCCAAATTCTTCACCTAATCCAAATATTTAAGTTTCTTTGTTGGGTCCAATTTTTGGCAAATCTGTTATCACAACTCAAACCAAATTTCTTTAATTAACGTCAAACAACCTCACATAAAGACTATATGCATCTTTAGCAATTTGCTATACCACTAGTCTTAATTATATTAATTTGATTAACCAATCAAACCTAATTTCAGTTCTTTTCTTTTCTTTTCTGTTATTTTCCCTTTCAATATAAAGTTTCATGCATGAAGTCTCTGAATTAGGTAACCTGCCGAGGCTAACTAATTAAGACTGAGAAATAAGCCAAAAATCCCCTCTATAAATACTACAATCTATTTTCTACACCATCATGCATTAGCATAACATACTTCTTAATTTATAGCACTAGAAATTAATTCTAGGTTCTTATATCAACCCATCAATGGCTTCTTTTTCTTCTATAATAATGGTCAATATAATTTTGGCTTTCTTAGTGCTCTTTATGGGAATTTCCTCGGCTCAACTTGCACCAAATTTTTACTCCAAATCTTGTCCAGACCTTTTACCCACTGTGAAATACACGGTGCATTCTGCGATAGCCAAGGAAACTCGGATGGGCGCATCTCTTCTTCGCCTATTCTTCCACGATTGCTTCGTAAACGTAACATTACTTATTCATATTGTGCTCCAATCTTTAAAATTTTAAATTTAATTTATAGTTTTGTTTGGCAATAATTCAATTTCAAGCCTTAGAATTGTCAAATTTTTTTTATTAAATTTCAGCTTTCTATAAAGAATTTCAAATGCAAGTGTTTTTATTTTCAATTCTAAAATTTAAGATTAAGTTTTCAAATATAGCGCCCGTAATTACATTTTATTTGGTATAAGATCTGTTCTATTACACATTTCATTCAAATTTTTTCAATACATGTTTAGTAACACAATATTATTTTTCATGACAATTATTTATAATAATTTTTATTATGTTGCTTAATATAATATTTATGTTGTTAAATATATATTAAAAAAAAAGTAAATGAACAATATAACGGAGGGGATTCCGACACTATAGAATTCGTCAAGGCACTCTAAAAATAATAAGGTTAACGTGAAAAGGGAAATTATATATGTTAATAGCCATCTTTGAATTGTCAATAGCATAGATCTTATCTAATTAATTAATTGTCTATGTATAATTAATTTACAGAATAGTCTAATTCACGACCGGGTTTTTGCTTCGGTCTTGGGTCAAACCTATGTTTTAAAGCCTCCCTTGCACTACTCTTTCTTAGAATCAAATACCAATATAGTTCTAATCAAGCAAAGTAAAAGAAATATTTATGCACCATATTTTTGGTTTAGAGAAAAGACTATACATGCTCAGTGGTGTATAACTGTTTGATATTTCACTAAATTTTCTTTTGTTATACGTATAGGGATGTGATGGATCAATACTCCTAGACGATACGTCGTCGTTCATAGGAGAGAAAAAGGCAGGTCCAAACCTAAATTCTGCAAGAGGATATGAAGTGGTTGACAAGATAAAATCAGCTGTGGAAAATGTGTGCCCGGGTATTGTCTCTTGTGCTGACGTATTGGCTATTACTGCAAGAGACTCAGTTACTATCGTAAGTATTCATTAATTCATATTCTTATACAGTTTTTTTGAAGGAAAACTTTGTGATCAACTTGCTCAAAAATATTTTAAAGTGTTCCATCATAATTATATGGGCAACAATTTTGAGCATTTTTGAGTAAGTTGAGCACAAAAATTTCGGACAATAATTGTAGTGTTGCTCTCTTTAATTTTTCTAAAGTGATGTAATTTTTACTTTTTATGCTGCAACATGTAATGCAGCTTGGAGGACCTAATTGGAATGTAAAACTCGGAAGAAGAGATGCCAGGACAGCAAGCCAAGGTGCAGCCAATAATAGCATTCCTGCTCCAACTTCTACCCTCGATGCCCTCATTTCAAGATATAATGCACTTGGCCTGTCCACCAAAGACATGGTTGCTTTATCTGGTACTTATCTCTCTCAGAATGAGGATCCCATTTATATTATTTTTTGTCCCAAAAATAAAAATTAATATTTTGATCCAAATTTGCCATAATTAATGATTGAAAATTGGTTATACCTAAAATTAAGTACTACACAAATGTTTTATGATTCCTATATATATATAACCACTAGGAAATTATATAAATATTTTATTCAAGCATGATGCATGGAATTCTTTCCTTCATCTTAATTAATCTCAATAAATGCCTAAACGTATAAATCCCAAAATCCTAGCATGTTGCTTATTAACCCAAGGCGTTACTCAAGTGATAAGTGAATATGATGATAAGTACTCCGATGGTGTATGTAATAATTCACAACTCTAGAGAATACTTTGAGGGTTAAGAATTTCCGGTGTACATCAAAAAGAATAGTGAGAGCGGGTTCCTCTGTATAAAAAACTAAAATAAAAAAATGTTAGCTTATTTCTGAAATAAACATATGATCAATATATAGGGGCTCACACAATCGGACAAGCAAGGTGCACCACCTTCCGAGCTCGAGTATTCAACGAAACCAACATAGACAGTTCATTTGCTAAATCAAGGCAAAGCAACTGCCCAAGAACCACAGGCTCAGGAGACAACAATCTGGCGCCTCTGGATCTCCAATCTCCTACAGCTTTTGACAATAACTATTACAAGAACCTTGTGAACCAAAAAGGCCTTCTCCACTCGGATCAAGTACTTTTTAATGGCGGTTCAACGGATTCGATTGTGAAAACATATAGTAACAGCCCAAGCAGCTTTGCTTCTGATTTTGTTGCCGCCATGATCAGAATGGGTGATATTAGCCCACTCACTGGTTCTAATGGAGAGATAAGGAAGAATTGCAGGAAGAGAAATTAAGGGTTCTTTTTTTTTTTTAAATATATAAGAAGGTGCGTTTTTTTTCTTTCATGAAAGATAAGTTGTGTGTTTTGAATTATTGTTCGTCTTTGAAATGGACGTGACCATGACTCAAAGGAAGGTTAATTAGTTTAAGTGTTTAGTGGAGTGCTTGTAGACTTGTAATTGATCTTCTTTGAAAATCTTAACAATAATTTCTTCAAAGATCATCAAGGAATACTGTTTGATTTTGAAATTAATTTGGAAGGTTGTGAGATAAATGTTTTTTCTTTAATTATTTTTAAACCTTTGTCTCATCCTTAAATTCCGTTACATGTACATGGGACATATATATGACCAAATGAATAATCTAACTTTGAAGTCTCATTCCGTTCATAATAATAATATTAGTTGTGACGCCCCCAAATCAGGTCAACACCACTCAATTTAAGTCGTCAAAAAACTACAGCAAAATTATTACAATATACGGTTCAATAATACACAACTAAGTCTTCACAATTATTACTATTCTACAATATAGTGAAAACTATTATAGCAACTATCTCGGACTGCTACTCCATTCCCCTTTTCTCCCCGCTAGTCTCGGCTACGCTCTCATTTCCCGAACAATTGAATAAAAAGGAAAGGGTGAGCTCAAATAGCACAGTAAGAAATATCATGACTAAGATAATGAAAAATAAATTATTTTTAGCCTTCAAAAATTGAGTTCTTAAATTGAATATAATAGACAACGAGTTTTAAATCAACAGTTGCAGTTGAGTTATAAATAACAAGATTAACAGTAGTTAAGTTCTTAAATAAAGTTTCACTGCAGCGAAATAACCACCACTAAGATAATCGAGTAGATCGTGATATCTACTAGCGTCTCTTTTTAAGAAAATCATCATTAATTTTTATCATCTAAAACACCACTGGTCATGATCATGCCAAACAACAGTTCTTCTTTGCCTCCGGCCAAAGAGAACATTCATCACGTGTCCTTGTCATCCGACCAAAGACACCCAACAATTATATTGTCTTTATCCTATATCGCCTTTAACATATCATCTGTGCCTCATGCCACAGATATTCAGAATAACCTGATATATACTTAATGATTGAAATAACAACAGAGATATAAATAATGAACAGAAGAAACAAGATAAACAATAACATGAGGAGTTAATAATTAACTTTGTACAGATTTAAATAATGTCTAAATTATCAACATAATGTATAGAAAAATGTGTTCAAGTCCAAGAGTAATGTCCAAGATCCATTCGGAGAAGTTAAACAATAAGGTTTACGGTACAATGAATTAGTCCAAACTGTCCACAGTTTAAAAGTTCAAGGTCAATAAGTTCATAGTCCAAATAAATGTCCACAATTCAAAAGTTCAAAGTCCATAAGTTTACATTCCAAATATGATGATGGAAATTTAATAAGAATGTTCTTGTCAAAGGGTATTAGATGAAGTGCAAACTATTAAGGGAATATTAATGAATTATTAATTCAAGAATTTTCAACGTTTAATAACATTAGAGATACAAATGAGATACTTTCTTACCTTAGTAAGTTTAAGTGATAGAAGATGAAAATGATGGTATTCCTTCTAAATAAGAAAGAAAATGATATCACTTTATGATGATGAAAAGAATAATATCTCTTACCGTAATAAATTTAAGAGTTTGAAAGAAAATGATATCCCTTACCTTATTTCGTGACTAAATACAGCTTTTATGAGGTTGATCAACCTATACGTATATTCATAATTTAATTAGTAAGTAACACGTACCAATTTTATGTATATAAAATCATCCAAGTGAATATACTTCAAAATAATTTTTAAAGAAAATAATTTTTCAAAGTAAAATCTTTTAAAGAAAGTTTTTCAAAATAAATCTTCTGATAGAAGAGTCTTCTAAAGGAAGAGTTATAAACTGATGCGTGTGTGAGTGTTTATATAATTTTTAAAAGAAAAACTTACTTGAACAATACTCGTACTCTTCTAGATCTTCAACGTTTAAGATAATTTTAATATACTTATGGAGACACTTATACTAAGAAATATCTAGAGAGTGGAAAAAAGATTAAGTGAGGAATGTATGAAACTCCTTATGCTAAGCCCCCTATTTATAGCCAGAGCCTAACCAACTTTTCCACACACACGTTACACATTTTAATCTCATCTTTTAATCTGAACTATTCATTAACCAACACACGTTTCACACTTTAATCTGCACCACTCAATGGTTATCACGCGTTTCACGCCTACACGTGTTACACATTTACACGCGTTACACACTTACACGTGTTACACACGTACAAGCGTTACACATTTTCATATTATTTTATTAATTTAATATCTCAATTATTAAATATACCGTGTTTTTCAAATAATAAATCTGTTTAACTGTTTAATACCCGTGACTACTACTGTAACAATTATTAGCCCAATAATGCAAGATGCTGTGCATTATGACAATTATTGATTCAATGATATGGAACACTGTGCAATCAATAATGTAAAATATTATGTAATGACAATTATTGATTCAATAATGTAAAATGTTGTGTAATGACAATTATTGATGAAATACTGTACAATAACCACTTTATCAGTTCAATAATTTAAATATTGTGTAATACCGTGTGCTACTATGCAAGACCATGATATACAGTAAAATACTGCGTGTTACAGTAAAATACCATATGTTACCATACTTTTATAACTGGGCATTTTAACAGTTAAAAGTGATAATACTGTTGACCATTTTTATTTAGAAAGGCTACTGCTGTCGTTTTCTTCATCCGACAATATTTCGTTGTGGAGTCCACCCATAACTGAATATTTCGGCGCCATCGTATAAATATTTCTCGACAGAACGAATATTACTCGACAGAACGAATATTCTCCGACAGAACGAATATTCCCCGATAGAGCGAATATTGTCCGACCTAAAATTTTTGCATATAACATCTTTAACTTTACTTTTTATTAATTTAACATCTTACTGTTAAGCATAAAATTATGAAAAAAAATTAAAATCTATTTATTAAAGTTCGGGGTCTTACATTGGTCATCCACGTTTTTATCGCCACTCTTATATCTAATTATTGGTATTATAAAAGTATTAAGGGTTTGTTCGATTACCAGCGTTTGTAACTTTTGTGATAATAGTGTTTGCAGCGGTTAAACCTCCAAATACACCATACGAGGTGCGTTTACTTGTGGTGCAAACGTTGCGTTTGAGCTCTAAACGTTGTGTTTATAAGTTAAATAAGTTGTATTTAAAATAAGCTGCTATTAGACAAATAAGATTTTCAAATGTGTTTAAACTTCTAAACACTTTAAATGCACCAAATGAATAATCTAACTTTGAAGTCTCATTCTATTCATAGTAGCTAGTAATATTGGCCCTCCACTTGTTTTTATCGCCACTCTTATATCTAATCATTGATATTATAAAAGTATTAAAGGTTTGTTCGACTACCATCGTTTGTAACATTTACGACGATAATGTTCGTAGCGTTTAGACCTCCAAACGCACAACATCAATTTTTGGTGAGTTGCGTTTGATTAGGCGCAAATGCTATGTTTGAGGCCTAAAAGCTGCGTTTATAAGTTAAATAAGTTGCATTTAAAATAAGTCATTGTTAGACGAACAAGATTTTCAAATATGTTTGAAATTTCAAGCGCTCTAAATGCACCAAACGCTATAAACACTAAGTAACCAAACATACACTAATTGCAAAATATATATTTAATAACAAAAATATTATATTTAACAATCCAATAACATTCATCACAAATGAGTGTGTAAATGCAAACATGTAGCAATAACATTATGTCACAAGACGTAATAAATAACGGAAAATTATTTTTATATATATTTTAAATATTTTTACATGATATTTTAGCTTACGAGAGTGAGATTCACTATATCCTCATGGGATACAATATTATGTAAAAATATTAATAAAACATAAAAATATCAATTCCCATATAAATATTGGAAGTTCTTTGCAAGCCGGCACTCAGAATAAATTAACACTTCTGGACGTTAGTGCATCCTATAACAAATTAACTCATTGGCTCATTGCCCATAATGTCACCACCGACCAGCTTTGCCATATTATTAACCATCAAAACTTTTTTCTCCAATTTGAACCATTGTTAAATCTTATTTGACCACACTTTCCTTAGCCATGGAGGTGTTAGATGGTGGAGGTTAGTGACAAATAACCACGGAGTTTGGCGCTTGAACCTAATTAACTCAATTCAATACACATTAAAAAAGTAAGCAACGTTACGCGTCTCAAATTTGATATCATATAATGTGTTAATATTGCATAGTTTAATGACATTAGTAATGATTAGTCATACAGTACTATAATAATTTTAGTTTTGTTCCATAACATATGAACGAAATGAGAACAAGTGGCTCATTCTTATAAGGATAACTTATCCCTTTAATTAAATTACATAATACTAAGCGCTTAAACAAGTGCTTGTATGACCTTTAGACCATTTTTTTTCTCTTTTAATATTTTGGATAACCACAGACGACACTCGTTTATGACCAAATTATTACTAATAATAATAATAATAATAATAATAATAATAATAATAATAATAATAATAAAGTTCACCAAATCAGATGTGAGAAACTGACTTGTTCAATGAATGTGCTTAACAAACTTTAGGAACATTCGCGGGCTCCATATAGTAGTTGAAGTTTAAACAATTAAACTCTACTTTAGGGCCTAATCAATCTGCAGGTCATCTCTTATTATTCACTAATCAAGTTAAATTATATAAATACTAGTATATATACGCATGCTGAGACTTAAAGTCAAATTAATCTCCGCAAAGGCTGACTTTTCAAAACGTTGCAATTATTTAGATAACAACCCTATCGAATTAAAAATCAAGTTGACTATATGTAATAATGATAGTAGTTTTATGATTAAAGGTATTCAGGATAGTAGTTTGAATCTTTATATATATATATATATATATATATATATATATAAGTATTATATATATTACGATATGTGACACAAGTGTTATAAATTTCTCTACTTAAATACTTGACGTTCCCGTCAAGTTGAACACATAGTAATACAGGATCCAAAAACATTGTCTTTCTAGTCATTGTGAGATATACTAGTGACCTATCAGACCCACTTTTGTATTCTCACCTCTGGCAACCCGATCAAATAACTTGATTCAAAGTTTCGAGAATCGGCTCTGATATCATATGTAACAACCCGAGTCAAATTTCGAATTCGGGACAAATATTAGATCAAATCCTAAGTCCAAACCAAATCAAATTCATCCAAACGAGACATTATCACTAGCCCAATAATATCTTTTTGGGTCATTTTAATTCACTACAAATTCACCCACAAAAGGTTATAATCAAAGGTATTAATAATAGTAACTTAAGTTCTTATATATTACAATATAAAATTGGGATATTATATTGATTCCCTTCGATGTCGGTAAATTGGAATTCAACTTAAATGAAATAGTAGATAGAAGAAATCAAATTCTCTTCTTTACTGAACTAGCTTGACCAAGTCCAGAATATAAAATATTTACAAATTAAAAAATATAGAGAGAGAGAGAGAGAAGAGAAAACAAGGTCAAAACTGAAATACAACTTTTATATGATTTGATTTGAAGGAGAAAAAAAATTAAAGAGATGCACCAGTCCGTTAATTCCTGATCAAGTGCTACCTATAAAATTTCAATGACATTATTACTAAGTAAATGATGGAGAGTAATCCAGTTACACGCATGCATGGGCATGGGATCGGAGCTAAAACACTAATCTTGACATACAAGGTACCACTACCACATATCATAATCCTTTAAAACAAAAAAGAAATCCATATATACTTTAATTAGTGCTTGACAAATTTTCTTAGGAATTGAGATGGATCTGGTATTGAGGGTCTTGAAGATCTTTGATATGATAGTTGTTTCTTAGAAGGTTTTTTTATTTTTTTGGATACATTAGTACTATAATTAGACTGTAAGTTGTCGCTATAAACCTATAACGAGAGTCAAAACCGTCGTTATAGAACCATAATGACACTTGTCATGTAGAAATATTAAAAATTCATGTGAAAATATCAGTTTTCTTAAATAATATCTAATTAGATAATTGAAATTAACGGGAGATGTTTCTAAATATATGGTTTTTATTTCATTATATGAATGTAAAAGTAGGCTACTATATATATAAATATTATTTTAAATAATTTTTTGTAAAAATTATTTACAATGGACAAATAATTATTTATCATGGAACTTTTGGTCCCAAATTAGGATAGGAAATACCCAGAATTGTGACGGAAATTCTTCACTTGTGAAGAGTAAAAATTAGCGCGGATTTATTTGTGACGGAGCATGCCATCTCAAATGATTACATTTGTAATTGCTTTTGTGACGGTACTTCCATTCCAGTTATATTCATTTTTGATGACTCAGACCGTCGCAAATTAGCTGGTCATATTTAGCCAAAAAAATATTAGCTGGTCACAAATGACTTAATTGTGCCGCCTTGTGACGGATATCATTGGTGACGGGACTTAATGTTACGGATCATGTGACGGACACACAGGTGTTCTTATTTGAGACGAAACCTGCTTATTTGCGATGGAATTGTTCGTCACAATATCCTTTTTTTCTAGTTGTGAAATTTTCAACTTGAATTTATGTATCCCTCTCAAAAACCTGACCATTTCTCTAGTCTTTACCAAATCGAAGATTAAGTTGCTTTCTTGGGCCCTCCTCTTTTGACAATTTTGTTAACACGACTCAACTGCATTTCCCTAATTAGTGCCAAACACATATGAAGTACATGTCTTGCTTTAATGTACTACTACCTAGCTAGTACTTTATCTAATTTGATCAATTAACAAAACACTAATTTATTTAGAGCATGTTTTACTTCATTTTCTCAGTTTATGCGTGAAAGTTTAATGCGTGAAAAGTCTTTGAGTTAGGCAACCTGCTGCACTAACAAATATAGAAAAAGGAGTCAACAAATTTAATTCTCTAGCTATAAATACTACATGTTCTACACCATAATGAGCATAACATACTTCAATTCTCTCTAGCTAGTAATATTAATCAATCAATGGCTTCTTCTTCTTCTATAATAATGGTGAATATAACTTTGGCTTTCCTGGTGCTCTTCGTTGGAATCTCCTCAGCTCAACTTTCACCAAATTTTTATTCCAAATCTTGTCCAGACCTTTTACCCACTGTGAAATACATGGTGCATTCCGCGATAGTTAAGGAAACTCGGATGGGCGCTTCTCTTCTTCGCTTATTCTTCCATGATTGCTTTGTTAATGTAATATTTCTTGCTCATATATTCTCTAAATCTTCAAAGTTTTAGAATTAGACTAATTACTCTATCTTTTTTTTCTTGCTAGGTTTACTTTATTATTTGTTTTTTTCTGCATGTGCCATGCATAATTAAACCTCTAATGATTAGATATTAATAATTTGCAATTTACCGGGCTTTAATTTCTAATTAGTTGAACATGAGAGTGAAAGACCCCACCAAAGCGGTCTTCGTCTCATGCTTTGGACTTGCATATATTTTTTATTTACATATATAATTTATGCTTCATGGTCGATCAGTTGGTCACCATAGTCACAGCTAGGTACATATATAAATGGTTGAAATTCTTCTACCTTTTAGGGGTGTGATGGGTCAATTCTTTTAGACGACACATCTTCGTTCATAGGAGAGAAAAGGGCAACTCCAAATCTGAATTCTGCCAGAGGTTTTGATGTGGTTGACAACATTAAGTCAGCGGTAGAAAATGTGTGCCCCGGCGTTGTCTCTTGTGCTGATGTTTTGGCCATTACTGCTAGAGACTCCGTTACCATTGTAAGCCTTAATCCATATATTTTGAGTCCAACTTATCTATGTCTTATTAAAACTAATTTTCTAAATAAACTGAGGACTATGCATTAATATTCTGTTTAATGGTGCAAAAAAATGCAGCTTGGAGGGCCTAATTGGAATGTAAAACTTGGAAGAAGAGATGCCAGGACAGCTAGCCAACTTGCCGCTAATAACAGCATTCCACCTCCAACTTCTAACCTCAATGCCCTCATTTCAAGATATAATGGTTTTGGCCTGTCCACCAAGGACCTGGTTGCTTTATCTGGTTTGCTCTCTCTCTACCTTTGTCCCAAAATAAGAGTTCATTTTCCTTCTATTGTGTGTTCCAAAACGAGAGTTTTGTTTCTAACAATAAACTGACACGATGCTTCAAATGTTCTCTTAACGAATATGGTTAAACTTGGATTTTATTTGGTACCAAATTCTTTTAAAATTCAGCTAGGAGAATTATATTTGGAAGGAAAAAAAAACAAACATTTTTTCTTAAGACGTATGTGTATATAAAATGGGACACTCACTTTGAGATGTGGGAACAAATTTTTTCAAGCAGCATGCAATTCACACCTAAACAAAGTTCACATTCTGAATCAAATGCTTGTTTTTGTTTGATTTAATTAGGAGCCCACACAATCGGGCTAGCTCGGTGCACAAATTTCAGAGCTCGAGTATACAACGAAACAAACTTGGATAGTTCATTAGCTCAGGCAAGGCAAAGTAACTGCCCAAGAACCACAGGCTCAGGGGACAACAATTTGGCACCTCTGGATCTCCAATCCCCTACATATTTTGACAATAACTATTACAAGAACCTTGTGAACCAAAAGGGTCTTCTCCACTCGGATCAAGTACTATTTAATGGTGGTTCAACGGATTCAATTGTGAAAACATATAGTGATAGCCCAAGTAACTTTGCTGCTGATTTTGCTGCGGCCATGGTCAGGATGGGTGATATTCGCCCACTCACTGGTTCTAATGGAGAGATAAGGAAAAACTGCAGGAAGATCAATTAATTAAGGGTTAAAACCAATTAATAGATATTATTTAAAGAAGGCTTCATGATTTGTGTGTGTTGTAGGATAGATTGGTTGTTTTGAATTAATCAAGTTTTGAGTCTTTGAGGTCATCTTTTCATTTGCAAATTTGACGTAGCTATGGCGTAGTAAAGTGTTTAGTGGACTACTCGTACTTGTTTTTCTTTGAAGAGTATGTACTAAGATTTTCTTGGAAGATCATTAATTATTTCTAGTTCTTATATGTCAAAATTTTGAGTTTACATTGTTCGATGTCATCTTTAACCCGAGTGTCACTTCTTTCATCTTTTTAAATGATTTGGAGAGAGATTTTTCAAGATTTAATATCACTTGTTCCAAATTATTTTTATTTTTTTTTATCAAATGCCCAAGGCAGGAATTTTATTAATCACTAGAAATTGAGTCCAATAAAGGAGAAATACAAGTAGGGACTTTCTTCAACGAATAAATTGGAAAGTTAAAGTACGAAAGATGGGCCAAATTCACCAAACCATGGGCAACTCTATTACTATTCCGTCGAACATGCATGAACCGTACCTCCATAAAATCGTTTCTCAGCAGCAAAATATCATCCACTATAGTATCTGCATCAGAACGGAATTCCAAAGAGGACAAACTTCCCAATAATATGTGCACAATCACTTTTCACAACTTCTTTTACAAAGTCAATATCAAGAATATAGAGCATTCCCTTTAATATTGCAATAATTTCAACAGTCTATATATTGAGAAATTACTCCAAATTTTATCCACCCCATCACACATTATCAGCACAATCTCTAACAACGAAACCAATCCCAATATATCCATTCCGCCGCACCGAAGCATCACAGTTAACTTTGACAAAATCAACAGAAGGTTTACTCCAACTTAACTTTGACAAAATCAACAGAAGGTTTACTCCAACCTAACCGAAAAAAAGAATGAGCGATACTTGGTCCAAGTTAGAAGCCTTCCTAGCATTTATAAAGTCTGTGAGTGAAGTCAAACATCTAGATACTACACTCATGGGATTATTATCTACTGGATGGACACGGACAACAGCGTTTCTATGTTTCCAAATTCCCCATGCTACCATTGCCAACATGCAAATCTGATCCAAGCTCCATGATTTTGTAATAGAGTCAAACCAATCAAAAAAAGATCCTTCAGCCACCTCCAGACACCGTAAGGCAAGAGGACTCGAAAACCAAACAATGGCTACAAATGGGCAGGAGACCGGTGCATGTATAATCGACTCTATCTCTAGGCCGCAACGAGGACAAACCATATCCACTCCTAATTTTCTTTTATTCAAAAATTGTTCGAAAATAATAATTTCACACACACTAGAAAAATAGAGAATATATTATCACAAAGATAGTCATATATTTCTTGGTTACTTCAAATGAATTGAGTAGATAGGTATTTATAGAAAACTCCTAACATATATAAACCTAAATACATGAATTAACATTTAATGAAAAACAACTCCCTAGACATATTTTCAACTAGTTACATGAACTTTTAAATACATGAACCAACAAATACATAAATATTAATTAAAACTTAAAATATGCTAAATAAAAATACTTAATTATTTTTGGGACAAGTTTATCTTTCAACTCGCCCTTTTAAACTTGTCACACCAAGTGAACTCCACAATTTGCAAAATAATTCGACTTTGACTGACATTGTAAAAATATCGGCAATTTGGTCTTGAGTCTTCACAAATACAAGTTCAACTTATGACGCCAGACGCAGGGATAGCGATTATCCTGCAGGCTAGTTTACCAGAAAAATTCATAAGCAAAGTACACGAGAGATAGGTCCAAAAGAAACACAGAGAAAAAATTATCTAGTTCAAAGATTCAATATTTTCAATAGTAAAAAAACCCTATTTCTCTAACGCGCAAGTCGGGTTATGTAGTTAGAACATTATTGGACAGCAAGAAATAATTTTACTTTACAACCACATAAAAACCTCTGGCATATCCCTAAAAATATGTCACGTAGCTGGTCCTTATAATTTCATAACAAGTCCACGCAACAAACTTTGACAAACTCCTGAAGTTACGCCACGTGATTAGTTACATAATAAAGAAAAGAATTACTAAATCATTATTATGAAATAAAACATAATAGCCAAAACAAAATAAACTACTGAAAATAATAATGTCTTAACTGTGACGCCCCCAAATTTAGGCCTACATAGCCCAATTTGAGACACCATAAAATACACGATTTCTATTACAAACAGTACATAGAACAGAAATACAGAACTCAATAATATATAACTAAGTCTTCACTATTATTGCCACACTCTATACAACATGTGAAGACTACAATTTCTATCTCTCAGACCGTCACTCCATTCCCCTGCTAGACCCAACTATTCTCTCGTTTTCTGAAAAACAATGGAACAAAAGAAAGGGTGAGCTCAAATAGCCCAGTAAGAAAATATCATGACTAAGATAATGACCAATAAATTATCATTAGTCTTCAACAGTTGAGTTCTTAATTGAATATAATAGACAATAAGCTTTATATCAAGAACTGTAGTTAAATTCTTGAATAAAATTCAGATCAATGATAGCAGCGAAATGAGCAATCCATTAGAAAAATAATGTAGACTATGATGTCCACTCGCTTCTCTTTTAAAGAAAAATATCATCAATTTTATCATCTGAAACACAACTGGTCATGATGATACAAATTCACAATTCCTGGTCATAATCATGCAAGTCAACAGATCATCTTTGCACTACAGGCCAAAGATATTCAATATATCGTCAACGGTCATGATTATACCAATATTCAGCCTTTCGTCATAATCATACCAGACAACAGTTCTTTTTTGTCCCCGGCAGAAGAGAACATTCACCACTTGCCCTAAAAGACACAACAATTATATCTCCTTTATCCTATCATCTGTGCCCCAGACCACAGATATTCACAACAACATGGTTCTTGATGATTAGAATAACAACAGTGATATAGATGATGAATCAGAAGAAACAGTATGATCAATAAATATCAAAAGTTTATGATTTTTCTTTGTGCAAATTCAAATATGTCCAAATTGTCAACATGATGTGGACTCAAATTCAAGAATGATATTCAAGATCCACAGTTCAGAATAACGGTTAAGGTTCAATAGAAAGATTTAGAAAAATAGGAAGGCTCAGTTGAAATGATATTGGATGAAACGCAAACTATTAAAGAATATATAATCATTTCATGAAACTTTACCAATAAGAGACAAATAAGAAATGAATACAAAGAGTAATTTACCAAACATGCGGTAGTCCGCGTAGTCAGTTATTCTCAGAAGTTAATAAGGAATGAATATAAAACGTTATTTACCAAACATGCGGTAGTCTGCATAGTCAGGTTATTTCCACAAATTAATAAGGAATGAATACGAAAGCTTATTCACCAAACATGTCGTAGTCCATGTAGTTAGGTTATTCCCACAAATGAATAAGAAAGGTTATTCACCAAACATGCGATAGTCCGCGTAGTCAGGTTATTCCCACAAATTAATACATGGAAATAAATGACACATCTTATGAGTAATGAATAAACGATATTATTTTCGAGAATCAAAGAATAATAATTCCTTACCGTAGTAAGTTTGAATAGTGGAAGATGAAAAAGATGATATCCCTTACCTTAACACGTGACTGGATATAAAGTTGATCAACCCATATTTTTATAATTTAATTAGTAACTACCATATATAATTTCATGGTGTATACCAATTCGTATGAAATCATCAAAAGTTATTTAATATAATAAAGTAGAATAACTTCAATATAGTTTTTAAAGAAGATAATATTTCAAAATAAATCTTCTAAAGAAAGCTTTTCAAAATGAATTTTCTAAAGGAAGACTCTTCTAAAGGAAAATTTATAAATACCGTGTGATGTGTGTGGTTACTTATATAACTTTTATAAAAAGACTTACTTGGCCAGTACTCGTACACTCACAGATCTTCACAAATACTCAAGATGACTTTAGTACACTCAAAGAAAACTTATACAAAGAAATATTTGGAGAGTGAAAGAAAGAATAAGCAATGAAGTTTTTATGAAAAATCCTTAAGTTAAGGTCTCTATTTATAGCCAAAAATCTTATCATAAACCAAGATTTTCTAATTTAATACAAATCATATATTTCAAGATAATGTTTAATCTATACCACTCATTTCATCTTTTAAGATTTTCTTAATCTAAATCATTCATTTAAAGATCATCTTTAATCTGTACCATTCAATTTACTTTATATATAAAACAACTAACTTTATATAAATCAATTAACTTTATATATAAAAATAAATAACTTTATATAATTTATTATAATAAAAACAAATAACTTTATCAATTCAATTAGTCAACAATAATTCACAATTATTCATTATTATGACTAATTGTTATAAATGGAGTGTAGTTGGCTTTCTGAGTTTAATAAGTAGAGAAATTAACTAATAATAGAATACAACAGTTTAATCAACATCATAAAAGAGATAACAATAATGTTGAAAATAAATAAGAAAATAGCACGTTACTATGTAATGACAATTATTGATTCAGTAATGTGAATTACTGTGCATATGCTAGTGTGACAATTATCAGTTCAATAATATAAATTATTATGCATGTGATAATTATTGGTTCAATAAAGTCAATATAGTATAATAGCCACTTTATTAGTTCAATAATATGAAATATTGTGCAATATCGTGTGCTACTGTGCAATACTGTGTGCTACTATGCAATACCGTGTGCTACTGTGCAATACCGTATGTTACTATTCTTTTACCACCGGTTATTTTAACAGTTAAAAGTGATAGTATCGTTGACTATATTTATTTAGAAAGGTTACGTATGTCACTTTCTATATCCGACAATAATTTGTTATGGGGATCTACCAATATTTGGTTATTTCAGCGCCGTCGTACGAATCGAATATTCCCGATAAAACGAATATTCTCCGACAAGATAAAATTTATACAAACATTTCTTAATTTTTACTTTTGTCAATTTATTCATTTACCATTTTCAGAAGAAAATATATAAAGAAAAAAAATTAATTTGTATTTCATAAAAGTCGGGGTCTTACATTAACAATAACGCCCGAAGCCAAAATCCAAAAAAGATATCTGAAGCCAACTGATGAAAGTGACCCCGAAGCCAAGACAAATTCCCGAGGATGTCTACTTCCGAACTCAAGCCCATTGCCGAAGTCATAAAGCTTCTGAAGCGAAGCCGAGCCCTAAAGATGGCATCCGACCTCTTGACACAAACATTGTCTGACTCCTGAAGCTGTCCGAAGTCATCCTGAAGACATCTGATGGCATCCCGAGGACATCTTCACCTGTGTCGACCAGCCAATTCCTTGTATTGCAACGACGTCGATGTGCTCAGCATCTTCAGTCTCAAATCCTCCTACATCAACTTCTTTCTTTACAACACATTCTCTTATAAAACGATACATAGTATCAATGTGTTTGCTTTCGTCATGAAACACCAAATTCTTAGCCAATGCAATTGCCGACTTGTTGTCGATATAAATCTTTGTTGGCTTCTTTTGTTGCAAATTAAGATCTCTTAAAAGATTTCGAAACCAAATGGCTTAACAAACACTTATTTCACATATTTTTTTTAATTAATTTTTTTTTCTAAATTAAACAAAAATAATCGCTCAGTAAAAATAAATTTAATTAAATTTTTTAAAAATAATTATTTTTATCATTGTATTAATATTATTATTAATTGCAATTAATGACAAAAAAATTTATAAATTAAGTGCATGCATATATCAAAATTTATTTTATTCTAGGATCAATAGAGATAGAATCGTACTTTTCATGTTTTCATTTCTTTTCTATAAACAAAAAGGAACATTAATTTATCAATTGCAAGTACTGTACTTGCAAGAATGGAAACAATGAAATTTTCATTTAAAGCATATATTAATTTGAAGCATTTTCCCTCGTGGACGAAAAATTATTAGATGTTCCTGAGGTACCTGTCATGTAGTGTCTCACACTATTCATGTATTGTCATTTCAGCACTTAAAGTAAAATGACCCACTTTAAGTGTTGAAATAGTAGCACATGAATGGTGTGGGGTACCACGTGGCATTTAAAATGAAATGACCTACTTTAAGTACTAAAATGACAACACATGAATAGTGTGGGACACCACGTGGTAGGTGCCCCAGAACCACTGAATAATTACTCTGCACGCCCAATCTCCAGTAGCTAAATTAGACAACAAAGAAATCCTCTGTCAATCAAAAAAATTAGAGCGAAATAAAATTTGATTCATGCATTAATTTATATTTTTTTGTCATTAATTGCAATTAATAATATTAATACAATGATAAACCAAAAAAAATTATTTTAAAAAAATGTAATTACATTTTTTACTGAACGATTATTTTTGTCTAATTCAGCAAACATATATATATATATATATATATATATATATATATATATATATATATATATCTATATATATTAAAGAAATTTAGTAAAGTATTTTTTAATTAAACTTTTTTTACTGAGCTATTTTTTCTTTCTAACTCAACAAAAAAAATATTTAAAAAAAAAATTACACATCAACAATCATCTCATATAATTTTTTTTTAAATTACACATCAGCAACTACCTCAACAAATGCTAACCATGATTTGATTTTTGGATATTATAAAATAATTTTCAAGAGTACAATGGTTAATCTGTTAAAAAAATAATACGTTAGTTAAATTGATAACATTTGCAAAGTTGGTTGATTTTTTTGGTGATTAAGTCCTCTAAAAATATAAATTGATAACAAATATATTTTTCTTTCTTTTCTCTTCCAAATTCACAAACAAGGACTATTCTTTTACATTTATATTTCTATCCAAACTCACAGACGTAGTGTTATTACTGAAGCGACCAGACGAGCAGAATTACACAAAGAATTGCCCCTTTAATACTTTCTTGCGAGCCAAACTAAGGCTTCCAATAGTGTTTTGAGTTCCACCAAGTTGGTTAAAATCAGCTTTTGTTGCAGTCCCTTGTGGGTTTTGATGGAGGATCGCTTTGCTTGCCCAAACTGAGAGGGAAATATGTTGAACGGATCGCATCAACAAGAAGGGGAAATTGTAAAAAAGCGAACGAAGTTACTGGCAGAGAGGCTAATGCAACCAAGGGAACCAAATGCCATGCCTTTCTATGCTCAATCAGAAGATACAATGTAGCACAGAAGGACATCATCATGGTAGTGATGGAAACGAAAAGCGTAATAAGACCAATAATTAATCTCCTTGGTAGAACAAGAAGGAAATCAGATTAGCGAGAATGGACAAGAACATTAACAAGGATGTGGTGGATGTGAAGAGAGAGATTGCATTTGAAATAGCAAAGATTAAAAGGGCCTTCTCTTCATGGAAAACTGGGAGGCCATATTTACCACCAGGTACAGTAATGGCCTCGGCAAATACTACGGTGACAATGAGTGTAGCTGCAATTGTGCAGTCTCTGTCATCCATTTCTCTCCTTCTATTACCAATTTCTTATGCTCCTAGGTAAAAACCATGGCAAGAGTTTGATGAGTTGAGTTCAACTTCCACTTCCTGAAAATATTATCCATAAAAGTAGTCATTTGAATTGTGTTACAACAAACTACGGTCAAACACAGAAATCAACGAAAAGTTAAAGACAAAAACACAAGATTTACGTGAAAACCCAAATCAGAAAAAGCCATGTGAAGCTGAATAAATCACTACATTAAAGTACGAAGAATACAATAAGTGAAGAGAACTCTCACATCCCAAAAACCAAATTCACTCTCTCTGAAGGCGGCTAGCAGCAAATAAAGAAGATAATACATAATGAGCCTAAATAACATAACAGGTCTATACAGCTTGGGGGTCCAGCTTTCTGCCTATCGGTTTCAGCCTTCCACTACCACCACTAGACCTCATCTTTCTTTTTCCTTCGAGTAGCCACAAAATATAACTTGGGTCAGGTCAAAACTCGAATCCCAGATCCGAAGTAGAATTCGAGACACACAACAGTTTCACGAACAAGGACGGGTGAAAATGAATTTTATTGTTGTTGTAGGCCGTATATAGCTAGTCTAAATTCTAAAATGAGATCAACATCAATAATACTCTTCCTATTACACAAAAGGATTCCCACTTTTTAATTCCTTTTGTTGCACAAAAAGATTAAATCTTTTTTGGATAGTAATATAAAATGAGTTCTCAAGTTTCTCGTCATAATTTTATTAACATGTCACCGCTACTAAACTTAAATTACATATTTTGCAAATGTGTCTATTTTTGTGGAAAGAAATTTGTTACCTTAAACCACTGTATCTCAGACTGCATCTGAAGAGTTGCCCCAGGAACAAGATGGAGTTTGTGCGCAGGTGCCAATCTTCCAGCTGTATGGAAAATATTGTTGTGATGGTCTACAAGCAGTGATGCATAGTTTCTATAATCTGTCATCTGATATACGAGGTTAAAAATCTTCTCAGAATGATTTTCAATTGCCATTTTAAATATGTAATGCTTATTCAAATCATCTCTTGAACAAATTGCATCAGGAAATTCATTCACAATCATCTCTACAACCTCATGAATACCTAGCTTGGCTGCCAAAAGGACTGGTTTCTCATAAAGTGATGCATAAGCTTTTGCATCATTCAGAGATCTAATTTGCACAAGATTTCAACAAGACAAAGTGCTTGATGATGCATCAATTTTCCGTTCTGAATGTGTTTGATTTCTGGTACTGCAACCAAAAGACGTTACTGTCAAAATAGGCATTTATCACTTTCGCCAAAATTTATGAAGATATATATAAATAAATATAGTAATGATGCTCTGAGTGGTAACTCCCTTCACTGCATACGAACCTAACCATTTGATGGCTTCCAAAAACATGAGATGCAGTTTTTTCCGCACTGCCCAAAAGCCAAAACAAAGAGTGTTGTAATGAAGTGAGAATGTTCAAATCATTATAGAATAGTATTGAAAATTAAGGACTCAGCATAGACTATTATATATGAAGCCTAATTACAGCTTTAAAATATGGTCATTCTTGATCTCCCTAAAAAAAATGAATTAAATAACATGATTGGTTAAATTACCAACTAGCTCTGTCAAACATGAAAATATAAGTTGCGAACTCTAAAGTTGTTGGGGGGAATATATATTATCCGAATAGCATTATGGATGCTCTCAGTTTGACAGTTTAACAGGAAATCCCAGACGAGCCAGAGTAAAATCGAGGCATGCCAGATGCCTGCAAAACCACAGACTTGTCAACTGGATCCTCAATGTCACCTCCATTAGGCTTTTTGAGGTAGTCCTCAAACTAGACAGGAACACTGACACCTTCAAGACCAAATATGTTCAAAATTAGCTATTCCCAAGCACATGGACAATATCATTGGGACGCACAATGCAAGCAAAGAAAGAGCATATCGAAATAAAAATGTTAAAGAACTTCAAATATACAAATCTCTTTTCAAAGCTAAAAGAGATCCCATCAGTCCACACTCCAGTCTCCACCCCCCACCGATGATTGAATTTGAAACACCAGAGGTAGGTAACACAAGTAACAATAGAATTGGAGAAACTAACAAGAATAGATTAAGCTTTCCCAAAGGTTTAGATCACTTCCACTTGCAAATGCAGATGCCTTTCTAGCTATTGCTAGTAAAGTAGAGTCACCATCTTGGAGTTTCAACGCAGCCAGATTAGGGTAGCGTGCAACCAATTCCAGTGCCACATTTATAAAACAAAGTGAAATATTCATCATATTGGAGGGTTTGGTTCCATAGTTTTAATTTCCAATGAATAATTAATACAACATGAGCATATCTGACAAGAAATTTTGATAATTAGGTGTGGCTCACTGGGATTGCAGAACTTACAAACATATATGGTTATAAACTAAGAATAAATAAGGTTCATAACATAACCTATAGAGCAAGTGGCAATTTCCTTCCTGTGGTTTAACTTGATGACAAAGAAAATCCTACGGTTCATAAATAAGCATATAACCCCCACAAATTGTAGACAAAACGAGCAACAGTTAACTTCTGTTAAGTTTTAGGCTGAAAATGCAAATGGCTTAAATACCAATACTACTGTAATTTTTGTCACAATTAATTCTAAGTTAAAAAGCTAGCATGAACAAGCAGTGGCTAATAAGATATAACTCACCCAAGAATCTGGATTCCATGGCACGAACCAGAAGCAAAACACCAGATTGGCCTGCTAAGAATCCAGGATCCTTAGTGTTGTCAACTTTATAATGGGTATCTAACAGATGTCTAAGTGTGTTTTTGCAGGCACATATAGCAGCCCTGTGGATTGGTAACCTACCACCATAGTGCCTAATATGAATTAAATCTGGGTTCTTTTCCGACATAATAATTGCAGCCTCAGTGTTGCCAACAAGTGCAGCAATGTGTAGGGCAGTGTTACCATAAACGTCACCCAGAGCCAGTGCCTCAATTGGCATTAAATTCACCAAATTTTGAACAAAATGAATTGCTTCACCTGTCCCAACTGCTATGTGGAGGGCTGCCCTTCATAGTTTACCAATCTTGGCTGTGACTGCATCATTGTCTTGGTCAAAGAATCTTTTGGCACTCTCCCAGTCGCCTTTTAGTGCAGTTTTGTATATTGTTAGGTACCGGCTTTCATCTTTCTCTGCTACTTCACTTGGTTTATCTAGACAATGTAATAAACCTTCTTTGGTTTAATTAAAAAAAAATGAAGCAAGGAAAAAATATGGGAAAAAATATGAGAAAAATCTGCAGGCATTTCGATTGAATGAAAGCATATATGACTTTTTGTAAGCTTACCTTCTTTGACATCATTCTCAACTTCAGTCATCTCTTCATTGGACTGAGAAGTGGACATTTCTTTAAGGATGCTCTGAAAAGGAGGATGTATTTTTCAAGATTTCTGCTTCAAGCTCCGTTGATTGAAGGATAAATTTCCGGTGAAACAGGGGAGACTTAACTTGTTAGATAAAGAAAAATTGATATTCATATCTTCCCTTCTATTACAAGATATATCTCTTGGTCGAAGAAACTTTTGGCTGCAACTTTGTCTAGTGGCAGGTCTCAGCTTTGTAGAGTGAAATAGTATGCATCTCAATTGAATGAAACATAATACGACTTTTTGTAAGCCTACTTTCCTTGACATCATTCTCAGCTTTGGAAAAGAATATTTATTTTCAATGTTGCTGCTTCAAGCTTATTGATTGAAGGATAATTTCCTGGTGTAACAGGGGAGACTTAATTTGTTAGTTAAAAGGCATTTAATATTCATAATTTCCCTTCTATTGCAATATATATGTATTAGTTGGACAGAGGATTTGGAATTGTCTTTGCATCTTTGAAAATCTTTGTTATGTATGATACAATAATAGTATGCTCCCTCTGTTTTGTTTAGTTGATTAAATTACGTATAAAATCTCAATATAAGTATTAAAAACTATTTTAAAATTTATTGAAAAGATAAAAGAAAAAATAAATTAGTATTTAATGTTTCGGAATAATATGGTAATTAATTAGAAGAAAAAAAAGGGAATAATATGGTAACTAAGTCATTAATTCTTTCTTAAAATCTACAAACTATATATAAAAAGGGAAAGGAACAACGTAGGAAGAATGGTAGCCAGATAAAATTTCATTTGTCATGCTCAAGTTGGGATATTTTAAAATAAAAACAACTGACTGTTAGGATTTAGAGCTGATTTTATAAATCTTGACTTTTGGATAATGCGTTTTTAAAGCCCTATCTTTGTTAACAGGCCAGACGGAATTGTTTTAGGACATAATGAAATGATAGCTGGAATCGGAATCAAATAATAATAGAATCATAATCGAACACTTTATTTATGCATTTGAAACGTTAATTAAAAGTTATATCAAAATAAAATTAAGAAAAATATAATAACCAAAATATTCCTAACCTTTTATATATATATATGTATATATATATAGGGAATGATTCATCACAAATGACTACCATGGGCATTATTTCTGATCTAATGGTCCAATTTGACAACAACTTTTTCCAAGGCGCTACGATAAGTATCCATACCTTCCTAATAGCTAAACGACAACGTTTTATCTCTAACCTAGCCGCCACTAGGAATAGCAGTCAAGAGATAGAACTAAATGACGTCTCTTTCTCCTCGCCGCTACCGGGAGTAGCGGCTAGTACTGTAACCAAACGACGTCGTTTTGGAGGAAACCAAAGTTTCAGTAATACTATCAATTGTTTGTATGCGGGTTCATTAATTTTTTTTGTAATGGAGTTTTTGGGTTTTTCTTGTCTATTTCAATGGAGTTTAGGTTACATTAATTTTTATTCAATGGAACCTAAACTCCATTATTCAATAAAAATTAATGTAACCTAAACAACACTATTCAATGGAGTTTTGGGGTTTCTCTTGTTTATTCTATTGGCAACACTCCATTGCAAAAAAAAATTAATGATCCAGCATACAAGCGATTGAAAGTAATACTGAAACTTTGGTTTCCTCCAATTTTAGGGTATAGAGTAAAAGAAAAAAATGACGTCATTATGGTCCTAAGCCTAGTAGCAACGGAGAGAAAAGACTCCCAAAACGACGGCGTTGTTTGGTTTCAGTACTAGCCGGTTAGGAGAAAAGACAAAATGACAGCGTTCTAGTCAAAGCCAGCAGTAAGAGTAGCAGATTGAGACGATGTTTTTTAGTTCTGTCTCAACGACTAGGACATAGGCAAAACGACTTCTTTTAATTATTCTCCTGGCCGCTACTAGAAGTAGTGGCTTGGAAAAAGTTGATCTCAAATTGGACACTCAGATCATCATATAAGATCGCCCGTATAATCCAAGATAGGCATAATACATATTAATATTATAATACTATATTAATATATAATATAATATAATTATATATAATAAAAAATATATAATACATATTAAAAATATAACATTATATATATATATATATATATATATATATATATATATATATATATATATAGTGTGTGTGTGTGTGTGTGTGTGTGTGTGTGTGTGTGTCATATATTATTGTATTATAAATTATAATATAATATAAAATAAATGTTTACTAATATATAATATTATATATTATATTATATAATCTATCTTTTTATATAATTATAGTATAATATAAAATAAATATAATACATATTAAAAATATAATATTATATATATATTATATATTAAATATATATTATTATATGTTTATAATATATATTATTACATATTAAATATATTTATTTATACTGCTTGGGTGAGAACATTTTTATTTAATATTTTTTTCTCATTCTTTTACTCATTAGAATCGCGATTCCTTACTCCTTAGGGGAGGGGGGAATGGGGGGGTAAGGAATTGCAATTCCAATAAATAAAAGAATTGCAATTCTGTGAAAATGGTTATTCTGACCAAATTTAGTATACTGTAGACACCCAAATTTTGCACTTGTATACTAACCCTGACAGGAGGGCAAAATCGTCAATTGACCCGACATACGAAAAGGAGAGGTGGGCGCCAAAACGCAGTTCTCACCACGGCTTACGATCAAGGTTGTCAAACGCAAAACGAGAATTGAGTCATCTGAGGCGAGACCTACGGGCAATCCAGACAAAGCCCGATGCGATCGCCAAAGAAGGCCAAGGACCACGGCAATTACAGTATTACGGTGGGGTCTCGATGCCGGGAAACCATTCCTAGAATTGATTCATGTATCAAGGAACAGCATTCCAAAATAATACAGCAGAAATTGGCGAGTTAGTACCGCGTGGCACGAAATTCGAGAAAAATGAGCCGGACAGCCGCGGATGCAATCGCGGTCGCCGACAAAAAGACTTTTGCGCGGCTCGAGGGCGGCACACGGCAGCCGAGGAGACGGCCACAGCAGGCAGCCGCAGATGCATCTGCGGCTGCCTGCTGAACCAGTATAGATCGTCATTTTTCCACCCGAGAGCAGAAGAAGAAAAAAAAAGAAAAGAAAAGAAAAGAAGAGAGAGAGAGATCGCGCGGGAGAGAGAGAGAGGTCGAATTTTTGTTGTTAGATTCAAGTAACATATCCCATTTGTTGTGTTCATTGGTTAGTGATCTTGTGGTGTAATCTATTTTGTGATGTAAGAAGCTTGAATCGGCATTTTGCAAGGTGAAAAGGATTTTTTTGTTTGAGTTTATATGGCTTGTATTGTTAGTGTAGCATTGTGATTGGTTATTTGATATAGTTGTTGTTGTAATGGTGATGATCCGTGGATTAGGTGTCGTTAGCGAGGGTTCCATCGGAACATAATTCCTCCTAACGCCCCGATGATATCCGTATGGTGATTTTTCATTCGTTATGGTTATAAGTAATGCGTAGTGTTGATTTGGTGATATTTGGGTTATGTAATGTGATAGCAATGTTAAATCTCGTTAGATCTGGTTTAGTGTTGGTTGTGCAACGATTTGGGTGAATGTGAGCCTAGGGAGGAGATCCTCGTGGTCAAATCCCGATGATGGACATTTTTGGTATATGTAATCATCATATGGGATTTGTGGTTGTGTAAATGTAATATTGAGCCTTAAAGCGATACCGAATCGGGATCGGGTTAAGGCCCCGTAATAATAATAAAATATGTGATTGTGGGTGTTTGGGGTTGTCTGGATGGCTCACATGCCCGTAGATAGCCCCGACACGTGTTGGGATGTTTGTTTTAATTTACGACACAACAATGGTTTTCAAAATAAGGCAAAAAATGAAGATTTTGTAAAAGTGATCAAACTAGGATGCTAGATTCACGAGGTTTAAAATCAAGGGTTTGTGGCAAACTTTAATCCATGATTGATGAAAAGGCTTTAGTTGGTTTTAAAATGTCAAAAAAATGATTTCGTAAAATAAATGAATGTTTTCGTTAAACTTTGTACATAGGGTGAAAGAGTTCTAGAAGTTGCCTTCATGTTATTTAATCTGTTATTAGAAGGACAATATATAGTCTCGATTCCTATTTGACAAAAGTTTAAAAAACTATTGTTTTCTAAAATGACATCTAATAACAACCTCATCGTTTTCGAAATTAAAATTAATCTTTCTTATAACAAGCGAAGCCTCGTCATTTGGGTCAAAAGACGTCTAAAACGCTTTCCCGACAAAACACATTTTGACATATAAAATCAAAGCAACTTTATGCAAAAGGACACCACAAACCTCCATTTAGGCACACATACACACACGCGCGCGCACACACATTTTAAGATTTAAAAGGATAGGAAAACATCGAGATTGCGGTAACCGTATTTCACGGAAGTCGGGGGGTGCCTAACACCTTCCCCTCGCTTAAGCAAGCCCCCGAACTCTATGAATCTCGGTTTGCGGACCAATTGAATCGGAGTCACATATTAGTCATCACGATTACGAAAACAAAATTCGGATGAGTTGATACATCCATTTCAACAATACCAACTGGCGACTCTGGTCAATTGGCTCATAAAAATTCAACATTTCAAAACCCCGTCGACACTAAGCCGGCCCTTTTCGAAAGTCACATCTTAATCTAAAGGCTAAAATTGGAAAGGACCTTTAAATTATAAAAAACGAAGCGACCGAAATCCCGACGTCGACAGATGGCGACTCTGCTGGGGAAAGTAGAGGGCTTAAGCCGCATTTAAAATCTCGATGTTTTTCTATCCTTTAAAAATCTAAAAATATGTGGTTGCGTTGCTTGCGTTAATTTATTTTTTGCGTGTATGTGAATGGTGTGATTGCGATTTCTTTTCAAAAGCTTTACTTTATTAGCATCATATGCATACGGTGAGGAACGATGAATGAATGATGAATGTATGTTGAGCAGTTCCTCCTCCTGAGGCAAACCCGTCGGATGTGGATTACTGGACTCAAAGGGGTGCTCCCCGGCGAGGCTCAGGAAAAGTATCCACTCAGATCCAATCCAATTGAAAGATCGGATTTATTCCCTTCGAGTATGTTGCGAAGATCTGGGAACCTTCATGCCGAAAAGCCCGCAAGAGTAACTTAGGGTAGGTCAGCCTCAGATAAACCCGTCACGTGGAAAGTTTCTTCATACCCTTTTACACTTTACGCACGTAATATCATACTGTAGTCAATCATTTTGTACCAACCACTTTTGTCCAAATAAAAAGTACTAACCTCTGTTTTACAGGAACAGCTTGGAGAGCATCATAAATTGCACAGTGTCATTACCTTGGTTAAAATAAAAAGACACTGACCCTGTTTTGCAGAAAAAGATTACAAAACCCCAAAAATACAAAAATAATTGCTTTAGCATGCATCTGCCAATACCATTTCCCGGAACTAAACCTTGGCATACTTTATTTGCAGGATTGCTCCCCAAACCCGTCTCCGATCTAAGAAAGCCAGAGAATCAGCAGTCGAGATGGCTGAGAACCCTAATCCTGACCTGGCTCCCGTATCTCGGGAAGAGTTCAACGCTGTAAAAAATCAAATGACGGAGCTGACTATGTTGCTCAAAGAGCATTTCAAACTAAAATCAGGGCCGCAGCTCGAGGATCCGCCGGGGCCATCATCTCAAGAGAACGTACTGACCCCAGAAACTCCAAAAGTTGAGTTACCAAAGCAAGTCATTACCATCCCAGAGGACAAGGTTGCCAGCGGTGTTAGTAAGAAGATAAAACAGATGGAAGAGGCCATCAAAACTATGAAGGGGATTGGGTCGTATGGCAGTGTAAACTACTCCGATTTGTGCATATTTCCGGGAACCAGATATCCCGAAAAGTTCAAACTCCCCGAATTTGAAAAATATAACGGGTCAGGGGATCCTTATACGCATCTGAAAGTATACATCGGAGAGCTAGGGGGATATGCTGAAGACGAATCATTGAGAATGCAACTGTTCCAGAAAAGCCTGACAGGGGAGGCTAGAACGTGGTATGGGAGATTGGACAATGCTAAGATTCACAATTGGGAGGAGCTGGCCCATACCTTCCTAACCCAATACAGCTTTCAGTCCCAAATGGCCCCGGACCGATACCAGATAACGAAAATCAGGAAGAAGACCAATGAATATTTCAGAGACTATGCTCAGCGGTGGAGGAGGATGGCAGCCCAAGTGAACCCACCCATGAGTGAGGCAGAAATGGTTATGACTTTCATTGATATCCAGGAAGCTCCTTATTATGAAAGAGTGATGGCTGGGATAGGGAAGCCTTTTGCGGAAATGATCAAGCATGGGGAGCTGGCTGAGATGGGTTTGAAGTCAGGAAAGATCCGAGATTTCATAGCTCTTGAAGCTGTTGCTGAGCAAATACAGAGTGGGAATTATGGCAGTTCATCCCGGAAACCCCAGAAGAAAAAGGAGGAGGATGTGTCCCTGGTACTGCAAGGACTATCTGGGAAAACAATGACCAGCCCCCCGGTCCGCATGCAAAGAAATGAGGCCCCACGTCCATCAAATTTCAACAATCAGAGATATGACGGGCGCCGAAAATTCGAAAAGCCGCCAGAGAGGGAGTTCACCCCATTGGGGGATTCATTGGAACATATACTGGCCATGTTGGTAGGCCAGAAAAAGATTACAGAGCTAGCGCCTCCGTCAGACCCGAAGAGCAGGAGATATGACCCTAGCAAAAGATGCGCTTACCACTCGGCTTCCCCGGGGCACGACACCCAAGAATGCTGGTCACTAAAACATAAAATCCAGAACATGATCGACAGCGGAGAGATAGTAGTAGAGCAACCAGAACCCCCAAACGTAAAGGCCAACCCTCTTCCCTAGCACCATGGGGGAGGCGTGAACGTGGTGGAAGTCGGCGGGGCGGAAGGTCCTTTGAAATTGAAGTACATCAGAAAGGTAGAAGAAGAGATTGCTATGACCCATGCCCAGGAGGATGTGCAAAAGGAGCCTATCAAGTTGGTTGGCGTGATTCGAGATACCAAAACAGAGCCTATCCGGTTATCAGCCCCAAGACCCCTTGTCATAGCCGCCAGGTCACAATTGCCGATTACCAATCTGAAGGCTGTCCCGTGGAATTATGGGGGGAAGACCGAGGAGGAGGCCAGCTGTACATCAGTTAGCTCAAAGGGAAATCCATTGTATCTACCCAGGAGGGTTTTTGAGAAAACGAGAAGGGAAAACGGGAAAATATCGGACAAAAAAGCATTGGAGTTTTGGGAGAAAATGAATCACGGCAAGGCAGATGTGGTCAAGGCACTGGAGGTTCAACCACCCCTGACATCTATCTTGGACTTGGTATTGGCGTCCACTGATCATCATCAGGTATTGTGCAAAGTCTTGGAAGAGGCTTATGTCCCCAAGTCAATTAATACAGAGGGATTCGGCCACTTGGTGGGTCACCTGTTGGACAGCAATGTGATCTCATTTACCGACGATGATATCCCTGAGGAAGGGAGAGGGCATCGGAGGCCATTACACATTGCGGTCGTCTCCTCCGGATATGTGATGAACGGAGTTCTGATCGATGGTGGGTCAGCCCTAAATATTTGCCCATATAATACTCTTGAGAAGATGAAAATCAACCCTAAGCGCCTACGGGCCAGCCAAGTGGTGGTGAGGGCGTTTGACGGATCTAGGAAGGACACAGTGGGAGAAATAGAGCTGCCAGTAGAGATCGGGCCTTATGTGTGACGCCCCCAAATCTGGGCCCACACAGCCCAAACTTGAGTCGTCAAAAGACTACAACAAAATTATTACAACAAAGCACAACGTACTACAATACAGTGTATAATAATACACAACTAAGTCTTCACTATTATTGCCACACTATTTTACAAAACGTGAAGACTATGATAACTATTTCTCGGACCCTCACTCCATTCCCCGGCTAGACCCTGTTATGTTTTCATTTCCTGTTGAAAAACAATGGAACAAAAGAAAAGGTGAGCTCAAATAGCCCAGTAAGAAATATCATGACTAAGATAATGACGAATAAATTATCATTAGCCTTCAACAGTTGAGTTCTTGATAGAATACAATAGACTACAAGGTTTATATCAAAAACTGTAGTTAAATTCTTAAACAATGTTCAGATCAATAATAGCAGCGGAATGAGCAATCTATTAGAAGAATAATGCAGACTATAATGTCCACTCGCTTCTCTTTTTCGTAAAAACATCATCAACTTTTATCATCTGAAATACCATTAGTCATGATAATATAAATTCACAGTTCCTGATCATAATCATGCACATCAACAGTTCATCTTTGCACTACGGGCCAAAGATATTCAATATAGCACCAACGGTCATGATTATACCAGATTCAGCCTTTGGTCATAATCATACCAAATAACAGTTCATCTTTGCACTACGGGCCAAAGATATTCAATATAGTACCAACGGTCATGATTATACCAGATTCAGCCTTTGGTCATAATCATACCAAGCAACAGTTCATCTTTGCACTACGGGCCAAAGAGAACATTCACCACGTGCCATAAAAGACACCGAACAGATGTATTGCCTTTAACCTATTATATCGCCTTTAACCTATCATCTGTTCAACAAATATATCACATCTGTGCCCCCGGCCACAGATATTCACAACAGCTTGATTTTTGGATGATTAGAATGATATAAATGATGAACAGAAGAAATAGGATAACAATAAGTATCAGAAGTTTACTTTGTACAGATTCAAATAATGTCCAAATTGTCAACATGATGTGGAGTGAAATTTAAAAATGATATTCAAGATCCACAGTTCAGAATAACGGTTACAATTCAATAGAAAGGTTCACATAAATAGGAAGGTTCAGTTGAAAAAATGAAGTTCAACTATTATGAAACATATAATATTTTCAGGAATTATAGAAGCAATAGTTCCATAATAAATTTGGATTTAGGAGTATGAAAGAAAATAATATCCCTTACCGTAGCAGGTTTGATTAACAAAAGGTGAAGGAAATTAATACAAAGGGTTATTCACCAACAGGCGGCAATCCGCTCCGTAAGGTTATTCCCACAATTTAATAGAATTTGAGTACAAAGAGTTATTCACCAAACAGGCGGCAATCCGCTCCGTAAGGTTATTCTCAGAGATTAATAATGAATGAATACGAAAGGTTATTCACCAACAGGCGGCAATCCGCTCCGTAAGGTTATTCCCACAATTTAATACATGGAAATAAATGACACATCTTATGAGTAAGAAAGAAACAATATTATTTTCGAGAATCAAATAATGATAATCCCTTACCATAGTACGTTTGAATAATGGAAGATGAAAAAGATGGTATCCCTTACCGTAGTAAGTTTTAATAATAGAAGATGAAAGAAGATGACATTCCTTACCTTGATATTGTGAAACAAGTTTATAGCCGAACAAATCCTTCCTTGTTTGTAGCAGTAAGAAATCTGACTTTTGAGTCTTCTAGAGTTTTTAAAATATCTTTATGCTTTTAAAATAATGTTACTCTCGGAAAGATAGACGGCATAGACTCAAGAATCACTCAATTCGGAGTTAATATGAATGAGTTATGAATTTTTAAAACTAAGACTGAAAATAGTGACGAAAATCAGAATAGGTTACGGTTTTTAGTATTTTAAGACATGAAGATGATTTCAGATGACTTTTCTTCCTTCTTCAAAGTTGTAGAGGGCGAAAAACTGAAGAGACAGGCTTTTAATTCATTAAATTCTGACAAATAATGAATTTACTACGATTTTTCGAAAGAGTTGCTGTACATAAGAAAATTCTACTCGGGAATTCAAAGAAAAATGCAAAAGATTTCAAAACTAGGAATGACTTAAGAACACTTAGAGAGAACTTACACAAAAAGTATTTAGAGAGAGAAAGAAAGAACAAGTAAGGAAGTTTATGAAAAATTCTTAAGTTAAGGCTTCTATTTATAGCCAAAAATCTTATCATTCATTTAATCTAAACCATTCATTTAAAGATTATCTTTTAATCTACACCATCCATTTCAAATATTATATTATCTTTAATCTACACCATTCATTTCATATCACATAATAATCACCTAACTTTATATTATAAACAAATCAATTCAATTATTCAACAATAATTCACACTTTAATCTACACCATTCATTTCATATCACCTAATAATCACCTAACTTTATAATATAAACAAATCAATTCAATTATTCAACAATAATTCACACTTTAATCTACACCATTCATTTCATATCACCTAATAATCACCTAACTTTATATTATAAACAAATAACTTTATCAATTCAATTATTATGACTAATTGTTATAAATACAGTATAGTTAGCTCTTAGATATCAAGTCAATTAATTAATGAAATACAACTGTTTAAATAATACCGTAATAGAGATAACAATAATACAGAAAGTATGTAAAAGAAAAATACGTTACTGTGTCATGACAATTATTGATTCAATAACGTGAATTACTGTGCATATGTTACTGTGACAATTATTAGGTTCAATAATTTTAAAAACAGTGCAGCAACAATTATTGACTCAATGATATAAAATACAGTGTAATGACAATTATTAAATCAATAATGCAAAATACTGTGTAACAACAATTATTGAATTGATAATATAAAATATTATGCAGTGACAATTATCGATGAAATGATGCGTAACAGTTACGGTGTCAATTATCAGACCAATAATATGAGACACTATGCAATACCGCGTGTTACTGTAGAGTACCGAGTGCTACAGAAAATACCAATAACTACCGTATGCTACTATTCTTTTATCACCGGTATTTTAACAGTTCCGTTGACTATTTTTATTTAAAAAGGTTATTTCTGTCGTTTTCTATATCCGACAAATATTCCGTTGTGGGGTCCACAAATAATTTGTTATTTCGGCGCCGTCGTACGACACGAATATTCCCCGACCAAACGAATATTCCCCGACAAAGCGAATATTGTCCGACAAAATAAAATTTGCACATAACATCCTTAACTTTTAACTTTATCGATTTAACCACTTACTGTTTCAAAAAAATATATATGAAGAAAAATTAAATTTTGTATTTCATAAAATTCGGGGTCTTACATTATGCTTTTGACATTTCTTTCCAGGTACTGGATATCACGGCCAGTTACAACATGCTCTTAGGGAGGCCCTGGATTCATATGGCTGGGGCAGTTCCCTCCACCCTGCATCAACAAATAAAGTTTATTGTGGAGGGACACTTGGTAACAATCGCCGCAGAATCTGACTGCCCCGTTCTCTCTGTAAAAGGCATGCCGGTGATCCATGTGGACAAGTCGGCCGAACCAATCAGCTATCAAGCGTTTGAAATCAGCACCCCTCAGTATAAGCAGTTGGGAGCTCCAGAGTTAAAACTTAAGATGTCCCCCGAGCTCACCTTCGTTGCCCGGGAAATGATGGCAATGAACTTCCAGCCGGGGCAAGGGCTGGGCAAGCACAGCCAAGGAATCACCGAGCCCATCCAGGTACCAGTGCAGTTAGGCAAGGCGGGGTTAGGATATCACGGAGGTACAAGATCGAAGAGCTCATATAAGAAAGTTCACGTGCGGATAGCCGGAGTCCCGATACCGAAAGCCAATAATGAACAATACCCGAGGGTAATCAAGCCTGCGTTTGAAGCAGAGGGTAAAGTGGAAGCTCCCCCAGTCAAGGGAGTGGCCCAGCAGTCGGATTTCTTACAGGAAATTATGGAACAGTTCGAGAAAAAGTGCCATCTCCCGAAACAGTCAGGCCCCAGTGGAAAGGGAAAGGAAGAGATGTTTGAAGGCAAGCAGATCATGCCATTTATCAATTGGGCCGGGTTAGAAGTGCCCGAGGAAAGTGAAAATGAAAGCCGAAACCAAGTTGCCGCTGTGACGCCCCCCCAAATCTGAGCCCACACAGCCCAAACTTGAGTCGTCAAAAGACTACAACAAAATTATTACAACAAAGCACAACGTACAACAATACCGTGTATAATAATACACAACTAAGTCTTCACTATTATTGCCACACTATTTTACAACACGTGAAGACTATAATAGATATCCCTCGGACTCCCACTCCATTCCCCGGCTAGACCCAGCTACGTTCTCATATCCTGTTGAAAAAAAATGGAACGAAAAGAAAGGGTGAGCTCAAATAGCCCAGTAAAAAATATCATGACTAAGATAATGACGAATAAATTATCATTAGCCTTCAACAGGTGAGTTCTTGATAGAATACAACAGAATACAAGGTGTATATCAAAAATTGCAGTTAAATTCTTGAACAATGTTCAGATCAATAATAGCGGCGGAATGAACAATCTATTAGAAGAATAATGTAGACTATAATGTCCACGCGCTTCTCTTTTTCGTAAAAACATCATCAACTTTTATCATCTGAAATACCATTAGTCAAGATAATACAAATTCACAGTTCCTGGTCATAATCATGCAAATCAACAGTTCATCTATGCATTACGGGCCAAAGAGAACATTCAATATAGCACCAGCGGTCATGATTATACCAGATTCAGCCTTTGGTCATAATCATACCAAACAACAGTTCATCTATGCACTACGGGCCAAAGAGAACTTTCAATATAACAACAACGGTCATGATTATACGAGATTTAGCCTTTGGTCATAATCATACCAAACAACAGTTCATCTATGCACTACGGGCCAAAGAGAACTTTCACCACGTGCCATAAAAGACACCGAACAGATGTATCGCCTTTAACCTAATATATCGCCTTTAACCTATCATCTGTTCAACAAATATATCACATCTGTGCCCCCGGCCACAGATATTCACAACAGCTTGATTCTTGATGATTAGTACAAATAATAGTGATACAATTGATGAACAGAAGAAACAGGATAAACAATAAGTATCGGAAGTTTACTTTGTGCAGATTCAAATAATGTCCAAATTGTCAACATGATGCGGAGTGAAATTTAAAAATGTTATTCAAGATTCTCAGTTCAGAATAACGGTTACAGTTCAATAGAAAGATTCAGAAAATAGGAAGGTTCAGTTGAAATAATAAAGTTCAACTATTATGGAACATATAATATTTTCAGGAATTATAGAAGCAATAGTTCCATAATAAGTTTCGATTCAGGAGTATGAAAGAAAATAATATCCCTTACCGTAGCAAGTTCAAGAGTGTAAAAAAAATGACATTTCTTACCGTAGTAAATTTAAGAGTGTGAAAAGAATAATATTCCTTACCGTAGTAAGTTTAAGAGTATGAAAGAAAATGAAATTCCTTACTGTAGTAAGTTCAAGAGTGTAAAAAAATGACATTTCTTACCTTAACACGTGACTGAATATTGATTTAAATGAGATTGATCAACCTATATATTTATAATAAAATTAGTAATTACAACATGTAAACTTCAAAGTGTATGATAACTCATATATTATGAACTATCAAAATTATATATATTTAACATAATTTTTGTAGTATAAAATACCAACTTTAAAATAGTTTTAAAAATAATATTCCAAAATAAATCTTCCAAAGAAAGCTTTTAAAAATGAATCTTCTCAAAGAAGAGTCTTCTAAAGGAAGATTTGTGAATACCGTGAAAAATAGGAATTTATAAAATTACTACTCTTTAATAAAAGACTTACTTGAAAAATTCCTGCACTCCTTTTGGCTTTCAAACACTCAAAATAGCCTTACTATTCTCAGAGAAAACTCATAAAATTCTTATAGAAAAATTTTATGTTTTAGGTGTGATTTTTCTATTCAGCTGAACAATCTATTTATAAGAGAAAAGAGGTTACTATGCGTGGTAGGTGAACAACACGCCAGTCAAAGAAATCAGCAGCCGCTGGCTGCTTCACCAAACTTTTCTTCAGCACATTTTCAATTTGCAATTCATTTCTCATGTGGGCCCCACATGGGTCCCACATGTTTCTTACTATTCACGTTACTATTCACGTCACTATTCACGTTACTATTACAAATAGTAAAATTAATTATTTTATTTTTTATTTATTTATTTATTTATTTATTTATTCTTCCTGTGAGTCCAACATATAAAATAATGTTACCACAATAATGTAAGAAACACGTTACATATTTTTATTAATTTAATAATATAAATTACAGTATATTTGCTACTGTGACAATTATTAGGTTCAATAATTTTAAAAAAAACAGTGCAGCAACAATTATTGAGTCAATGATATGAAATACAGTGTAATGACAATTATTAAATCAATAATGCAAAATACTGTGTAACAACAATTATTGAATTGATAACATAAAACATTATGCAGTGACAATTATTGATGAAATGATGCGTAACAGTTACGGTGTCAATTATCAGACCAATAATATGAGACACTGTGCAATACCGTGTGCTACTGAAGAGTACCGTGTGCTACAGAAAATACCATAAATTACCGTATGCTATTATTCTTTTATTACCGGTATTTTAACAGTTAACACCGTTGACTATTTTTATTTAAAAAGGTTACTTCTGTCGTTTTCTATATCCGACAGATATTCCGTTGTGGGGTCCACCAATAATTTGTTATTTCGGCGCCGTCGTACGGCCCGAATATTCCCCGACAAAACGAATATTCCCCGACAAAACGAATATTGTCCGACAAAATAAAATTTTCACATAACATCCTTAACTTTCAATTTCGTTAATTTAACCACTTACTGTTTCAGGAAAAATATATATGAAGAAAAATTAATTTTTATATTTCATAAAATTCGGGGTCTTACAACCTCACCTCCTTATGAAATTTCGTCCCCGAAATTGACGTACCAGGCATTTCAAAGTTATCCTCCTGATTTTCAGATGTCATACTTAACTGTGGTCACAAAATAAATGTTAGTTCAAATAAACTGACTCATCACTTCATGTCCCTATATTCAAATCAACTTAATAATAAAATCTAATTTAGGTAGGACACACTAGTGACTGATTCTATTCGTCTCTCCCCTCCTAGTTCTAACCCCAGATCTCCATTAAAGACCATATCCCTAAGCTCTGATGCCAACTGTGACGCCCCCCCAAATCTGAGCCCACACAGCCCAAACTTGAGTCGTCAAAAGACTACAACAAAATTATTACAACAAAGCACAACGTACAACAATACCGTGTATAATAATACACAACTAAGTCTTCACTATTATTGCCACACTATTTTACAACACGTGAAGACTATAATAGATATCCCTCGGACTCCCACTCCATTCCCCGGCTAGACCCAGCTACGTTCTCATATCCTGTTGAAAAACAATGGAACGAAAAGAAAGGGTGAGCTCAAATAGCCCAGTAAAAAATATCATGACTAAGATAATGACGAATAAATTATCATTAGCCTTCAACAGGTGAGTTCTTGATAGAATACAACAGAATACAAGGTGTATATCAAAAATTGCAGTTAAATTCTTGAACAATGTTCAGATCAATAATAGCGGCGGAATGAACAATCTATTAGAAGAATAATGTAGACTATAATGTCCACGCGCTTCTCTTTTTCGTAAAAACATCATCAACTTTTATCATCTGAAATACCATTAGTCAAGATAATACAAATTCACAGTTCCTGGTCATAATTATGCAAATCAACAGTTCATCTATGCATTACGGGCCAAAGAGAACATTCAATATAGCACCAGCGGTCATGATTATACCAGATTCAGCCTTTGGTCATAATCATACCAAACAACAGTTCATCTATGCACTACGGGCCAAAGAGAACTTTCAATATAACAACAACGGTCATGATTATACGAGATTTAGCCTTTGGTCATAATCATACCAAACAACAGTTCATCTATGCACTACGGGCCAAAGAGAACTTTCACCACGTGCCATAAAAGACACCGAACAGATGTATCGCCTTTAACCTAATATATCGCCTTTAACCTATCATCTGTTCAACAAATATATCACATCTGTGCCCCCGGCCACAGATATTCACAACAGCTTGATTCTTGATGATTAGTACAAATAATAGTGATACAATTGATGAACAGAAGAAACAGGATAAACAATAAGTATCGGAAGTTTACTTTGTGCAGATTCAAATAATGTCCAAATTGTCAACATGATGTGGAGTGAAATTTAAAAATGTTATTCAAGATTCTCAGTCAGAATAACGGTTACAGTTCAATAGAAAGATTCAGAAAATAGGAAGGTTCAGTTGAAATAATAAAGTTCAACTATTATGGAACATATAATATTTTCAGGAATTATAGAAACAATAGTTCCATAATAAGTTTCGATTCAGGAGTATGAAAGAAAATAATATCCCTTACCGTAGCAAGTTCAAGAGTGTAAAAAAAATGACATTTCTTACCGTAGTAAATTTAAGAGTGTGAAAAGAATAATATTCCTTACCGTAGTAAGTTTAAGAGTATGAAAGAAAATGAAATTCCTTACTGTAGTAAGTTCAAGAGTGTAAAAAAATGACATTTCTTACCTTAACACGTGACTGAATATTGATTTAAATGAGATTGATCAACCTATATATTTATAATAAAATTAGTAATTACAACATGTAAACTTCAAAGTGTATGATAACTCATATATTATGAACTATCAAAATTATATATATTTAACATAATTTTTGTAGTATAAAATACCAACTTTAAAATAGTTTTAAAAATAATATTCCAAAATAAATCTTCCAAAGAAAGCTTTTAAAAATGAATCTTCTCAAAGAAGAGTCTTCTAAAGGAAGATTTGTGAATACCGTGAAAAATAGGAATTTATAAAATTACTACTCTTTAATAAAAGACTTACTTGAAAAATTCCTGCACTCCTTTTGGCTTTCAAACACTCAAAATAGCCTTACTATTCTCAGAGAAAACTCATAAAATTCTTATAGAAAAATTTTATGTTTTAGGTGTGATTTTTCTATTCAGCTGAACAATCTATTTATAAGAGAAAAGAGGTTACTATGCGTGGTAGGTGAACAACACGCCAGTCAAAGAAATCAGCAGCCGCTGGCTGCTTCACCAAACTTTTCTTCAGCACATTTTCAATTTGCAATTCATTTCTCATGTGGGCCCCACATGGGTCCCACATGTTTCTTACTATTCACGTTACTATTCACGTCACTATTCACGTTACTATTACAAATAGTAAAATTAATTATTTTATTTTTTATTTATTTATTTATTTATTTATTTATTCTTCCTGTGAGTCCAACATATAAAATAATGTTACCACAATAATGTAAGAAACACGTTACATATTTTTATTAATTTAATAATATAAATTACAGTATATTTGCTACTGTGACAATTATTAGGTTCAATAATTTTAAAAAAAACAGTGCAGCAACAATTATTGAGTCAATGATATGAAATACAGTGTAATGACAATTATTAAATCAATAATGCAAAATACTGTGTAACAACAATTATTGAATTGATAACATAAAATATTATGCAGTGACAATTATTGATGAAATGATGCGTAACAGTTACGGTGTCAATTATCAGACCAATAATATGAGACACTGTGCAATACCGTGTGCTACTGAAGAGTACCGTGTGCTACAGAAAATACCATAAATTACCGTATGCTATTATTCTTTTATTACCGGTATTTTAACAGTTAACACCGTTGACTATTTTTATTTAAAAAGGTTACTTCTGTCGTTTTCTATATCCGACAGATATTCCGTTGTGGGGTCCACCAATAATTTGTTATTTCGGCGCCGTCGTACGGCCCGAATATTCCCCGACAAAACGAATATTCCCCGACAAAATGAATATTGTCCGACAAAATAAAATTTTCACATAACATCCTTAACTTTCAATTTCGTTAATTTAACCACTTACTGTTTCAGGAAAAATATATATGAAGAAAAATTAATTTATATATTTCATAAAATTCGGGGTCTTACAGCCGCAATCATAGAGGAGGTGCCAGATACAGAGATCCCCTCCATCACTAGCTATAAAACCGAAGTGATCCCCAGGAATTGGACCGTGCAGCCAGTAGTATCCAGAAAAGGGTAAATGCAGGAGTGTCCGGGAATCTTGTCCAGTAGGGGGATCAAGGGGTTTTTAAGACGGTTTTTTTGTTTTTATGTATCTGCACGTCTATTTCATACTTTTGTCATGATTATTGAAAAGGAAGTCATGTACCTAATGTTTATATATATGACAAATATTTTTGTTTCATGTCAGGTGTACCGATTTGAGTCATTCTAGCCTAACAAACGATTTTCCAAATTTGAAAAACGATTATGATTTTGATATAGAACTGGATTTCGATTTGATGGGAATCGAGCAGGACGAAGCAGATGATGACGACGCTCCCGACGAGATCAAAGAGTGGGTCGAGGATAAACCCAAACCCAACTTAGACCAAACCATCACCATCAACATAGGAAACCCTGAGAATCCCAAAGAGCTGAAAATTGGGGCAGACTTGACTCCAGACCAGAAAACAAAGATAACTGAACTATTGAGCCAATATGAAGATGTGTTTGCTTGGTCACACGAAGACATGGTCGATTTGTCCACGGATATTGTGGTACATCGATTGCCTATCAAGGAGGATTTCAGGCCAGTTAAGCAGAAGCTGAGAAAATTGAAACCGGAGTGGAGCTTAAAAGTGAAGGAAGAGATAGTCAAGCAATTCAAGGCTGGGATCATCATGGTGTCTACTTACCCAGAATTGCTTTTCAATATAGTCCCCGTGGCAAAGCCTGGAGGAAAGGTGAGAGTGTGCGTGGATTATAGGGATCTGAACAAGGCCAGTCTTAAGGATAACTTCCCAGTACCTTTCATACACATCTTGGTGGATAACACAGCTCAGTATGAAATGTATTCATTTGTCGATTGTTTCGCGGGGTATCACCAGATAATGGTGGCGGAAGAGGATCGAGAAAAGACTGCCTTCATCACCCCATGGGGCACATTTTGTTATAGACGACTTGCTTTCGGCCTCACAAATGCAGGAGCCACTTATCAGAGAGCCATGATGGCCCTGTTCCACGACATGATGCACAAGGAAATAGAGGTTTACGTGGATGACATCATTGTGAAATCGAGGGCGGAATCTGACCATGTGACTCACCTTAAGAAGCTATTTGAGCGGCTCAGGAAGTATAATTTGAAGCTCAATCCAGCCAAATGTGCCTTCGGGGTCCAGTCAGGTACGCTCCTTGGATTCTTGGTGAGCAATCGAGGCATCGAACTGGATCCGGCTAAGATCAGGGCTATTGTGGATATGTCAGCTCCCCGTACAGAGAAAGAGATAAGGGGATTTTTGGGGAGGATAAACTTCATCAGTCGGTTCATATCCCATCTGACCACCACCTGCGAACCAATCTTCAAACTGTTAAGGAAAGATGCCTCCCGGAAGTGGAACAGTCAATGCCAAAAGGCCTTTCAGACTATTAAGAAGCAATTAACAGAAGCGTCAGTGCTGGTACCGCCAAAGGACGGGATTCCCCTTTTCCTGTATATATCCGTGAATGATATGGCGATGGGTTGTATGCTGGGGCAGAAGAGTGAATCTGGTAAGGAGCATGCCATTTATTACCTCAGCAAGAGATTCAGCAGCTGTGAACAGAATTACACGACGATCGAGAGAACATGTTGCGCCTTGGCCTGGGCTGCTATGAGGTTACAGCATTACCTCCATGGACACACTACCTATTTGATCTCGCGGATCGACCCCTTGAAGTATATATTTGAGAGACCAATGCTGAATTGTCGATTGTCAAGGTAGCAGTTAATCCTCCAGCAATTTGACATCCTGTATGTTACCCAGAAAGCCATAAAGGGGCAGGGAATTGCAGATCAATTATCAGAGATGCCGACAGGAGGGATGGACCCTTTAGAGACTTTCCTACCGGGTGAAGACATACTGTGGGTCCAGCAGGCGAGGTGTGATGACGAATGGCAGTTTTGGAAAATGTATTTCGACGGTGCCATGAATGCGGAAGGGGCTGGGGCTGGAGCGGTCCTGGTCTCCATTACGGGCGAGCAACACCCTGTTCTCACCAAATTAAAGTTCAGTAACTCAAACAATACGGCTGAATACGAAGGATGTATATTGGGACTGAGATTCGCCCGCAATATGGGAGTGAAAAGATTAGCCGTATTCGGGGATTCAGAGTTGGTAATTAGACAGGCAACAGGGGTATATGGCACTAAGGAGCTTCGGTTACTCCCCTACCACCGGTGTGTGATCCGATTAATGCAAGAATTTGAAGACATAGCTTTCCGACATATTCCCAGGGGGCGGAATGACTTTGCCGATGCATTGGCCACCCTGGCTTCGTTAGTCCACGTACTCAAAGGCAAAGCCACTCCACAGGTTGAAATAACAGTACAAAATGTCCCCACTTACGAAGAATACATATCGGAGTTGTCAGAAGATGTGGCTCAACCAAATCAGCCCTGGTATCATGACATTCAGAAATACTTGAGGGATAGATCGCTCCCCGACCAAGCAAACCGAACGGAAAGGCAGAGAATCCAGAAGATGGCGATGAAATTCTATTTAAGCGGAGACTCCCTGTATAAGAGGGATGTAGGCTTGGGATTATTGCGATGTGTAGACGAGACTCAAGCACATAAAATCATGGGCGAAGTGCACGGTGGAGTATGTGGGCCGCATATGAGTGGACCAATGTTGGCCAAAAAAATTCTGAGAACGGGGCACTACTGGCTATCACTTAAGGCTGATTGTGACGATCACGTTAAGCGATGTTTCCAATGCCAAGCACACGGTAATGTGATGCATGCGCCTCCTAATGAACTGCATTGTATGACTTTCCCTTGGCCGTTCTCCATGTGGGGTATGGATGTTATCAGGCCCGTGGAGCCCAAAGCGAGCAACGGCCACCGGTTCATTTTTGTCATGATTGACTATTTCACTAAATGGGTGGAGGCAGCTTCTTTCCCCAAAGTAACGCAGGAAGTTATAGTCAGTTTCATCAGGAACAATGTCATTTGCCGGTACGGACAGCCTGAAATCTTGGTGTCCGACAATGCCAAGAATCTGAACAATGCCCTTATGAAAGAATTGTGCGCCCAATTCAAAATCAAGCATCTCAATTCTGTCATTTACAAGCCCAAAATGAATGGGGCCGTGGAGGCGGCGAATAAGAATATAAAGAGAATTATGGCGAGAATGTCTGCTATTCATCGGGGATGGCCGGACTTGCTACCCCTCACACTGTTTGCATATCGGACATCAATTCGTACGTCTACAGGGGCAACCCCTTACGCCTTGGTATATGGGATGGAGGTCGTTTTGCCAATAGAGACGGAGATGGCATCCCTCCGAATTTTGCTCGATGCTCGGATTGACGAGGAGGATTGGATACAAAGTCGATACGACCAGTTAACCTTGATAGATGAGAGAAGAGTGGCAGCTATATTACACGGTCAGTTGTATCAGCAACGCATTTCTCGATCGTACGACAAAAAGATACGGTCCCGAAAGTTTAAGGAAAATGATTTAGTGCTAAAGAGGGTCATGCCCTGTCAAGACGAAGCCAAGGGAAAATTCACTCCAAATTGGGAAGGACCATTTGTGATCAAGAAAGTCCTATCTGGAGGGGCCCTCATCCTACAAGAAATGGATGGCGAGATATTTCCGCAGCCCCTGAATTCTGACTCTGTGAAACGGTTCTTTGCTTAAAAAAAAAAAAAAATTCTATCTCCCTTGTAACTCGAACTACGTAGGACCTGATCTCCTGACCTTGTGGGAGTACGTAGGCAGCCATCATGGCGCGGTCCGTTCTATACAAAATAATAGACCTTGTCCCTGTACCAAACCCATTTCCAAAAAAAAAAAAAACCCCGAAACCCTACTTTGACAAATACATTCCGAGTCTTCCCTAAACCTAGCCACATAATTAGCCCAAAGTCCGAGACTCGCTTCGATGAAATCAAAGGGGGCACGCGGCAATATCTGTGGAGTTCCAATCAAGACTTGAGGAGAGAAATAAGGCGATATATCGAAATCATAATCGGCTGAATAAAATGAGGATCCAATGAAGGGCGACGATGCATCAAAAAGGGAAATGACTAAAACCATAAATATTTCTCTATATATACAAAACATTTTGATTATAAGTCTGCCTTCTAAATAAAAGTGATGAATCTGACATAGTCCGTGCAGGAAATAAAATCATCTACAGGTCGGAGACCAGCTGGAGCAGGATAGACAGGATAGTCGAGGCATCATGAATCGCCGGCTCACCCGCAATCTGCTGTCCCATCATGTCAATCCGAGTCAGAAGAGCAGCAGCGCTGGTAACAGTCGCAGAATGGCCCTCCATGACAAATCTGACCTGCTCGATAACACTATCTCTGGCAGAAAGGGCGGCATCACAAGCTAGTACGGCAGCATCCCGCTCCGCGTGCGCGGTATCCCTCTCAATCTCGGTGGCACTCAAGGCAGACCGGAGCCGGGTACCCTCGATCATTAATCTCTGGGTCCGATCCGCCAAATCAAGGGAAGGGACATGTACCGAGGCAGGAACCTCCTCAACCCCAGACCTGGGCGCTAATCCTGAAAGCTCCATAGGAATGACCGCATCTGAACGGGTCTCATCAGGGAAAAGTCCTCGAGAACCACCCAATACCCCAGTCGGATCAAAGTCGGCAACCTCAGAATCTCCTTGCAACCATAACAGATAATCGGGTGTCTGACCGGGGTGACTATCCCCAAACTCGGCCGCGACCCTATGTGACCAAAGATCGTATACCCTCAGCAACTCCCTCTCCGTCTGAGGCGATATGAGAAATCGGTAGTCGGCAGCTCCCGTAAAAAGATGGAGATCCTGCATCTGGTCAAACTGCCCCATGACCGCTAAGGGATGATAAGTCGTCACCCCCCTCAAGCCAAAGAGAGGGAGGAAATCAAAAGGTGGCACATGAGTTAGGAAACTCTGGAAGGAGCAATAACCCGAATAGATCAGAAGATGGAAAGGTTCCTCAATGGCCAATAAGAACTCCCTCCATGAGGCTGTATCCGTGCATCGCCGGGGACGGAAAGAGAACTGCATGGCCAGGCTGTGGCTGAAACAGAACCCGTGTCGACGAAACTGCCTGATGGGTTTGAGGTGGCTCATGAACCATACGTACAACAAAGTAGAGCTTCCCCTGAATATGCGACCAGAGAAGGAATGACAGTACGAGGCCGATAAGTAAGTCTCGGCAAGTATCATGGGAAGGATAGTATGATCCTCCTGAAGGGCCTGAACCGCTACGATAACCCGCATATCCAGGAGGGCGTCCCCTGCGGGCATGTACAGAGCTAATATGACACAAGCCATCAAAACATCCACTCTCAAAGCGCCCCAGCGCTCCTCAGATACTGAAAAATCACTGGGGAATCGAGAGAAACTATCCACCGAGCCAAATCTGTCAACCAGGAAGGATAGAGGAACAAGGTGGCTCGAGGGGGTCACAAATAGCAGGGCTGTCCTCCGCAAGCCTGTGAAAGTCAGGAACTGGCGGCGCATATGGCCAGAGGTAATCCGTGCGCAGGGACCATCCACGGATAAGCTGGTGAAGCGAGCGTACTCCTCAAGAGTGGGGGTCAGATACTTCATCCCAAACCTGAAAACATGTCTGTCAGGGATCCAACAACTGAGAATGCCGTCAACAAAGCCCGGCGGCACCTGGAATGATAAAAGAGAAAAGGAATGTCCCAGAAGACCCTCTGCAATGATTCGGTCGGAGGGTAGCAAACTATCCAGCCACGGAAGGAACCGGCCAATGATCCCTGAGGGGGCGCGAGGGCCCACGTGAACCACATCTATGGAGGACATCTGTAAAAAGCAGTATCAAAAGACTATACAGGGGTCAAATTTTTCTTTATCCACTTATATAATAAATCATGCATCATACAAGCTATAATGGAATGAACGGATCATCAAAAGTAAATGATTGTGCATAAAATAAAATAAGTCTGTACATAATACATGAAATGAGAAATGATAATAAAACGAACAGGTTTAAATACAGAGATCCTAGCCTAATCAAAGTCTAATCAGTGAAATCTATGCCATCCATGAAGGTGTCATCGTCAAACTGATCTGCAGGCAAGTCCTGGGGAAGGGCAACCTCATCCTCAAAATTAAGGTCTGGGCAGGAATAAGGCGGAACTGGGGCATCCGATGTGTCGGGGCCCGCGCCAAAATCAGATCCCTGCGGGTCTGCAGCATAGGCCTCCTCTGGATCTCGGCCCAAGCTCCGAACAAAAAGAGATAACTGATCCACCCTCCGAGTGAGGGAAGCAATCTGGTCCAAATGGGTGGGGACACGGACACACTCCATCCAATCTGCCATCATCACCGACCCGTGAACCAGGTCTCCGAGGAAGAAGGTAGCCCGGGTCTGAGGACCGATAGTGCGGGGTCTCCACCAGGCACTGAAGCTCTCGCTCGTATGAGGACCGACGGAAAGCATATATCCGTCCTCCCCGGCCATCAGGGCCTCTGGAAGGTGGGCATCCGCAAACCAAGCTCTCTCTGAGGGACTCGGCAAGAGGGATACGAGCCTCCCCAGTCACACATCTGATGGCGCGCTCCCCTAGATACAGCTCCCATCCACCGTAGGTCAGAAAAGGAATACGGCGAGTGGACAAGGCATGCTCCAGATCCGCGGCATAACCCCCGGCCAGGCCAGCCGCCAAATGATCCGCCGTGTAAGGAACCCAGGTCACATCCGCGGACGAGATCAGCTCTAACTGCAGCCGACAATGAGCGAAGCTATCGGACACTAGGGTCTCCTCGAGAGTACTATGATGCCATCTACGACCCCTGGGATAAGTCTCCGAGCCGAGGGTAGTAACGGGCCGCAAGCAGGGTAGTCTCTCGTAAGCCCAGAACTGTCAAACAAAACAGAAAAGCCATAAGTAGCAGGAAGGAACAAAGAAATGGAACGAAACGAGAACTATATGATAAAAGGGACCTACTAGCAGGAAGGGGTAGAAGCCGAGCCAGGCATCGATCTGTCCCTCTGAGCGGAGACGAAGACCCTGTAGGAAGTATGCGAAGGTGAAAGAGCCCCAATCGTAATCCCCGATCTGGTCAACATCCCTGGTGGCTCCGACGATGCTGAAATGGATAGTCGAGGAGTTGTTCCTCAGAAAACAGCCCCTCATAATGGTCAGAAACAGATGGCGGAGCAGAAAATCACGAGCAGACCGGTCCTCAGGGAATGGCTCGGAGAGGACCCCTCCAATGGCATCTACAGCCAGGGCTCCCGATCGAATGCTGCGGGCCTTAAAGACCTTATCATGGGGAGAGTATCCCAACAGGGATCGAACAACGGCGGTGGTAATGTCAGTCTCCAGAGGGACCCGGGATCCAGAAAACTCCACCCCGATGATATAACGCCAGTCGAGAGGGGTCAACACCAGCTCACAGTCAAGAAGATGAAGCGACTGTGTATGGTGGAACCAGCGCTCAGCTAGAGCCCTCATATAACCCCACGGACACCGGCGAGGGGCAATGGTGAAGAAATGTCTGAAACCCCAGGAATCAACCATCCCCCTATAGTCGGAATGCAATGCATGATAGAGAGTGTAGATGTTAAACCAGTTGCCCCGAGGCTGGGTAAACTCAGGAACCTGTGACAACCATCAAAAGGCAGGCATGGTAACCATACGGATTTGAATGAACTTAAACGACGGATATACCTCGTTAGCCGCCAGGTAGGCTGAGGGATGACTACTGAGAACCGGACCGAGCAGATCAGGTATCCTGGCACGGGCCCCTGGTAAGGTCCGACGCGTGGGGGGAGGAGCCGCTGTGCCCGAAGGGCCCGCCTCTGCCTCAGCTGGGGCATCCTTGTCAACATCCGGCTGAACGGGACGAAGGATAGACTCCGCCAATCTACGGGAATGACGGGTCAGAACGGGAGCTGGAGCTGGGGTGGCCGCTCTGCGACGTCGGACACCCGCCACCCGGGGCACTGCGGAGCCACTGGGAGCATCAGGATCCATGGCTAAAACGGCATCACGAAAAGGAGGTACATCCTTAGCTCGTTATCTTTCAAAAATCTTATTGCATATTGCTAAAAATCATAGGGCAGCATGACATGTTTATGAAATGAAAATGCATGAATAAATCCCTAGGGGTGCGCTAGATTTCCCGAAATTTCGGCAGAGTTTCGTTTGTAAAATGGACATCCCATGCACGATCCGGCGTGTTTAATCAAATCAGGCAACCAACAAATCCCAAATGCAAGTGAAAATAATGTACCATGAGCATGAAATGACTGAAATCATGATTTTTCAAGGTAAATAAAGCATGACTGCAAGACCCATTTGTTTATGTATGCTACGGCTAACCCCAATATCTCATATAGGCATGCATTACTAAGATTAAAATATTTAAACAAGTAAATACATAGTCAAATGATAGCAGAAATGAAAGGAAAAGGAGTTAAAACGTTACCCAAAGTGCGTAGAGTGTTTTAATCGGAGCAGATTTGGCCAAAAGATGTCCAAAAGACGAAAAAGTCGGGTAGGGGACGAGGAAAACCGAAAACGAGAGAAAGGGACAGCGAAAAAGTGAAAAGAAAGTGGGGGTCGCGATCGGAAGTAGGGACCGATCCCAGCCGCAGATGCATCTGCGGCTGGCCGCAAATGGATCTGCGGCTGGTCCCGGTGACCATTTTTGCCTCCCTTTTGCTACCTGAGTCAACCTGCAACGAGTCCCATGTTAAGCTATAAGATTTTAGAAATACCTGACCAATTGAAAAACGACCCGTCAGATACGATACCTGACCAATTGAAAACGACCCGTCAGATACGATACCTGACCAATTGAAAATGACCCGTCAGATACGATACCTGACCAATTGAAAAACGACCCGTCAGATACGATGCCTGACCAATTGAAAAACGACCCGTCAGATACGATACCTGACCAATTGAAAACCGACCCGTCAGATACGATGCCTGACCAATTGAAAAACGACCCGTCAGATACGATGCCTGACCAATTGAAAAATGACCCGTCAGATACGATACCTGACCAATTGAAAAACGACCCGTCAGATCCAATACCTGACCAATTGAAAAGTGACACGTCAGAGACGATACCTGACCAATCCAAGAACGACCGTCGGATACGAAACCCAAGCAACATCCATTCGTGAAATTCGAATCGACCCCTACACGATCATGTCAAGTGCGGCATTTGCATTATCTCAACATATGCATTGCATCGATAAAACACATATTGTCTTTCCTGTGCATCGGGTGCCTACTTCTTTATCATGTCCATTTCATATTTCATTCCATAGACATGATAAAGAGGGGCAGCTGTAGACACCCAAATTTTGCACTTGTATACTAACCCTGACAGGAGGGCAAAATCGTCAATTGACCCGACATACGAAAAGGAGAGGTGGGCGCAAAAACGCAGTTCCCACCACGGCTTACGATCAAGGCTGTTAAACGTAAAACGAGAATTGAGTCATCTGAAGCGAGACCTACGGGCAATCCAGACAAAGCCCGATGCGATCGCCAAAGAAGGCCAAGGACCACGGCAATTACAGCATTACGGTGGGGTCTCGATGCCGGGAAACCATTCCTAGAATTGATTCATGTATCAAGGAACAGCATTCCAAAATAATACAGCAGAAATTGGCGAGTTAGTACCGCGTGGCACGAAATTCGAGAAAAATGAGCCGGACAGCCGCGGATGCAATCGCGGCCGCCGACAAAAAAACTTTTGCGCGGCTCGAGGGTGGCACACGGCAGCCGAGGAGACGGCCACAGCAGGCAGCCGCAGATGCATCTGCAGCTGCCTGCTGAACCAGTATAGATCGCCATTTTTCCACCCGAGAGTAGAAGAAGAAGAAAAAAGAAAAGAAAAGAAAAGAGGAGAGAGAGAGATCGCGCGGGAGAGAGAGAGGTCGAATTTTTGTTGTTAGATTCAAGTAACATATCCCATTTGTTGTGTTCATTGGTTAGTGATCTTGTGGTGTAATCTATTTTGTGATATAAGAAGCTTGAATTGGCATTTTGCAAGGTGAAAAGGATTTTTTTGTTTGAGTTTATATGGCTTGTATTGTTAGTGTAGCATTGTGATTGGTTATTTGATATAGTTGTTGTTGTAATGGTGATGATCCGTGGATTAGGTGTCGTTAGCGAGGGTTCCATCGGAACATAATTCCTCCTAACGCCCCGATGATATCCGTATGGTGATTTTTCATTCGTTATGGTTATAAGTAATGCGTAGTGTTGATTTGGTGATATTTGGGTTATGTAATGTGATAGCAATGTTAAATCTCGTTAGATCTGGTTTAGTGTTGGTTGTGCAACGATTTGGGTGAATGTGAGCCTAGGGAGGAGATCCTCGTGGTCAAATCCCGATGATGGACATTTTTGGTATATGTAATCATCATATGGGATTTGTGGTTGTGTAAATGTAATATTGGACCTTAAAGCGATACCGAATCGGGATCGGGTTAAGGCCCCGTAATAATAATAAAATATGTGATTGTGGGTGTTTGGGGTTGTCTGGATGGCTCACATGCCCGTAGATAGCCCCGACACGTGTTGGGATGTTTGTTTTAATTTACGACACAACAATGGTTTTCAAAATAAGGCAAAAAATGAAGATTTTGTAAAAGTGATCAAACTAGGATGCTAGATTCACGAGGTTTAAAATCAAGGGTTTGTGGCAAACTTTAATCCATGATTGATGAAAAGGCTTTAGTTGGTTTTAAAATGTCAAAAAAATGATTTCGTAAAATAAATGAATGTTTTCGTTAAACTTTGTACATAGGGTGAAAGAGTTCTAGAAGTTGCCTTCATGTTATTTAATCTGTTATTAGAAGGGCAATATATAGTCTCGATTCCTATTTGACAAAAGTTTAAAAAACTATTGTTTTCTAAAATGACATCTAATAACAACCTCATCGTTTTCGAAATTAAAATTAATCTTTCTTATAACAAGCGAAGCCTCGTCATTTGGGTCAAAAGACGTCTAAAACGCTTTCCCGACAAAACACATTTTGACATATAAAATCAAAGCAACTTTATGCAAAAGGACACCACAAACCTCCATTTAGGCACACATACACACACGCGCGCACACACACATTTTAAGATTTAAAAGGATAGGAAAACATCGAGATTGCGGTAACCGTATTTCACGGAAGTCGGGGGGTGCCTAACACCTTCCCCTCGCTTAAGCAAGCCCCCGAACTCTATGAATCTCGGTTTGCGGACCAATTGAATCGGAGTCACATATGAGCCATCACGATTACGAAAATAAAATTCGGATGAGTTGATACATCCATTTCAACAATACCAACTGGCGACTCTGGTCAATTGGCTCATAAAAATTCAACATTTCAAAACCCCGTCGACACTAAGCCGACCCTTTTCAAAAGTCACATCTTAATCTAAAGGCTAAAATTGGAAAGGACCTTTAAATTATAAAAAACGAAGCGACCGAAATCCCGACGTCGACATATACCAAACGTTGGAATGAAATGCCTCATAAGTATTTGGATTATTGTTTAAAGTTAGCCACTTAGCTTGATACACCTCTTTATATATATATATATATATATATATATATATATATATAATATCCTTTAGAGGGGGAACAATTGGTTTTAACCGTATTTTACTTGTTGAGTTGATTGCTAATAAAGAAAAAGGGAATTACTGTTTTCATAATTAAAAATTAATGTTTTCTTTTTATATAAGTGTGAGACTATAATAACTTATTTACAAGGACTAATTTCTAAGATACTTTGGAACTTGAAAAATAAGGACAAAAAGAAAGAAAAAAGAAGTGTAATACAAAAGATCTCATTCATGGCAATTGGTTACTGCTTTACTGGAAGTACTATTCCAATAATCACATCTATGATCGTTCATCATGATATCCAAGGGCTGGAGTTGATTTGAATTTGGACCATACCACTAGAAGGAGTAGCGGTAGGACTATTCTTTCTAGTAGCAAGAGAAATTACTACAGTACCCCTCCATTTATTTATTTACTTACTGTCGACAGGGTCTAACGGCAAGTTAGTTATATCTCAATTATTATTCGCAACCATTTAATTAACAACAATAAATTGGGATATATTGGATAATAATTGGGATATATTCCACAACCATTTAATTAACAACAATAAATTGGGATATTTTGGATAATAATTAGGATATATTGCCACAACCAGTTAACAACAATAAATTGGGATATATTGAATAAAAACTAGGATATATTGTTCTATTGTTATTAACTACAATATATCCCAATTATTATCCACAACCGGTGAACAACAAATAAATTAGAGATATATTATTTTATTGTTGTTGAGGGTTGTGGATAATAAATTGGGATATATTGTTGTTAAATGGATGTGGACAATAATTGAGATATAACTAACTTGTCATTAGAGACTCTAGGTTGGATAATAATTGGGATACAAGTATGGAGGGGCAATGCAGTAATTTCTCTTATCGTTGAAAAAAATAGTGCCGCTATTCCTTCTAATATCATGGTCCAAATCCAAATCAACTCCCTTGTATATCATTGTGAACGGCTATAGATGTGGTTGTTGAAATAGTATTTTTAGCAATCGGTTGACATGGATTGAGTTTATATATATATGTGTGTGTGTGTGTGTAATGTTAGGAAAATGTGTATATTTATAAAACAATTATTTCCAAACAGTGTTTTTCGAGACAGTAAAGAACAATGGGGTACGTATTTATAGTTTTACCTTCTTCTTCCCAACAAGACTCCTTCTGTAAGAAATCCACAGTCCTCTTCATCTTCTTAGCCTTCACCTGGCAATTAAAAGAAACACAGAAACTGCAGCTATGCTTCTTGAAGCAACTGTAATGGAGATTCAAAAATAATGAGCCAAACCTAAAACTCATACTTGAATGCTAGGCTCGAGCGTGAAATCAGGTGAAACGGTCCCAACGTTAGACTTATTTGTGGAAAATAGAAAATCCACAAGAAAATTGGAGAGTTTTTTGATATTTTCACATATAAAATATTATTATAGGTATATAACAACAGTTTTGACCGTCGCTAAATAGGTCTATAACGACAATTTACATGTAAAAATATCAAAAAAATTCAGTCAAAATATCAATCCATTATTTTAAACTATTAAATATTCTCAAGTAATTAAAAATCATCTATAAAAAACAAGTCTACAACAAAAAAAATTAATCAACTTCTTTTTCGACCCAACATTCTAATGTAACAAAACTTCAATAATATTAGTCCCACTTAAAAAATAAAAATAAAATAAAATAATAGGAAATGACTAAGTTTTATAATGAGAGCGAAATTTATCTTTTAATTAATTTCAGAATTGGGAGGTTGCACTTCAAGTATTTCAGGCTATAGTTGCCACGGCTAGTTTCGTTGGTTGCACCATTCTATTAGATGATCCACCGCATCATCCACCAGGGGCGGAAGCTGGATCAGAATTCAAGAATGGCAGATTTTTTTTGAAAAAAAATAAAAAAACTGTGTATATATATTTTTTGTTGAAAAAAAATAAAACTCACCACTCGCTGTTGCCAAGGATTGAACTGGAGACCAAAACTGGTGACCACTTCCTTATTAGTTGCAAACCCAAACCACTAAGCTAGTTAGGCAGAGCCACCTATATTGCCCTTGCTGTAGTTCCGCACTTGTCATCCACCACTGCAACTAAATGCTAATGGTTGTCTTGTACATGCGTACGTGTTTCATATATATATGCATGGTGATGGCTCATGTTTCAAACCCTTTGAATTTATAATTATGTACTTTAATTGTTGGTTTTGTGCTATGTACTATGTATTTATTTCCTTAATTTCTAATTAGCTACGAGCTATTATATGAGGTCTAAATTGAATTTGATAGATTTAGTCATCGTCCTAGCCTTGCTGAATTTATATATATAAAACCAAAATTATGAGTTTGTGATATTGTCAAATTTTTAATTAATTTTTTAATTCAATCCAAAAATGGCAAACTTATTTAAGCTAGATCAAATTTATTTGGTGGCTATCCACAGATTAAAATTGTCAACTAATTAATCTTTTATAGCATATATATATATATATATATATATATATATATATATATATATATATATCTTCGCTTCGACCAACGATGGTGTGAATATGATGCAAGAGGATCTGAGTCCGATGATATCGACGTGTGAGATAATCCATTAATGACACTAAATTATCTGGAGCTAAAGGATTGGTGCAAGGTTGGCAAGCATTGATAACTTTGGATAAGCTCAGCTCGCTTCGGAGAAGTTGGACATTATCTTCAGGGTTTGATTTCGGAAAATGATCTTTGGATTGTTATTATGGCTTCAAGTAGTATTTTGAGACTTGACTTCGGACTTATCAGTCTCCTCAATTTATTTTTCTTGGTTTTCTTTTATTACTTGGGCCTGAGTCCTATTTCATAATAATGATTTGCAAATATTTTCTGTTATAGCGTCATAGGGAATATTCACATGGTAAGGTTGTAGGGGCATGCTACATGACATTATTTTACTAGTAGTGTTAGAGTTTGTTATACAACATCTTTATCAGGATTTGTCATGTGGGTATAGTCTTGCTGCCCAAGAATGTTTTAACTATATAACCCGACTTGTGAGTTAAAGAAAAAGAGAGCTTTTTGTTTTGATAATATTAAATCTGAGCACTAGAGAATTTCTTTGTGTTTTTTTTTTTGGGTCAATCTCTTGTTTCTTTACTTATGAATTTATTTGTTTACCCAGCCTGCAGTATAATCACTCGCATCCAGCATAAGAATGCAATGCTTAATTAGATTTTTTGACATTCTTCTTCTTCTTTTAAACTCTTCTTCTAATTGCAAGTGGTGTCAACCCTCATGTAGCTTGCTCGGTGATTGGGGCATATCCTTCCAACTACTTATTGAAAATTTAAGCGTTTACTTTAAAAAAAGAAAACAAAACAAAGAAATATTTTTTGGGCATTCTTGTGTGTTTGTGTGTGTATGCATTCTATTAAAAGCAGTTGTGGATTTATCTTCTTAATTTTCTGATTAAAGGCTATTTATTTTATTTTGAACAATAAATATATAGCCAGATTGTTAAGATCTCCAAAACTACAGCAGTGCTCACAATGGGAAGCAATTATAATATATGTAAATCACAGAAATCATAAAATAAACTCCGGGTATTGGTGCAATAGTTTAAGCTTAGTCCTGGGATGAACCATAAACTCGAACGTCCTGGGTTTGAGTCCTACTTGCAACAACAGTTCTACCTTCTCATAAGAACAGGTAACGGGGCCACGGAGGGCTGGGGAGATTAGTCCGACTGAGGTTAGAAAACTCCACATTATCAAAACAAAAATAAATAAAAAACCATAAAATAAAATGATGATAAAGTATCGTCTTATTTTAAGAAAAACAAAAAGGCTTAATATAAAATAAACAATGGAAAACCAAGTCTTACAGAGAAGAAGATTGATTCCAAACACAATCAAACTTAAGTACGTGAAATCGAAATTAATAAAATCTTATTCCTTTATTTAATTTCCTCCTCTTCTCCTTCTTTCTCCTCTAATTCTTCCGCCGACTCTTTCTCTGATTCTTCCCCTTCTCCCTCAAAGTAAGTATCCTACAAAAAAAAGAGTGAAGTGGTGATCGGGATATTGAGATATTTTCAAGCTTAAAATTGAGATGACTTATTAAAAATTATTAAATAATAAAATTTATAATGAGTAATATTTTTTAGATAATTTACAATATTCATAATTGTATTGGCATTAGATGTAGTAACTTTAAAAGGTACTCTATATTTTATTTTATTTTGATAGTCAAAGGTACTCTATATAGACTGTACGTACCTGATTTTTGCCATCTCTAACGCGCTGGAGTAAAGCATAGTTGTCCAAGAAATTTTGGGGGCTATTGTGATCGTGATCCCAGTTAAAAGTGGTATAACAATCAAGACAAATATCAAAGGAAGGGGAGCCCATATCAAAGCATTCTACACAAGAGAAATATACATCTAGCATGAAGGTTTTGCAAGAGTCACACCATGGCCTCCCACTCTCGAATATGTAGAACACTGTCAAGGCCTCCCAAAAATTCAAACTCCCATTCTCATCCTCGTCTAAGGAATGGAAGAAGCTCTCGTTAGCAACCACGCCTTCATTGTCCCCTTCCTCCCTCAGAAAATTGATGAATTCGTCCAAGCTAATTTCCCCATCTCCGTCTTTATCAATTTCATTGAACAGATTGTGTACCATCTTCCTCGTTTCTTCTGACCCCCCATTGTAACGAGCCCTAGCAAGCTTTTGTAGTTTATCCATATAGTACTAATTAATGAAGCTAGTTTTGTATTAGCAATGACCGCACCTTTAGATTGCAAAGGAGCCTGTATATAGAATTAGGACCTGCAATTTTTGACAAGACACAGTAATCCGATACGAACATAAAATAAAATAAAATGGTTAAAATTGAGTATAAACAATTTCTGTGTCAAGTCAACTTTTTTTGGGCAAATTAGTTTCGTATCTTCTGACGTTATTTATATACCAAGTCAATGTAGAAGACGGTAGGTAGTATACGAACTGGTAATGAACTGAAGATAATGATAATGTATATGATTATTTAACTATAAGGATATATGCAATGATATGAGTAAATTTGTAAATTAAACAAACATACCATTATTTTATATATATATATATATATATATATATATATATATATATGACTTGGTTCAATGGCATACCCTCTTAAAAGGGTATACCAAACTCACCCCCTTTAGCGACGGACCAATCCGTCGCCATAGGTTCGTCCGTCGCTAAATGTTTTAGCAACGGACAACATTTAGCGACGGACAAACTTATAGTGACGGACCAAATCGTCGCTGGGTCTGTCACTAAAGAAGATAAACTTAGTATGCCCTTTAAGAGGGTATGTCATTAAACCTTACTCTATATATATATATTGATCTGTTGAATGGGTTTGGCGTTTACCATACAAATTTTCATTAATTAATTATGATTCTACGTACTTGCTCTGAAGTAGGAATGCAACAAGAAGGAAAGTTCCATTTGTTTAGAAAAATTATGTTGTTAGCTTCTTAATTTGTTATTTCCATTGGAAAATAGTAGTATTAAAAAAATTCTGGAGGTAAGACAGAAATTAAGAAAACGATGACATTGCCTTTTAAAAAAAAAAACAAATTGGAGATAAAATATCCATACTTGGGGATACAAATTTAATCCATCCAAAAGACACTTCTGTCAGTTACCAAAATAATACTCCATCCGTCCTCCGATAAAAGTCCTTATTACTATTTTAGGTAATTTCAAGTTAAATGTCTATTTTTCTTAAATAATTTATTTTTTTATAATAATTTGCTTGTAATATCCTTAGTATTAATTATAATATTTTTATTCTTTGTGCATATTTATGGAGGATCACTAGTCATATGCAAAAAATTATACAATTAAATAAGAATTTAAATATGGATAATTTTGTTATTTTATTCTCTTTCTTAATATACGCAAAAAGTCAACTAAGACTTTTATCCTAGGATGGAAGGAGCATGGTTTTCAAACCTGGACCGGACTGCCGGTCCAACCGAAAAAAATCAGAATCGGTCGGCTTTCCGGTTCGATTCAAGCCAAAAAATTAGTTTTGGTCAAAACTCGGTGATCCGACTGTCAGATCGATCTACCTAGTGACCCGGTCAATGGTTTTACCGGTTCCCTACATCTTTTTTTTATATATTTTAAATTTAAGTATTTGAACTTGATTGAATGTATTCTTGATTGAGTTTTGAATTATGATCATGATTTAATATCTTTTTTTTCATATAGATTTAATATTTATTTGAATTGTATAAAGTAAATATTGTACAAATAGATTTATTTATTTTTACCGAATTTGATTGAATATATTCTAGAGATGTTTATGTTCATTTATGTTTGATTTTATCACTTTTGAGTTTTGAATTTTGAGTTATGATCATGATTTAATATTTTTTATATATATAAATTTAGTATTTATTTGAATTGTATAAAGTAAATATTGTACAAATAGGTTTTTTTTTTTTTTTTTGTAGATAAATTGAATAATTTTACATATTTACCAAATATTATATTTAATATATAATAATAATTAATATATTTAATTATTTATTATTTATTACATATTAATGTCGTCACCGATTCAATAACGGTCGGACTACTGGTTGGACTAGTAACCTATTCACCAGGTATCTTTTCTAGTTCGATAATCGGTTCGAATTTGAAAACACTGAGAAGGAGTATGTAATAGGTTTTCATGCCAAGTTGTGAGCCTTAACAATCTTCTGTTAGTAGGGATGGAAGTTTTAACTACAAAATTCAACAATCAAGTTTAAATTAATTAAGCTCATGCAATTATGATAAAGTTTCTCATATTCATTACAAAACATAAACATAATTAATTACTTCCTCTGTCTCTTATTATTTATTTTTTTAGAAGTGGACACATATATTAAAAATAATAATTAATACTATATTTTTTAGTTAAAAATAACTTTAAATGTTAATATTGTCATTACATTAGAATAAGAGGGTGATACTTATTAAATAGAAAGTAGTGAGAAAATCAAAGTTATATTTAATACTTAGGGTAATATTGGACACTAAGCTATTAATGTTTACTAGAAATTTACATATTAAAGACAAAAATACTTCTCTAAAACGATATTTAAAAAGGGGCGGAGGGAGTAAAGGAATAATGCTTGCTGCTAAGCCTGATTCGGTAAACTAAAATGAAAATAAACCAAAGTCAGAACTTTAATTACACGCGAATTATTCAAGTTAATATTACTAAAAGGCCATTTCTTTTTTCTATTGAACAATAAATACATAACAAAACAAAAAAAAAAACGCCGCAAGTGCACTCTCTCTTCTGCTTTTGGTCCATTTAAATAGAAGTGGGCCAGAAGGCCCAATAGTCCAACAACTATAACTCCAGAAATAACAAGAAATTGATACACTAGTTCACTTTTCGCCATCCTGGCCCAAGTGCACATTTCTTTACATGTTGCTTATAATTCAATTTTACTAGAGACGTCATAAATAAAGAGTCCAGTTTTCCTCCTCCTCAGCGTCAATGATCGACGAAATCGCCATAATTTAATCAGGATTGTGAGTTTTACAAGCCTCTTCTATTATTTTTGATCGTCAGATGTTGGTGTGTGATTTTGGAACGGTGAAATTTTCAAATGTTTTGTATGGAAAAAATAGAGTCGCTCATGAGTTTGCCGAGTTAGCTCGGGTTTTTAATTTTCATATTCCAATATTTTGGTTAGAAGATGCTCATTTAAGCATTCTTCCTTTAGCTGTTTCTGATATTTTGGAGTAACAAAATCTTTGGGTCTTTGAACTCTAAAAGAAAACTTGTGTGATAGGGCACTATTGATTAGTTGATTTACGAGTAATCAAGAAATCAACTAATCAAGGAGGGGGAAATATTCTATTCCAAACATCATCTCGTAGAAATTAGTACAAGAAATAAAATCAAATTTAAGGATTTCATTTGTATCTTGAACATTAACTTATACTAGTATTTTAAAGACTATATAATGACGATCACACTCACAATCTTAATGGCTTCAAATAATTTATGTGGAACAATTTGTTATTTACAGAACATTGATTCCAGTGGAGAGCTTAAATTACACTAACAACAATCAAACCCAACAAAAATTTAAAGGCAAGTGCCAAATGTTGCATCCTTCCAGTTCCAGCTGAAGACGTAGAGGTTCTATTTCGAGCCTGCCCATGCTTTCCTAAGTCAATCATAATCTCAAACCGGCAAGAATTATCAGATGGATCCTTAGATGAAACAGTTGACAACCCATTAAAATTACACGATCCTCTTTGTTGATTCATGGTCTGATAATACATGTTAAACGCATACGAAGCATTGTTTTTAGCATCCAAGGCACCACAAGATGATCCATAGCCAAGGCTAGTACAATCTGCATTTGTGCAAGCATAATTAACACTTTCCACCAAATTGGGGTCCGAAAGGCTAGCTTCTGGTGCCATTATGCACCATTTCCTGGCCAAATATCGGACCCCTTTGGCCGGGACTAATGCTCGGTTACTACCAATGTTAAGTTGGTACTTAATTGTTCCGTCATAATTAAAAATTCCCCAATGCCGCTCAAAATTTCCAGGATCAACGCTCTTAGCATCTTCGTCGATAAGTCCGAACAAATAAATATCAGGCGGGGTACTTGGGCGTTTTGGGGTACCTTGTCCTCGGCTAATGCGGTTGATTAGTCCTTGATTAAACCTCCGCGCATAATTTTTGTTCGCGTTGCTGTCACCATCGGTAGGCCATCCGACTTCTCCTATAATGATTGGCAATGATGAAAAGCCATTCTTTTCGAGTGCCCAAACGAGGGTGTCAAAATTGGCTTCAAAAACATTAGAGTAAGAAATGGAGCCATCGACAACGGGGGCAGCATTTCCGGAGAAAAAGGCAAAGTCAACCGGGAAATGGGGATCGTCGTATAGGCTCAAGAATGGGTATATGTTGATGGTAATGGGAGAACCACTATCACTAAGGAATTTGATGATGGATATCATGAGATCATGGATATCGGACCGGAAATTACCGTCCGACGGTACTCCGGTGTCGCTTTGGTACACGTCGGCATTTAGGGGCACGGTGACCTTCACTTGTCGGCCTAATCCGGCTTTGATTAGGGCAGCTTGAACATTTTTCAATGCTGGAAATGTTGTTCGTAGAAAAGTATCTTTGTATGTTTTTAGGAATGGTTCATTCCCCACCGCAACATGCCTAATAAATTCACATATGAAAAAATAAAATCGTACTTAGTACACAAAACTCCAGTCTAAACATAAAACAGTTTATAAAAAAAAAAAAAAAAAAGCACAATGTTACTAACTTTATGTCAACCCCATATCTAGATATAAAGGCAGAGACATTTTGGGACACCCAATCCTCGGCAGCACGAACACTACTAGCAAGAGGGGCTAAGAAATTATTAGGAATTCCTAGCATAACCTCAATACCAGAATTTCCAAGAGCCCTTAACACCCAAGGCTCGGCTTCGAAAAGCTTCACTTTGTTGAATCCATTTTGCTTCATCAATTTCACCACAATATCAGGAGGGAGTGGATGCGTTGCGCGTGTTCCCCAGTTGACTCCGAGGCCATGGACAACTACTAGACCTTCATGATCATGACCAACTGCCAAGAATATGATCAAGAAGAACAAAAAACCAAACAAAGAGCGGAAATCATCCATGATTTTCCTTAGCTAAATGAGTACTCTCAGTTTTTTTTTTTCCCTCAATTTTTTCACTTGTGAATATTTATAAAGCATGCACTTTTGAATAGAAATTGAGGTAGCCTAGACATTGTCCTTTCATGTTAAGAAATGGAGGAATTGAATTAGACCAAATATTCAACAAGGAACTGGATTCCAAAAGGTAATATATCCAATACACTACTTGCACTGCTACATGTACCATTTATATTTATTTAAATAAGAGAAGAAGAAGAATAAAGGAATAGAGTGAACTTGTTGAGGACTAATTGGTGGTATCCTGTTTCAATTGAAAACCCCTGCAAAAGGAATATTTTACCTTTTCCAGCTTGGATCTTTCTCTATTGGTACTCCAAAAAGATGCGAGGAAAAGTTTCTTTCTTACAAAAAGATGACTTGTTATGATAATCTTTTTCATTAACTAATGAAAGAGCTAGCGTTACCAGGATTCAACTCATTCCTTTGATCAGAGTAAGGATTATCTCCAGCTTCATTTATTAGCTTATTTAATTGAGGCAAAAGAACAAGATCTAACATATCACATATGTGTTGGCTTAATATATATTGTTGGGGGTCTCTTTTTAATAGTTTAAGTTTTTAGATAAGTTGGTTACTTAATGTTGGGGGAGAAATGGGGGAACTCGTGCGTCGTGTGCACATGCACAATGCATTAACACACATGTTTAGAAATCAACTTGACCCAAAAGATTAAGTCATTAGGTCTTGAACCCATTCATATATATTAATCCTTCACTCTTTCATTATTTATCCAATGTGAGACTCTAACTTACTTGTGATATCCTAACAATCTCACATTCACATGTGAGTTCATCACATCAAGAGCTCCCCTTCACTTAAACATCTTGGATTACCAATTCTCGAATAATCAATCTCAACATCATCGCGTGTCTTTTGAAGAGACTTTCCATAATTAATTTTTGAACCACTACAAACAAATGAGTTCATCACATCACGAACTCTCCTTCACTTGAACACCTTGGATCACCAATTTTCGGATAATCAAACTCAACATCGTGTTGGGGGAAGAATGGAGATCTTGCGCATCGCGTGCACGTACAAAAGGTATTAACACACATGTATTGGAACCTAACTTGATCCAAAAACTTAAGTTATTAGATCTCTGATTTATTCATGTATATTAATATTTTACTCTTTCATTATTTATCCGATATAAAAATTCAACTCACTTATAATATCCTACCATAGTTAACATGGTATAAGAGTCTGGTTATACAAGGTCTCGGGATGAGTTAATTACTTAACATAATATTATAGTCTAACTGTGTAAAGTCTTGAGTTCAAATCTTTCGGGTTACCTATTGCCTTTTATGTGAGCGTGTATGTTGTTGTACAAAGTCTTGCCTCCCGATACGTTGCCCTTAATATTTGACTTAATAGATATTATTGGTGGCTCTTTTTAAAACAATATGTCTCATGGAAAAAATGGGGATTAAAATTAAAAAGTATATTAAACACCCTCCCTCCATAAAAGAGTTTTGGTCGCTTTAAAATTTTCATTAAAAATGATACTTGGAGTAATGAAACAAAAGAGACAAGATTTCCTTTACCTTAATTTTTGTTATCACTCTAATTTATATCACCTTTAAAAGATTTCTCTAAGATGAATAATAAGTGAATTCAACGCTCTTACATGACAGAGAACATCGTACAAAAATTAATTTTACTTGCAAGAAATATTTCTTCTTTAGTTTTTGGTGCAAAGTTGTAATTCAGTTTCATAAATGAATTATAGGTGCTTTTTATTTGTAATATTTTATAAAAAAAATTTGTGAAATATAGAGAACATTGTGAAAGAGATAGCCAAGTTCTAATTTGACTAAACAAAGAAAATAAAAGTAAAAGAGGAGAGAAATAAAAACAAAAGGCACGAAGGAGAAATGAGAATGGAAAGAAACAAAGAAAAGAAAAAAGAAAAAAGAAATACAAAATGCCAACCAAGTCTCTCATGACTGAATGGTTATTTTGGTTTAATGATAAAGTAATTATTAAGGTTTGAAGTGCATAAAATCTAAGGTCTTGAGATTCAAACTTGACGAAACTAATCTCCTTAAATTCTCTTAAACCAGTAACAACAAAAAAAATATAGAAAAAGCGAGAACATATAAAAGAAGCCAAAAAACCCAAATGCTGGCCTTTCCGTCCATTAAATGTTGGCCTTTCCGCATTAATTTGAACGAGAAGAAATTGAAAAATAGACATGAATGAAACTTCTCCTCGCATCTCTTTTCGTCCTCCCACTGTCCTTTCGGTTTTAGATCTCTCTCCCTCTCCCTCTCCCTCTCCCTCTCCAAACACCGTATCCACTAGTAATGTGCAGTGCCAAGTCTCCAAACCACTTTGATTTCCCACTTCCAATTTTCAAGGCCTGCCCCTTAAATTAAAAAATCAGTGTCAGATTCTGTATCATATAGCATACAATATACCAATTGACATTAATTGTAGCATTATTATTGAATCACAGTCGTAGCTGTCACCACCACAATCGCCACCGTCCTCGCGTTTATTTTTGCTTAATGGCCGCCAGTTTCTCATCTTCTTCATTAAGGATAGGGAACAATTACAGGAACGACCAATTTCAATTATTCTCTCATAGCTCCAAGAAAAATAAGAAAAATGGGTTCCACTTACTTTCTTCTACAGCCCTAAAACTAAAACCCTCCACCAAAACAGTTAGTATTATTTGTGCTGCTGCAACCGACAACACTTACAATAATAGTAGTAATAGCAATAGCAATAGTAAAATCCTTGTATAATGCTCAGCGGCCTTTGGCCTTTTCTCCTTCCATTTTGCAGTTGATTCGTCCTAATTCTGATAAAGCTAATGGGCTTGTTGAAGAAATTAGCAGCTGCCATGATCCAATTTTGTTCAACAAAATCGGAGCATATCACACTCGTGGCCCATCTGTCCCTGAGCAACTGGTGGTTGCTGTTGATGTTGATGAGGGTATCTTTCTTTTCCTTTAACTATGGCTATATTCTGCAGTCACGATTCATAATTTTGTTATTACCTTAAACAATGCATCAAACTCCCAACTGTTATTTTATTTCTGACTGTTTATTAGCACTAGTTCCAGTTTTTTCCCTGTTCAGTGCTCATTCCTATTGGCATGTATCCCTTTAGGGAGGGAGGTTTAGTAGTTACAAATATATTTGTTGTTTGGTTAATACTAAATATTGGCTGATTGTTTATGTGCTACTTAATTTTGAGTTGAGAATGTATTAGTTTCATAGGACATGTTGTACTCTCTATAGTCTGCTCTTGTGATTTCTGACCCATTCTAACTAGACTAGACTAGCTTTGGTGTCCACCTTTTTCATATCTCTTTTCCTTTCTTTTGGCATGCAGTTCTTGGAAACTTTGTATCACCTTTGAATAGATTCATTGCGGATCGCTACTCTTTGAATCATTCGGTTTCAGAATACCATGTCTATTAGTTCTTAAAGGTAATAGTCTGTCTGCTGGCTAAAGTTAAGTCCACTGTAGTCCCTTATTCATCTCTTATTTTCATAATTAGTACCTTTTTAATAAATATAAAGAAAAGTAAAATTTTAATATGTTAAGGATGTCACAAGACCACTGTGCTTGGACTTGTTTATGATATCTTCATGTATATAATGTGTGTATTCGCCCACTTCTTGAGCCGACCTAAGCAAGTGTCTTCTTAAATTCAGTATGAATAACTTTTCCATGTGCTTTGTTATATTGGAAAAAAGAATTTTTGCAGATTGTTAGTTGCAAGGATGACTAAAATTTTATGGTTTGATTTTTATTTGCCTCGTTGAGGATAGAAGCTAATTTCTTTTAAAGTTTATAGCAGTCCATCGTAAGCTAGCTTGAAGCCAAACTAATTTACTCAACTTACTGAAGGGGTTTCCCAGGATGAGGAAAACGAACTAATTTATCCTTAGATGAGGTTTTGATAGACACGTGCATGTGATCTGAGGCAGTATTCAAACGACCCATTGTGGTACATAGAAGCAACACATGAGTGTATCGACATTATCTAATGGGTGACATGGTGTTTCCTCATAGTTATAGACAAGCTCAAGGTACAGAAATCACAACACAACGCAATTAGATTGCGACTGTAAATTGTAAATAAGATTAAAATTAAGACGCATGCTATACGGGTTAGACTTATCGGACAATCGCTTTTTGACGTAATAGAAAGCTATAGATTGCTTAAAATATTGAAAAATATATTGAAAGAGAAAAAAACGCAAAATAATGACTTAAGCACCTATAAAATTGTCATTTAATACACAACAGCGTATAAGTGATATGTCACACTACATTCCCGTATCTGTTCCTCGAACTTAAACAATCCGCGTTCTAGGTATATCATGTGTACATAATTGATCTTTGAACGCAATGGTGTAACAACTTAGGTCAAATCCCGAGTTCAAATCAAATCATAACTTACCAAGTTCCAATTCGCTATCTCAATGGTACCTTTTTAGTTCATCTTAGGCTCTTAACTTAGGTCAAATCCCGAGTTCAAATCAAATCATAACTTACCAAGGTCCAATTCTCTATCTCAATGGTACCTTTTTAGTTCATCTTAGGCTCTTAGTCTACCACAGGCTCACCTAAAAATTCATAACTAAATATACTACTAATAGTTACTTGGGGCCTCATATATATATATATATATATATATATATAGGGAACCCATCTATTGCAACCGGTTGTTGGGAGTGCTATAAAATGTGGTTGCTGGAATAGTACTTCTAGCAACCGATTGCTATAAATAAGTTCATATATATATATATATATATATATATATATATATATATATATATATATATATAAATCACATGTTTTGATGTGGGATTGAGATGTTACAAATTTCCCTACTTCAATACTTAGTGTCCATGTTAAACCGAACACATAACTCAAATCTTTTTCTTTCTAGTCATTGTGGGATAATACCAGCAACTTTCATGTCCCCATATTCGGTCCTCTCCATTGTTGGATAATATCCAAGCCACCTTCAGGCCCCCACCTCCGGCAACCCGGTCTAATGACCCGACTTGAGCTTTCGAGAATCGGCTCTGATACTATATGTCACAACTCGAGTCAAATTCAAAGTCCAAATCAATTCATAGCGTACCAAGGTCTCAATGATATCTTTTTGAGTAATTTTAACCCATCACAGGCTCACCAAAAAATTGTGACTAAATGTACTAATCATTATTTGGGGTTTTATATACATATCAAATTATCACACATGTTCCAATATGGGACTGAAGTGTTACAAATGATGGGCTACTTCCCTCTTATTACAGCACCTTATCCCTCCCTCTATCCTCTCCCCCCTAACCCACCCAAAATAAAATAATACAAAAAAAAATCAAAATAAATAAAAATTATGATAGAAGAACTTACGTGTAGAGATATATGGTCTAATGTGCGGCGTAGATTTGGCTATGTGTGTGTTTGGTAATCCTATCTTGTCTTTGTGCTTGTTTGTGTGAGAAAGAGCCACCAGGATTAAGCAAAATCATTATATTAATTCTTGTTTTATCTTGCTCATATTGCAAACCACACAATGTGCATTTTTAAATAAGAGGTGGTAAAGCATTGTCAAGATGGTGTAGGAATTTTATTTTTCTTTCAATAAGAAAGATATATTTTGCTTGGGTTGGCATTTTTATCAGGCTATAGTATGTCATAAGGGATTTGCTTTATGAAGGATGGGTGCATCAGGCTTGTCAAAAAAGGATTGTTTTATTGGGCTCATTACTGATGAATTTGCTTCTTTAGACTTTAAATGCTATGTGTATGATGTATCAATCTGAAGTCTTAGCAAAATTTTATTTTACAATGTCGATCAGAATTTGCTTCTTCTTTTTTAAGCAATCTAATTTGGACTATATTGGGAGCTAAGCAGCTCTGGCTGGGCTAGACTTGAGTGTGCTTAATTGGTGTTTCGAATTTTGCCTACTGAGGGCTGCTTTTTTTACTTCCAAAATTAACATTGCAACCATCGCTTCTCGTACATCTTCTACGATTTTAAGCTATGGGCCAGGGTAATAAAACTTGTCAATTATGTTACCTATTCCTTTAACTTGCTCTTGTTACTGGCTAGAAACATCATGTTTTGTTGATAATAATTTGCAACTTTTACAGATATGGAACTGTTCTCGAGATGAAGGTATTACTGATCTCGCCTTTGCTTTGACCGAATGGATACCCAACTAAATTCATACTCAATCAAACAAGCATTTATTTATCCCATAAATATGCATCCATATAAATTTGGGCAATGGCAGTTGTTTTGAACATTATGAATTTGGGTTTAATGTATGAACCTTTAACAAAGAATTTCATGATCCTTGCTTTTGGAAGCGGATGCTAGAATTTTCCTTATAGGTGTGTAACGTACCTCCTGTAAAGTACCATAAGTGGAAGTTGACATAGTACTCCAGCAAGGGAAATTTTACCTTTGCTTCGACGGTAAAATTGTTCTATTCTAATGACTTCTTTATTGCCACTTAGAGATCAGAAATTGGTGTCCACTTAGAGATGAAATAGATGTGGCAAACATACTATTTCATTCATGATTTGCGTGGGAAGATATTTATATCTGCAGCAGTGATCCAATTTAACTTGTCAAGAGGCTACATGTAAGGTTCCAAATAACAGATTTCTATCAAAATATTATCATTCTTTTTATGCAGCTGATATCCGTGTTCATGAATTTTACAAGACATCTTATTTCAAGACGGGGATACATCCAATTCCAGGTGCTCGACAGGCTCTTCAGAAATTATCAAAACTTTGCAATTTATCAGTAGTGACGTATGTGTTATACATTAAGATGAATGTTTAACAAGAACACTGAATTATTATAGGTCATTAATCATTATGGAGCTATTCATTTTTATAGGTCCAGACAGAATGCGATCAAAGACCTCACAATTGAGTGGATTGAGAAGCATTTTCCAGGACTATTTCAGGAGATTCATTTTGGCAATCACTTTGCTTTAGATGGCCAGGTTATACCTAAATCCGACATTTGCAGGTAGCTTGCGCATGAACTGCGAATAAATATTTTTGGGGTTGTTCTATTGAATATCACATGTTTTTTGCTGGTAATTAATTCACAACAAAAGTGCGTTTAAAGTTTTAGCTTGTGTAATACATTTGCAGAAATATATCTTGATATCTCTTGTCATGGTTATCTGTTTTTAACAGGTCCATGGGAGCGAAAGTTTTAATTGACGATAACCCAATACACGCTGCTGATTGTGCCGAAGCTGGAATTAAGGTTCTACATTTTGATTATGAGAATTCGTATTCTTGGTGCAAAGCAGAGTCTGTTGCTCAACACCCACTGATCGTTAAGGTTGATAATTGAGAAGAGGTGGAGCATAAGTTAATGTCACAAGTTTTATCACAAAATTGTACCCCAGTAGGATTAATGAGTTGCCACCAACTCCAAGGTGGATACTAAAATGGTTTTACCCAGAACATAGTAGCATAATGCAATGCCAAAACAACAGTGATTTTATGCAGTTTTTATCTTTGGCAAAGCACAGCTTAAAGGAAGGGAGGGAGGGAGGGAGGGGACCTGTGGACATCGTTTCGGGTTTTACAAATTTCAGTTGCGTGAATATGGAAGTGAAATGCTTAGATTGGTTGGTATATAGTTCTCCTATATTTCTCTTAATTTCTTCTTTTTCTCGTCTAATATGTATAGGACAAGTTTATACACACAACAATTAAATACTACATCCACAGTACGTATTTAACTAAATCGTTAATTAATCAAGGGCTATATATATATATATATATAGCAAAAACTTTGAATGAAGTAAAGTTTTATTTTCCTCTTTTAATGAGAAGAAGGGGATAATTTTCATCTAGTTTCGCTATAATGAAGTAGAAAGAAAATATTTATTTATGTTTTCTCTTAACAAGAAGAACAATACCACAAATTAAGATTTAAGCCATTAAGACTCGTGTATCTACAATAGAAGATCCATCTCGTTACACTACATGATAATATCAGAAATCTCATCTCATCCCTCTTTCATAGTAGATATTGTTGCACCGTAATTGTAGAAACTCATTTCATCTACTAAAATAATAAAAGAAGGAGAAGGCAAAAAAAACGGAGGTAATTTTTATGTTTAGTGGGAATTTTGGTACAATATATGCAAGGAAAAATGTTATTTAATAAGACAATGACTTAGTTAAATTTGATTAAGATTATTTAACAATAAAAAGTAATTTAGAATGAAATATATATATATATATATATGAGAAATTTAAAACATAACTCTTAAGTAACATATCTCACTTAAATAACATATATCTATTAAAATTACGTTATTTTGAGGAGAGGAAAGAGAATATAAAAAAAAAAATCATAATCATCACCATTCTCTTTTAATATTATTTCTCTCTCTTCCCACTTACTTTCTCTCTTCTTTTTTTTATATTCTTTCTCCTCAAAACGACGTAATTTTAATAAGAATGTGTTATTTAAGAAAAATATGCTACTTAAGAGAGATATTTTAGATTCGTCTTTTATATATATATATATTCCTTAAAATTCATGCATTAATCTCCACCTAATTCTTTTCAAAGAAAGTCTCCACCTAAATACGTATATGAGTTTGGCGGCAGAGAGAGAGAGAAGAAAAGATAAGTCAGAGTAAAGGAGGGTCCTTACCACATGAGATCGAACAACAAACTTAATGACTATAATTAAATATATGTGTGCTTATCTACTTCAATGCACATGCATTTGAGGTTAATTTAGACTTGGGGATTTTGCTTATCACCCCCAAAGGGAACTCTTTAATTTATCAATTAATTAGTTGTTTTTCTTTCTGATAAAGAAGAGCAAAGTTTTATCTTTTATTTTTGATAAAATTATAGTGATGTGATCAAAAGGAAAAAGAAGGTACGTATATGATCTAAACAGCTAGCTAAGAATTGAATAGTGTACGGAATATGATACCTATAGCAAAAGGACAGAAAGAAAGAACGTTCCACAACAAGGCATACTAATTACTACTATTTAATTGCTATTTTTCTCCAAAATATGCTAATATTTATTAATTGCTTGAAGCTGTAAACGCGTTTCTCAGTTCTTCTTTCGATAAAGTCTTGGCATTTATTTATCTTATCATTAGAACTTTCCGCAACCTCGTTCCCTACTCCGTTAAAGGACTATTTAATGCAACTGTGTGCTGCCATTGTCTTACATTTCCTCCATCCATGTATCTAATGAAAATCCCTTTATTTAAAGTATGTGTACATGCATATTAGTCATTGTAGGAGGCTCTCTAATTATTTTCCGTATAAAAAGAACTTGCGACCAATTTAATTTATTGTATAGTTATTATCTGCGATGAATTTTATTATGTTACTAAATATAATATTTATGTTGACAAATATAATTAAAAGAAATTGAAGAATACGTACAATAGAAAGAATCTTAATTCATTATATATGCATGAGATCATGTCAAATTGATATCGATCTTACATGAATTCATTAACTTTTGGGTTTATCTAAAATCGATACTAAAAACAAATTTTAGAGAGAAACACTTGGGTAGAAAGTAGAGATTTTTATATATGTTGTGTATGTATCCATGAAACGTATTCTAATTTTCAATTGTTGGCTTCTTAAAATTAACTAAGAGTTAAAATTTGATAGACTTATAATGTATACATGAACGGTATTAGAATCTTAACACGTCACCAAAATAAGAATGATGATGTTTAATATATATATAGGAAAATTTTCAAAAACGAACTAAAGACGAACCGTCGTCTTTGGTATCTATGGTGACGGTTCGACCTGTCGTCATAGAGTGCATGGCTATGGCGACGGGTCGAACCGTCGCTATAGATACCAAAGACGACGGTTCGTCTTTGATTCGCTTTTTAAGGTTCGCTGGAGAAGGGGACTATATATATATATATAATAAAACAGAGCGGCTCAAATCTCAAGATTTTAACATCCAACGATCTCAAATTAATTTAGGTTTCAACATCCAATAGTCTAAAATCATTTAAGGTTTCAACATCTAACGGTCATATCATTAATACCTTCAGTCATGACCTTTTGGGTGAGCCTGTGGTGGGCTAAGATGACCTAAGAAGATATTATTGAGACAACTCATTGGGTCTTATTCTGCTGTGATTTGA